>CM035106.1:8353237-8910861 GCA_020205505.1 Panax japonicus | reverse complement strand
TGTGAGAAGAGTTTTCAGACCTCAGAGAACTCATTTCAGTACCTATTCTGATAATACCATCTGGCTCGGAGGGATTTGTCATCTACAGTGATGCTTCAAGCAAAGGGTTAGGATATGTTCTCATGCAACATGGGAAAGTCATAGCCTATACCTCTTGACAACTCAAAGAATATGAGAGGAATTATCCTACTCATGATCTAGAGTTGGCAGCAGTCGTTTTTACGCTTAAGATTTGGAGGCATTACCTGTATGGAGAGAAGGTGGAGATCTATACGGATCATAAAAGCCTCAAATATTTCTTCACTCAAAAGGAACTCAACATGCGACAACGATGATGGCTTGAGTTGTTGAAAGATTATGATCATACCATCCAGTACCATCCTGGAAAAGCGAACGTAGTAGCTGACGCATTGAATAGAAGATCATATGCGGGTACGAGTGCAATATTGTCAACGCAAAGACCCATTTTGTATAACTTACGAAGGACGAAGATAGAGTTAAAGACTCTAGGGACCCATGCGATGATGATGAATATACGAGTAGAACCGATTTTAATCGATAAAGTTAAAGTTGCTCAAACTACAGACCTGGAGTTGATGCGTATGAAGAAGAAAGTGCAAGAAGGTGCTATTTTGGAAGCAAGAATCGATGAAGAAGGAATACTTTGAGTCAACTCCAGACTTTGTGTTCCTAACATTCTGACTTGAAGTATAAAATTGATAGAGGCGCACAACCCACCGTTTGCAATCCATCTTGGGAGTACCAAAATGTATCGTGATCTTCGACATACATTTTGGTGGAGCAATATGAAGAGAGAGATAGCGGGGTTTATCTCAAGGTGTCTAACTTGTCAACCGAGTCAAGGCGGAGCATCAAGTGCCAAAAGGTCCATTGCAACCACTTGAAATTCCAGAATGGAAAGTGGGAGCACATTACCATGGATTTCGTTACTGTCTTCCTAAGGTTTCTCAAGGCATAGATGCGATTTGGGTCATTGTTGATAGATTGACCAAGTTTGCTTATTTCTTACCGATACGAAAAACTTATACATTTGAACGTCTTTGCTAGTATGTATATAAACGAGATTATAAGATTGCATGGTATGCCAGTATCCATAGTTTCTGATCGAGACCCAAGATTCACTTCAAGATTTTGGTTTAGTTTGCAAAAAGTTATGGGCACGGATTTACGATTTAGTTCGGCATATCATCCTCAAACGGATGGGCAGTCGGAAAGAACTATTCAAACTCTTGAAGATTTATTAAAACTCTGTTACCTTGACTTCAATGGAAGTTGGACAAGTTCTTACCATTGGTGGAGTTTTCCTACAATAACAGTTATCAAGCAAGTATTAGCATGGCTCCATTTGAGGCATTGTATAGAAGAAAGTGTCGTTCTCTAGTATGCTGAGATTAGGTGGGTGAAGCAACGTTGTTGGGACTAGATTTGGTACATATGACTATGGAAAATATTCAAATGATCCGACAACGTATAAAAACCTCACAAGATCAACAAAAGAGTTATGTTGATCTTCATCGAAAGGACGTGAAATTCAATATTGGAGATCATGTGTTGTTACGTGTTTCTCCATGGAAAAGAGTTACGAGATTTGGAAAGAGAGAAAAGCTCAACCCTCAATTCATTAGACCATTTATAATCTTCGAACAAGTAGGAACTGTGGCCTATAGACTCGCCTTACCGCCAAGTATATCTCATGTTCATTACGTTTTCCACATATCTATGTTACGTAAATATGTGAAAGGCCCGAACCACATTATTAAATTAGAACCAGACGAGATAGAGGAAGATTTAACGTATGAAGAATTACCAGTTAAAATCTTGGATAAGAAGGATCATATTCTACGCTCCAAGGTTATAACTCAAGTCAAAGTTTTGTGGAGAAACCACGATGTGGAAAAAATGACCTGGGAGTTAGAATCTGAGATGAAGTCAAAATATCCTCACCTCTTCGATATACTAGGTACGTACCCTAATTTTGATGACGAAATTTCATAAGAAGGGGAGGTTGTAAGACCCCAACTTTTATGAATAAAGATTAATTCCTCTCAAAATATATTTTTGAATATATGGTGTGGATATAATATAATGTTATAGTTATGGGTAATATTTACAAATTTAAATCGTAAGCAAGTGGTTATATAATATTCGATTGGTCGGGGAATATTTATTTTAACAGAGAATATTCGTATGACGGCACAATCATTGGTGGACCCCACAACGAAAGTATTGTCGTAGTTAGAAAATGACATATTTATCTTTTTATAAAAATAATGGCAGAAGTTTTACCGTTAAACTGTTGAACTACCCGTAGTAAAAGTACAGTAATATGCGTGGTTGCATAGTAGCACACGGTATTGGTTATTGATGCTTACGTGAGAAGTCACTCAGTTATACTCAATTATTACTACAGTAATTGCTGCATCATATCTCTCATATTATTGATTCAGTTATTGTCACAGTATCATCTGCATAATATGTTATATTATTAAATCAATAATTGAGACGACAAAGTTATTCATATTATTAAATTGAAATATTTACAATGTCTAGAAGTTCTGTCAAGGAGAGGTTTGGTCATCTAATTGCGTGCCAATAAGGAGAAATTCGTATCGAAAAGCCCCCTCTTCCTGGTAACGACCTGATTATTAAATATTGTGAGTTATAATATTAATGATGAATAAGTTCGTGTTGATTAAAGATGAAATTGATAGTTCCATTGTGTTAGAATTATTAGTGTTAGTGGAAATCAACATTTATTTCGATATTAATTGATGTCTGGAAGTTTTACTAACCAGTCGGGTAATTAATCGGATAAATGAGTAATTAATTGCTATTAATTCACATGATTATAACTATTTGTTCACATGTGTGTACTATTTATTCACATTCTTGTACTATTAGGGGAGTTGATGCAAGATTGATAATACTTGCATGATTAAGTTAAAATGGAGGTATATATGGAGATACTATACTGTAATTCGTATTTTCACATGATTATAACTATTGATTCACATGATTAAACTATTGATTGACATTATTTAATATTAGGGGAGGTGGTGCAAGTTGATAATACTTGAAAGACTAAATTAAAAATGAAAGAAAAGTTAAAGGTATTGTACTATAATATTTGAGACCCAAAACGTGCAATTATCGAAACTATATTTTTCTATAAATAGAACCTCATTCTTCCTTCATTTCTCACCAATTCACTAAAGCTTTAGAGCAATTATTATAGAGAGAAATTATAGAGAGAAAGAAGAAGAGAAGTATGCTACCTCACTATTCCAATATCCAGTTTCTTCTAAGGTAAGGGGTATTATTCTTTCGTATTCATGAAGAGAATTATTTTTTTTCAATACTCGTAAGAGCTGTTATTCCATTCTTTATTATTATATTGGAATAACTTGTCTATGCGAAGTACCGCATACATGATGAAATTTTTCTGTTATTCCATTCTTTATTATTCTGTTGGAATAACATGTTTGTACGGTCTATCGCATGCCTGGTGAATTTTGTTGTTATTCCATTTTTTATTATTCTTTTGGAATATCCTGTTTGTGCGGATTACGCATGACCTGGTTCCATTCTTTATTATTCTGTTGGAATATCATGTCTGTGCAGTTTACGCATGACCTGGTTCCATTCTTTATTATTCTGTTGGAATAACCTGTCTGTGCGGATTACACACGCCTAGTGAATTCTTCTGTTATTCCATTCTTTATTATTCTGTTCGAATAACCTGTCTATGTGGATTACCGCATGCATGGTGAATGATCCTTCGTATTCATTCCTTATTAAATTATGGAAATGATCTGTCTACGTGGATTACCGCATGGCAGGCAAAAATCCATTTGCAGTTTCATATATTCTATTATACTCAGTTGGTTAAAGTTTTGGCTTCTATACTCTATGAAATTAGTATAATATCTTGGATATTTGTGCTTCATCCAGTATCTTTTCATGGAAATATTCTTTTGAGCATTCTTGAATTTTACTCTACAAAGAAGTATCGTGTTGACAATTTGGACGTTATTGATTTTTGGATAAACTAAAATGTTAAATCTTTAAAATTTATCCTTGAAATTGTTTTGTTGAATTATTATGTCATTGTCATCATCCTCATGCTTATATTTTGATGAAAGTCATCTTTGGCTTACGTGCATAGATGGACTTGGTATGATTATGACCAGGGATTATTCGGTATAATCATGACCTGTAATGTTATAAATGATGCTGGTAAAGTCTTCAGTGGCCTGTAGTGCATTGATGGACAGTTTTTGATATGATTATGACCAGGGATTATTCGTTATAATCATGACCATTGATGATTTAATGAATATCCTTGGCCCGTAGTACAGGGATGACTCGATGATGTGGTTTATTTATTAAGATGAGTCTCAGCGATAAAAATTGATAAAATATTTTAAATCATAGAAGATAGTAGATATCATGCTCTACTTGACTCTTTTAATGGATTGCTTATTCCGCTGCAGTTAAACTTGATGTCTATTATATTTTATCAGTTTAACATTGTTGAAGACTAATGATAATTATTATGCATTATCTTATTCATAATATTTCTTACTGGGCTAGTTGAGCTCACCCTTTTGCTTTCATTGTTCTCTTTAAGAAATGAGAACGTAGCCAGGACTAGTTGGGAACGGAGTGATGGTCCGAGATGGTGTATTAGTAGTCCTCACTATTATATAAAATAGTATGACAATAAATATAATGAGAACTCTATTTGAGAGTGGATATTGTCTAGAAGGCAACATTCCTGTTTAAACTCTCATCTATGTTTTGTCGTATATTACACGACTGTTGTATAATTAAGTTTGTATTTGTATTTTGTACCATGTATTTGGTGACTCAAGATGGGTAATGTATACCTATTTTGGGGGCGTCACATTTTATATTATTGTTATTTCAATAATTGTCACTACACAGTATTTTTCATTATCAGATCAATAATTCATATTATTTGAACAATATTATTAGATAGTATTATTGGCGATGTCTAAAAAGTTCTGTCGAGGAAAGGGGTTAGGTCATCTAATTGCGCGCCAATAAGGAGAAATCCTTATCGGAAAGACCCCTCTTTCTTGGGAACGACCTGGTTGTTTGTATTGTGATTCTGTAATATTATTTGTGAACAATTAATTATTGATTTATATGATAAGGAAATATTTATTTTATGTGGATATAAATGGAGGAATTTTTAGAAAAGTGATAATTGTTGAAAATTGATATTTTATCTTTTCTGATAAAATAATTCATTCAGATATATTATTATATTACATTATAAATGTATAATGTGATAATATAATAATGATAATATTTTTACACTAAAATCACGGTGCATGAATCAAATGAGAGAAATCTAGAAATCAAAAGAAGAACAAAATATGGAGATTTTCAGAAAAATTAGTTTATTACTTGATTTTATAAAATCCATAACTCTTTGTGTATAATGAGTTAGGAGATGAGACATATACCAAAAGAAAGCCCTGGAAGTAAGCTAACCGTAGAAATTGGAATCACCCAAAAATTCTTTATGAATTTTTTGTGGTCACTGTTTGAATGAAACTAGTCTAAAGGACTCATAGTCCGAAACATCAGTGTTCTTAAGCTATATTGCATGAGTTATAATTTTTAATCTGACCGTTGGATCGTTGTAATTTTTGGATATGTTATACATATATAAGTTAGGTATATGTCCACAAATTTTGAACCGTTAAAAATTAACGTATAATTTGTTATGAATTTTAAGAGGTGACTGATTTAGAATTTGTTTTTTATAAATGATTTTGGTGGAGATTTCTATAAGGTGGGACCCACTTGTTCTTTTATCTCTTATTTTGTTGAATTCAAGTATGGTGGGCGTGAATGGGGTGGGTGGAAAGCCACCGGTAGCTAGTTTGTCAGCTTTGGCATGTTAAGTTTTCCTATAAATAGGGTGCTTAGTTAGAATTGAAAATTACACCAGAAACATAAGTTTTCTCTCTCTATATTATCGAGCGTATTCTTGTGAGTATTTAGATACTTTGAGAGTTGCTATTCAGTGCAAGTTTCCTTCAGCATTACATCCGATATTCCAGTCAGAAGTACTATTCTTTTGAGGTAAGGGATAGTAAGGGATGGTATGGGATGTTATTTTCTTCGTAAATGATATTATTACTTTCAATATCATTATGCTGAAATATTGGTATGAAGTTTATTGTGGAATTTTTACCTTTTTGTGTTGGGGTTACTATTCACATATACGACACTATTCATGAATACGACACTTTTCACCAAAAAATAAAATTTTCTCTTCTTTGTCCCAGATGTCTATTATGGTTACTATCTTTGATTGTATCCATGTTTTGATCTTCATTCTTGAATTTTACTCTATTATGGTTTATTATGGAGTATTTTTAAACTTGAATTATCTAAAGTACGAATCTCTAATCTTTGTCCTTTTATCTCACTAGATTCGTTCTCTAAAGTGTTTTTCATCATCCTCAGTCCTTAATGGTGATACTTGATGAATATCTTTAGCCTGTAGTGCAAAGATGAATGATTACCTGATGAATATCGTTGGCCCGTAGTGCAAAGATGAACAAGTGTTGAGATGAACATGACCAACTGGTGATACAAATGAATATCTTTGGCTCGTAGTGCAAAGATGAATATTTGATTCAAGATGTATATTGATTAATGTTACAGTGATAAAATATTGATGATGGACTTTTAAATTCATAGATGATAGTAGATTTCATTCTCTGCTTAACTCTTCTAATGAATTGTTGTTTTCGCTGCAGTTGTTGATCTAAAACTTGTTGTCTATTATGTTTTATCAAATTTTTCCCTGTTGAAGACTAAGGATAATTTTTTTGTATATTATTTTAGTTATAATATTCTTTACTGGGCTATTTGAGCTCACCTTTTTCCTTTTTGTTTTGTTTTTCTTCTCTGGAAGCGAGAATATAGCAGGAACCAGTCGGGGTAAAGAGTGATGGTCCTAGACAGTTGTTTTAGAAGTCCTCACTATTTTTATAAAATAGTGCATCAATAATTGTAATGAGGACTTTATCTAGGTGTGGATATTGTCTAAAAGACAATATTTGTATTTAAACTCACAGTTTATGTGTTGTCATATTTTGCACGACAATTGTATTAATGAAGTTGTAGTTATTTTCTGTACCATGTATTTGACGACTCGGAATGGGTTGGGTCGATTGGACATATTTTGGGGGCGTCACAAATATTATGTATTCTTACTCAAAACGAATATTAATTAGTTTATTTAGAAACTTAATTCGTTTTAACCTTTTTACACCAAATAAAGGTCCCTCACATTTTAGTATGTAAATATTTTACACTTTGAAGCTTCAATCATTTATATTCCACTTTAGGAATATCTTATGCCTTTACTCATTAATTCGGGATTTAAACAGCTAATAAATAGCTTTGTGTTTTGTTAAAACCCATTATGTTTCCAAGAAATACTAAACAACCCAATAAAACAATAACCCCATGGCTTGGCCTTGCTTGGCTAAACAGCTTTTCCGAGCTTCCGACACTCACTTTGTTATTTTCCCATTCTCAACTCGTTAATTCAAATTCTATTAAGCTTTGTTTATGTTGTAGATTATATACCCGTCTACTTTTACTAACTTATAAACTAACTTCAGGGGTACACAAACAAGCTACAAAAAAATGCATGTCACTTTTTGCCACTTCGTGCTACTGATTGCAACTGCTGCTGCCATGGGCAGAAGTTCCTTACGCAACATGGCTTCTTTACAATTTCATATCTTTTAGCTCATAACTTTGATTACAACCAATTTTGGATATATTGTAGACACCATATTAGGCTATATTTAGAAAATATAATCCACCTATTTTGGACATCATAAGCAGTCTAAAACAGACCCCAAAAATGTTTGGTCGCATTATTTTTAATTTTTTTTCAACTTTATCCTTTCTCGCTAAAATAGTCATAACTAATTCTTTTTAAAACATGTTTGAGTGATTCTAGCGCCCACGCAAAGCTAACTTCTGGGGCTACAACTCTTATTCAATAACCTTTTCCAAATTCTGCACTCATAATTCCAGAAAATCCGCGCAAGGGGCTGGTCAAAATCTGATTTCCAGATTTTGGACAGATCTCCACAGCCACTTTAGAATGACATAACTCCCTCATCCGAAGTCAGAATTAGTCCATTCTAGAGGCTACGAATAGTTGGGATGGCACACTACAAGACCCCAGAAAATTATAATTTTCCAGAAAGTCTAACTAGCCGAAACAGTTAGCCCAAAAGTAGCTTGACAAACTAACTTTTGATTTTTTGTTTTGGCTTAAAATCGCTTTTCGTTCTAATTTGATTTGCCCAAACCCTTTAATTATGTACATATAGTATATATATATATATATATATATATATATATATATATATATATATATGTAGCCTTAGCCTCGGCTTTGCCTAATTCTTTGTTTTTAACAAAAACAGTCCTTAGAGGACTTTTATCGAGCGTGTGGTGTGCGTTGCTTTAAAATGCAAATTTCATAGAGTTTGGTTTATGTTATACCCCGATTTTTGCCACCTTATTACTCCGCACAACCAATTCTATACTCCTTGGCTATAATTTCAGTCAATATCAATCATTTTCATAACAAATTCATACATACATACAACAATTTTAAAAACTAGTTAGTTTACTAACTTTTAGTTTCTAAACTCATTTGACTCAAGTATATATCATCGTAAATTTGCAATATGCCAACATAAGATAATCGTTACAAACCATGTTAATTACCAAAGCTATAACCCATAATCTATTCAATTTATCCATACATACCTAGAGGCGAAACCAGGGGGGTCGAGGGGGGGGGCATATGACCCCCCTAGGATGAAGCCTACTGCCACATGCCGCCTTCTATTGTCGTCTGCCCCTACCACAGTGCCGCCTGCCCCTGTCTAGTCCTTTTTGCAGCTTCAACAGCAGACCAGAAAAAAGTGTCAGGAAATTTCGGATCGACAAATTCGAAGTCTTACTGCCATTGATGGTGAAGAAATTGAGAGTGATTCCGAAGCAAAAAGTGATCTTGACTCCATTTTCTTTTCCTAGATTGATCTGTTTCTGTATTAAGACCAAGACAAAGAATAGAGACCTCTGTCTAGCCCAACACCATGATGGTTATTCTTTTAACTAAATAATACTCTACAAAGAAAATACTGATGGTAGGTGCTTTGAGAATTGAGACCTTCAAGAAAATTGAGGTTATTGTTTCTGTATGTGTTGCAATCAACCAGTTGGGTCTGATTATTGGTGTTCTTGTCGGTTGCGTGCTGTCTTGTGCATTGGGCCACGATTTTCTGGTCGGTATGCATTGGGCCGCTAATATACTTTCTATTTTTTTCAATATGGATTAAAATCAAACCCAAGGACCTTAACTCCGCTCCCTCGCCGCTGCAACCTACACGTCACTGCTCTGGACCTCCGGTAACCGCCCTCAAATTTTGTTCTGGTTCCGCCACTGTACATACCAACTGTTTTTACCAACTCCATATAACTAACTAATAAAAAAACTAACTTTCATTACCTTGCAAAAATGCTTAATTAGCTCGGTTATTGCTCAATTGCTTGATCCAAGTTGTCTTGAAATCCTCTCTTAACAGCACTTCATTCCAATTCCCCCCTTCAATTCATTTGCCACCGCAATTTTTCTCATGATCTCCAATTATGGATTACACATGCTCAAATTATTCCTTCAATTCGGACTCTAACCGAATTCTTCTGTAACTAGATTTGCTAGCATAGACTCCTATGGATTATATGATACTTTGAGAGCACAGAGATTTTACTGAGATGAAGTAAAACCCAGAGAATAGAAATATGTAATATGGGTTGCATATATATAGAAACTTTTGTCTTGTTGGTAAAAAAAAAATTCTTGTCCACCACGTACACATATAGAGTAGCGGAATTGCTAAGCTTGTGTTCTCAAAACTTTGTCAGCTCCAACTTAATGAATGACTCAAGCCTATTATTCTCCCAATGAATCCCGCCTCATGCTCCTTATAATAAACTCCCTTATCATCCCATCTACTTAACTGCACAACATAAGGCTTTGTTTATTTTATAAAAGCTATTTTCAATTTCTTATAAGTTGGCCACCCAACTTAAGTCTTTTCTAGTCTTCCCCTTCGTCTTTAAAAGCTTACAAATCACCCCCTAGCATATTCGTAGCATATTCTCGGAATATTCTTTATTCCTTAGCATATTCCTTAATATATTTTCTTAATTTTTAAATATTAAGTTTTCAACCCTAAGTTTTCGTAACACGCACAATTCTCCCTCTCTTATCTTTAGTTTGCTTTTGTTAAGTTATTTAATTACCCAATCTTAGTAACTTAATTTAATCAAATAAGTTACCACATAAATCTCCTTAATTTATTTTACCCTCTTAGAATCATATAATTAACATAACCCATCTTTGATATATAAATTATATAAAATATAACAGAACATACTCAAATTACATATTTATTTTATATTTGTAAAATAAAGATGCTACACATAATTTCTTATATAAATACAATTATTTTTATACCCAAGATATTATAATCTAATATCCTTACCTCATTATCATAAATTCAATTAGAATTTATTTACTTTCTTAAGATATTACGATAATTATAATATCTTTTCTTTATTAAATTAATTTTATATAGGAATTTATTCTAATTCTCTTTGGTAAAGTATATATAAATATTATATGCTTAACCCGCCTCTTTTTGCCTCATTACGCAAATTGTTCCTTCAATTTTATTTCCCTGCGTAATATATATTTATTAACTCTCCATTACCTAATTTAAATAACTTATTTAAATTATACAATCTATATTGTATAATTAAATTTAATTTCCTCCTTCTTTCCATAAAATATTTTCAAACAATTTATTTATATATAATTTAATATATTTAATTTATTCAAATATGAATTTAATTTACTAACTAGTTGATACCAATATACATATTTTATATATTGGATCTTATCTCATTTTCTTTAATAAATTACCCTTACAATTTTTTTACATATAATAAATATATAATACCAATATATTTATTAAACATAATCATCACATATTGCATAGTTCATACCCACTTATGCAATATAATATCATACAACATATTATCTAATAAGAATTTTATTTGTTTAATTCTTATTTTAATATTAATTATCCACAAATTTGGGTTATCACATTCTTTCCCCCTTATAAGAATTTCGTCCCCAGAATCACAATATCGAATCATTCTTAATCGGTTTAGATCTTATTCTTTCTCATAACCTTATCGTTGAATCATTTCAACGTACCATTTTCTTAGATTTTATATCACCTATCTCCTTTCAATTATTAAACCGTATAGATTTTTCTTAAAAAATTTAAATGAATCATCTATTTCCACTCTAGGCTATAAACTTTAACCCTTAATTTAATCATTTAAGATTTTTAAAATTTTTGGTTTGTCACATTCACCCCTTCTTCTAAGAATTTCATCACCGAAATTTCAGTATATTAATCTTTGCTTCTTCTATTCACCGAAAAATAGGTTTTCAATTTAACATTTACATTTTCCTCCTATGAGGATTTCTCTTCTTTCATCTCATTCAACCATTTCTACCCCTTTTTAAAAGGTTAAAAACTTTTCATATTATGTTAAGGGGTCAACCATGAACTCTCAGGTTTAACGGTATTCACCGCAACCAATTCTATAAACATGTTATACTAGGTGATCAACCTAGGTGATCAGCCTAGTACAGATATGAGTATGTTAGGTGATCATCATATCGTACCTTACGTCGTGCACAACATATCAATCTTGTTTAATGACTATTTTCACTACTAGATTGTATTATTTTATTCAATCGGGGTTGTTCATCTCAGACTTAACATAAGATTCTGCATCAAAACAATTTGGTTCGAAATAAATTCTCAAAGAAATACTTGAATTTTCATAAACATTTGTCTAGCTGAATCAAATAGCTTAGACGCATATCAATAATTTGAACATCATTAGAAACATTTGTCTAGCCACTATAATTGGCATTGACTTTTCTTTAACTAATTTAAAATTCTGAAAATCATTTTGTTGGTTTGTTAATATTCTAACCTTTTTGTTTTGATGATGACTTGATTATATGGACTAATTTGTTTATTGTAAAATTTCAGGAAGTTGATGAAAGGACTATTGTCAAAAGACTTTGAGGAATTGAGTCTTAAGAAAAATATATAAGGTCATTGCAAATACTTAATTTTTCAATACAAGGCTCTAGGACATATTATTTGTACATTAAATTAAATATTTTTTGTGCTTGCCTAAGTATGTTACATTGCTAAGTGTTATAACATGATATATTCAAGCTGGTTAGTATTTATATTCATGCATAAGAGAAAATTAATTTATTGTTTGGATTAAAATATTTACTGCCATGAGTTAGAAGAGTCCTAAATATTTTATAATTAATGATGCATGTGTAGTAGAAAAATTAAAAGTTGTTTTGATCTAGAGTCATGATTACTATTACCTCGGAACTTTCATATCTTGTAGCCTTTTACAATCCTACATTAAATCCATAATATCTTTTGTTTCGGAATTGATATACCAACTTGATATGTGGCAGCAGACTTTATTACGTGTATTGAAAAAGTCTAAACTCTAAGAGATTTGTTTTAAAAAGGAGACTGTGATATATTGGTGATATATTCTGAAGTGGATTATGCTTAAAAAAAGTCATAGAGATATACACGGATATTTGTTTCTAACTGATTTAATTTTGAGTGTCCAAGTGATATATACTTTTTGATAAATACCGATCTTCTCTATTTCTTTCCAACGGAAATATAATTGGAACGTTACTTAAGAAAATTTGTTGGTAACGTAAAAATTTTCATGCAACAGATCTTTATCAGTAACGGTAACAATTTGGGCTAAAAAATGAAACTGGGATCAGTGATAATTTACAACGCTTACATCACTTGAATCAATTATTGCACTCACATATTTGAAAAGCTACTACATTATTTTCGGTGCAATATTTCCAGCTGCTGTGTTATTATACCCAGATTAATAATCAGCAATTTTCGTGGGCATAATATTGGTGATATCTTTCACTTTTTCTACTTGATCATTTCATTCATTAGTTGGGCCTTGCATTGTTAAATTGCTTATTTGCTTTGATCATTCGACCTCTATATTTGTAATCTTATATTTTTAGACTAAGTGTTGTCTAAAAGAATTTAATCCATGTGGATTAAGGTTTGTTTACAAACATGTTCAAGAAAGCATAGGTGCTTAAAGAGTGCATTGGTGCACAAGGAGCAAGAGTGCTCAAGTGAATTATTGTAATTCAATTTTGAACACAATCTGTTTTGTAATAAGAGTTATTTAAAGAAATAAAAGTGAGTATCCAATACTAGTGGATATTGGACGTGGACTGGGCTATTATTATAGAGGGTAATAGCTAAACCACGTAAAAATCTTGGTGTTATTTTTATTACTTGCTTTAACTTAATATCACTCAAGATAATTAATTTGCTTAATAAACATAATTTAATTATTTGTTTCATTGTGAGGTATTTTGTATTCTATTTAACTTATAAAATCACCAAGATATTTTCTTAAACAAAAATTCAATTCGGTAGACCATATTTATTCAGCAAGTTGCATTCATCAATATAGTAGGCTATATTTAATAGTTTGGTTTAAAGTTTAAATTGGTCATAGTTTGTATCCACATTTATTCAACCCCCCTTCTAAGTGTGCCTTATCTAAATTTCACATTTTATGACGTAATGATATCTCACTGTATTTACAGTCAGTTTGAGGATTCTTTCATTTTGTGACTTTGTCATATTACATCATACCATAGTGGGCTGACAATCCTTAGATCACATCCAACACTAGGTAATACTGCATTGATGATTCCATCATTTTTATCATCTTTGCACCAGGTTCCATGATGCATTGATGACATATAAAATACATTTTGATATATTTCAAATCATTTTTGTCTAGCCGAAGCAATTAGCATAGACTCTTCTTTAAACGGTTCAAAATCATTGAAAATCAATTTTAGTGTTATCATGTCGCAATAGATAACGAGATATTAGTGACTCACAATCCACATACACACCTTTGTCACCGTATTTTACTGATAACAAAATTCGTTTTTAAAGGCACCATAGTGCGAATTTAGCTTGATGTCAAAAAATTTGAAGTCTAGCATAGCTAGAAGATTTAGAATACCTATGCTTCCACCATCAGCTTCAATTTCTCTAATGATCCATTTCTTAATAATTCTATCTATTTCTATCATCCTTAATTCTCCATTCACAACTCTTCTATACCTCAGTATAGTTCATCAAACTTACCACACGTCATGAGTTCAGGAACTTTCCACAATAATATGGGTTTAGAAACTTATCCTAGCAATATGTAGTTCAAGAACCAATCAGGAACTATCCATATGCTTAGGGGTTCAAAAACATACCATATGATTATGAGTCACAAACTTACCATAAGTATGAGTTTTAAGAACTCGTACCTAATCTTATATTCTCTACCTATCCGTTATACACATGAGAAAAGAATCACATTTTCAACATGTATATAGCAAATAGCGCAACACAAATATTTCAATGATTATCAAGGTGATAGACTAAGTGGTCGTTGAACCAAACACAAAACCTCTTCCCATACAAAGGCTTGTACAACTCAGCTATCACATGAGTTTTCAATTGAAATCCCACACAATTCTAGCTTTCCCTTACTCAATATGAATTTTATTTAATCTGTATCTCATCATCTACAACTCTTTCCTGAGTTTTCATAGTACAACTTACATACAACAATTTTGCTATACAGTTTTCAATCATTCGATTGATCCTCTTTCCTGCTATGACCTTATCAGATCACGTTGTGATCTCTTATTATAATCGTATTATATTACGAGTCTTTTCTATTCTATGATCGTTTTATTTTACGATTTTCTTTCCCTTTATACTTTTAGTCTTATAGACTATATCTATTCATTAGTACTTTTTGTCTTTAACATCAAAGTTAGGTAACTCTGAATCATTATAACTTTTCAAGATTCTTCTTTGAATCTTATTTACTTAATAATGAATTTCCCAAATTCAACTCTTAACAAATTAAACTCTATTTGAGTTTATTCCTTATCCTTATCTCTGTGGTTATAGCCTAGGGTACACCTACCTAAAGTTTTTAAAATGATTAAAAGTATTAATTAGTAAAGTGTAAACAATTAAAATAAATTATTTATAAGTTTAATAAATGATTAAAAGATTAATAATATTATATTAAGATATTATTAAGTGATTGATAAAATTTAGATTAAAGTGTTATTAAATCATTGATTCAAAATATTATTTAATGATTAATAATATTAGTAAATGAATTTAATGTTATTAAATAATTGATAATATTAAATGGAGTTTAAAAGAGGAGTTAAGTTATTGATTGGACATTTAATAGGCCATATTGAATGTATAGTATGATGAATTAAAAATTTAATATGTTTGGAAAGGAAAACAGTTTATTGAATTGAAAAATAGTTTGAATCTAGGTTGTTGGATTGATATATTCAACTTGTTGGATTAATTATGTTAGCTTGAATTCGGCTTGCTGAATTGGTATATTCGGTTTGCTGAATTGGTGAATTAGAGTTGATGTATTAGTGAATCCAGGTTGCTGGATTGTAGGACAATTTAAATTCAGGTTCCTGGATTAGTAAATCCAGATTGTTGGATTAGTCAATCCAGGTTGCTGGATTGGTATGTTTGAATAATCCAAATTATAATATTATTATTTGGCTTACTAGATTATAGAAAAGAACTTATAATATGAAAGATTAAAGTGTTAAATCATAATGCATATGATATAGTGATTGAAAAATTTTCAAAGGACGATAATAATACTGATGTGTTAGGGTGTTATCTAATATTTGATTTTTGTGATTGATTGTTACATAATTTATAGATAAAGTAGTTGTATTATTAGATATATTATGATATGCTGATTAAAAGATCAATCTTAACAATGATAGGTCTTTACAATAAAGAGATTAAATTATACTCCGTAGCAGTAATCGACGGTACAGGCAAGTTTCCTTAACTCAAACTTGAGTTGTATTTTCAAAGCATGTTAGTGAATAATTATTATTGATTATTCACATCTATACTGATTATTGATTCGCACTTAGTGCATGTTACATATGTTCATCAGGCATGAAAGGCTGATCACCTTCATTACTATAAGGTTCAGTTAAATTGTTCATGGTTAATGTTGACCTCCAAACATTATTGATTCAGTTATTCCATTATTGAAACTTGATTCATGTTATTTCATAATTATTACATTGTTGAAAACTTGAAAGCTTATTCTTTCTTTTTAATCATGATATATCTTCATTTGAACTTAAACTTGCTGGGCAAAATTGTTCTTCATCCTTGCTATATAATGATAAAATTTTCAGATTAAGACGAAGGCTTGAATAAAAACAGAGGCAAAGGCAAATTTCAGAATTGGTTTATTGTGCAGTTAGAATTATTAAATTTTCTGACGCAAATGACATTATAAATCTTTTAAGATATTGGAGGTATGTATTAAGTTAAGGTTGTAGACCTTGAGAATTATGTTGTAAAGGTTTCTTGTATAAACAATTTATGTTTATATCTTCCGTAATAGTTATAGAAATGATGTATCGTAATGTACCAGATCTGTGATAAAAAGTACTCGGATTTGGGGACGCTACATATATATTGAGTTATATCATGTCATATTACATAATAATTTAGGGTATGTCATATAGTACGTTCAGATATAATAAAGTGTATATGGAGATAGATAAATGATAAACAAAGGATCTACCACTTCCAGTAAAGGGAGAGAATATCCTATGTGATTCGATAAGTGACAACTCAGAAATCCCTGGCCATGGTTGAATGGAAATTAGAAAGGAGTTTCTAATTTACATTAACTAACTAGAGTTTTTCATTTTTAGAATCGAAATACATATAATTAAATAAATAAAACTTAACAGTAATTCCATATTTTATATTTGATTGGGACATTGTATGGTAGAATGATTGAATTGTATGGTAACTATTTACGGAATAGACTCTTTGTGCTCTTTGTGATTAAACGTTGAATTCATATTATCCGGATTGTCATGATACATTATCGTAAGGTGTCACTCATGATGTAAAATAAATATTATTTATTTACATTTAATTAAGGGAGTTTAATTCATTATAAATAATATTAGAATGATTCTTATTTATTTATTCTACTTATCGACTTAATATTTAACCTAGAGGGTCATACCATAAAAAGAAAAATATAATTAAAGAAGTGATTAGCTTAATAATAATAAATTAAGTGTATTAAATTTATTAGTGGAATAGATTAAATAGCTTAATATTTATAATTAAGCATTTGGAAAAATACTAAATTATAAATTAATAAGAGGTGTCTTATTATTACTACTATTATTATTATAAATAAATATATTGGCTAAATAATAATAATTTAGTATTTGGAGAAATACTAATATTTATAATTAAGTATTTCGAGAAATACTAAATAAGAGGGGTCTTATTTGTGGAATAGAAAAATGATTATGGAACTCTTCCAAGTATTCTCAAAACCCTATAGAGTTAGGAAAAAGAAAATTAGGGCACCCAAGGTCTAGTAGAACATAAACTCATTTATTCAAATATTCTTTTAGTGGATCACCCCTTGGGCGTTGCAGACTTTGAATAGCGAACGTTTGATCCAAGGAATATAGAAGCGCGAAGGAGCTAAGGATTGGAGCTTGAAGATTAAATCAAGGAGTTAATCATCTTCAAAGGTATCTTTCATCCTTCCTTGATTAATTATATTACATAAAGTGATTCCTTCGACTACAAAAAAAATTTAAATACGATTTATGTCATGCTTCCACTTTATTACAATGTTGATTGTATGAATATCTTATTTTTGCAAACCAACACTTATAATTCATTAAATCTTCTTATATAAATAGCCAACACATTCTTTCTTTCCAACACTTTTCCTCATTTTATTAAGCTAGAGAGAAAAGAGCAAGAGAGAGAGCTTGAGAGAGAGGAAGATGCTCGGTTGAGAGGAGAGGAAGAGATAAAGAACAAGCAACAAGAAGTTAGTCAAGAATAAGAAGAGGTAAAACAAATGTATAAAACCCTAACCTTAAAAGTAACAATAATGCAAAGGAAAATAGATGAACTAATAATGGAGGAAAAATGAATTTCTCTCATTTCTGAAAATTACAATACAATACTAATTCTTGCCTCTGAACTGACTTTGTTATTCTCTATTTATACATTTGGTGATTGTATATGCAAAACCTATATCCATATGTATCAATTAGTAACTAGTTTTTTCTACATCTATTCAACTTGCATATGACCGCTACAAACCTCCTAATTTCATGAACTAGCTTGAAATTCAGTGTGAGCACACATAGAAGGTGGATGAATAAGTGTATGTACTTTAATGCTATAACAATGATACTTTTAACTTTTCAGCTAAAGAAACTATGAAGACAGATGGACCTGTCTGCTTAGGTGTTTATATTAACCTGTTAAGTAGTCTTCTTTGATTTTAACGGTGCAGTGAATATATAGTTTTTAAATGCATAATTGAAACAATATAAACAAGATAAATAATAAACCACAAACACCAAGGTTTTTACGTGGTTCGACCTTTAACCTCTAGTCTAATGGCCTAATCCACGCCCAATACCAATTAGTATTGGAGACTCTTTTATCAAGACAATATTCAATCAATTTATAAAACAACTTCTTGTACAAATAGCTCTGAACTTGTTGGACACCACTACCCCATTTGCAAAAGTACAGCAACCTTTTGCACCTCTGCAACTACTTGCACCACTGTACCTTAGGCTTCTTTTGTACGTCTACCACTGGATCAAACACAAACCACACTAGGTTTGTATACAAGTTTTTATCAAGAACGAATATGATTACAAGATATGAATTTCCAGCAACAAGAAATTAATAACAAGGCAAAAACAGTTTGCTAGAAACTTTTCTTTTAAATCACTGGTTTTCTCAATTCGTTGGTTTTGAAGCTTATGTCGAGATGAATATATATAGAGATGAAAGCAACCACACAAAACAAGACTCACGCTCGGAAGGAAAATATATCACTGAGAATAAGCAATACCAATGGAATACTGAATCAAGCTGTTAAGGGAAGTGATTTTGAATTTGAAAAATAATTAGCTTGAATTAAGGGATAATATCTCAGCAAAATCAGAAGCTTGAAATAAGGAATTAGATCCCAGCAAAATCAGCTCAATATAACTTTGGAAAACATGGCTGCATATTTTCTCAAATGATTTAGTTTCCAAATTTAGCTCCTTTAAAGGAATTGTATTTTAAGCACATGAAATCTCCTTTTAAAAATAATTTCCAACAGAATAAAATTGTCTCGAAATTAACAACTCAAGCTATAACTTCTTACATTGATTTCAGGTGATATCCTATGGACTTGACCCAATGGTGTCTCTAAGAACCTTTTCTTTATGAAGAACCACTTGAATTCCGGACACATGTATGATCAATCCAAAACCTAAAATTATCACAAGATCACATTTTCATACAAAATATATGGAAATCACCCCATTATGTGATGCTGAACGTACCAGTGTATTTTAAGCCACTTAGAATGGAAGCCTTGACCCCTTGTTGCTGAGTACTAGGATTAACCATTGTAGCTTCAGAGTTGTAAACTCGGTGTTGTGCCTTGCACTGATGCTGTTGTGCTATGCCAACATGTGTCTGATGCGTAGCATCTGTGCTATTTGCTAAGCCAGTGGGCTCGTTACTTTCATCAGCTGTTACTCTCAACGAAGCTGCGCGGAGAGTCTGAAATTAACTCCAGAACACCATTCCGTTCCTTGTCCAAGTTACGTACAATAATACAATTATTTGAATATTTCTCATGTGTATCATTTTCTTTGATATATATTTACTAACACATTTCTCTTACTCTTGCTTCGCTCAAATATAAGTTTATGTGAAAAGATAATTAACTTGCATGGAAACAAGACATTTATATAAGCTTATTAACGAAGTTGATGAAATCTACTAATTAAGCTAACGGTAATGTATAATATTATGAACGGAAACATGAAATCAAACTGATGCACACTATATATAATGCCATTAATTGCTATTAAGTAAAGACTAGTCAACCAACCTGATTAAAACCGACGTGCAATAAAGGCTATACATTTAAGGATAATAATTAAGTATATCATTTTATTAAAATAATTAATTTTATTAAAACATTCACCAGTACAAAGTACCTAATAGACAACGCTTAATAGACAACGTTTTTTATAAAAACGTTGTGGTTTTTTTTACACGTTTTTAGAAAAAACGTTGTAGATATATATGCAAAAACGTTATCTATTTAGAAGGACATTATTTTTATTTTAATTAGATAACGTTTTTTTAAAAAAACGTTATCTATTAAGAAAAACACGGAGCTAAAATATAGGCGGTTAAATGAAAACTTAAAATCTGCTCTCTTTCGCAGAGAAAGAGGAAGTTCTCTATTTCCTTTCTCACCGAGTCTTCGTCTCTCATCTCTCTCTGTTTAGCCTCTTCTCGTTCCATCTGAAAAACAAAAGCTAGGGTTTGCCTAGATTTCCTGTAACTTTCAACGGATGCTCGAGAAGCAGATCCGGCGATCCAGTCGCACGTCGAGCGATGAATCAACAAAGAGTTCGGAGACTAGCGATCGGACAAGCCTCGGCGTCGCGGCAGAGAGAAGGGGAGATGCGTATGAAGCAAAGGCAAGCCGAAGAACAGAGTCGACTAAGTTTACGAGACTGTATTCATGCTTTAGAAGAAGAAGATGACGAAGGATTCGCAGGAATTGCTGATGAATTTGATTTGACTCCATTATATAGAGCTTATCATATACACCAAACCCTAGGGTTTGAAGATTAATTCAAAAAGTATTATTTTGAGAACCCAAAACTTCAACTTACTTCGGACTTTCAGGTATCATCGACGACACTTTCCGGCAAATGCATATTTATTGATCAAATTTGAGCATTTGTTTTTTTTTTTTTGCAATTGTTCATAACAGTTAGGGAAGGACTTTTTGAAGATTAAATCAGCTTTGAATGTGTTGATTTTTTGTTTTTGATAATAGCATAGGATCCTATCTGCCATGTTTTGTAATTTTTCATATGTGCCATGTTTTTGATAATAATAATTTTTTGCAATTGTTCATATCTACCATGTTTTCAACTTTCATATGTATGATAGCTGCAGTTCTTATTTTTTCTATTAGTATTCTTCATTGCTGTGCCTAATTTTCACGTCAACGTCTCCAGGATTGGTGGGATTATGTACATTGAAATGCTGGCATTTAGGAACAAGTGCTTTTTATTTTTTTTTGGGGTGAAGGGATAGGGAGGGCTCCTTTTTCTTTCATACAACTATTTAGCCTCCCTTACAGCTATTTGTAAAGATTGATTGTATTCTAGGCTTTGGTGTATTATTGTGTAAATGGTGGCTAAGTAATGAATTTCTGCTTGATATCAATAGCAGGGCTTTATGTAATACATATGACAATTGCTGGAAACCTGTAAATAGCCAATCCCTCACAATCGCACTATACTTAATACTTGAAAGTTAAAACTCTTCTAGTATTTTACAGCAGCAGGGTATTTTGTCAGATATTTTATAATACCTTGGGGACAACAAAAAGCACATGAGAGAGTGTACATGAGAGTTCAAAGACCATTTGGTTTGGGAAAAATGCATTTGGAAGGCGGAGCCTGCTTGTTCACTGGCCAAGTTCGAGAGACTCTAGGCTGCTACTATCTTCTCAGACCTTTTCTGATAATTTTTCTTGACTATATTTTATAGTATTTAGAATTCATATGTTAATTTAATGTAAAAATTTCTTTAGATTGCTCATCAATATTGATGGTTGACCCAAGTACCTAGCAAATCTTTGTATTAGACAAGGACACATATGTATCTTGTATTGTAATTTACATTACTGCATTCATCAAAGTAACTGATTTGTGGAGTTCATATTTTACTAAATTCAGCAAATTATTTTATCACCTGCAGGGCCAAGGCGTGCTTTGTACTACAAGAGAATGTGCCTTTTCTCTAGTGAGGAGGTATGCTAATTATTTTCAATTAGGGCCTTTAACAAGATATACTAAACAGAATTTGTTTAATATGACAATGTGCGTATATGGATATTGTCTTTGAAAACTGTTGGCTAAATTCTAATATGTTTAATATGGCAATGTGCGTATTTGGAATCAACGAGCAATCTGGCCAGAGCTGGTGCAGAAAACTGGGAGCAGATGCCTCACTCCCGATACCTGATCTTTCAGACACTTTTGTTTGGAAACTGATGGCTTCTCTGCTGTGAATAAGTAATTCACAGTGTTCAATGTAATGGGATGTAGGGACTCGTACGTAAATGTTCAGGTAGTCGATAACAATAGAAGTCAACAAGGTAAATGTTGTTTGATCTAATTATATAAACCAATAGTGTAATTATATAAAAATCTTTGTTGCAGTTACCTTAAAGTACAACAATGATGCTCTTCGACGCTTGATTAGTCCTCTTGGTGTCTTGAAGAGAAAACTTGAAGAAGAAACAGGTTTGTTTATATTGTTAATTCTGCCAATAGAGCATCTTTCGATAAATGATACGTCATCTTTTGTATTCCTTCTCATCTGTTAATTGAAGCACAAACTTGGATTGTTCAAGGGTTGTCTGCTGTCTTAAATTTTGAGCAGACCTTGGCTATGGAAGCTGACATCCTAAGTAATTGTTGTAATCTCCTTTGATGTGTTCCTAACTTTTGTTTAATTCGAATTGCAGGCTAGGTAAGGACTTCCCTTTGAACTCAAGCTCTGGGCTTTTTATATGTGCAATTTGCCAAATGGATCAGCCACCAAGTGATGGTCTGTCTGTTAACTCTGGGACATTCTTCTCACCTGCTTAGGAGATTTGTTAAAATCATATTCATTTATTGGTATATATTTTGTGAATGTAGTAATTTGAAATTGTAAACGAATGGTATTACTGGGATGTATTTTGAATGGTTGATACATTTTGGCTTTAAATTTGAATGAGAATTTAGACCTTTTAGCTATATAATGGCATTAGCATATTGCAGGTGCATTAGTAATATAGGTGAACCACAACCTTTTTTTTCTTTTTTTTCTTTATCTACAACATTTTAAAAACGTTGTGTAAATGTGCCAAAACGTTGTCTGATATACTAAACAACATTTTTATCCAAAAAACGCTGTGGAATCATACCTTCTACAACGATTTAAGCATTTGCTAATTTTTGGAAAAAAAATCTACAACGTTTTTTTTCCTAAAAAAACGTTGTGTATTGTGCTTAACTACAACGTTTTTAAAAACGTTGTGTAAGGGTGTTAAATAGACAACACCCTTAACTACGACGTTTTTCTGACTGAAACTACAACGTTTTTTCTGCGTTGTCTATTTACTGTTTTGTAGTAGTGATTCCGACAATTAATTGTGTAGAGAATTAAAGAATTTCGAATATTATAGTTAAATTCCCCATCAAGGATAATTTTTCAAAAAAAAAAAAGAAAAAAAATAAAAGGTAATAAACTAATGAAGGAAAGAATATTTGTTAAATTTCATTATATAATTCCGTAGCTATTCCCTTTTTAACATTATAAACATGTACTCATTCCTATGGAATGAAAAAATTGTGTTTGGTTGCAATTGTAATGGATTGAACCATTCTTATTCCTCCCAAATTTATGAATTTTATTCCCTGGAGAGGGAGATGTAATAACTCATTACAACTAGAATGGAATAAATAGTTTCACTCTCTATTCTATTCCTTCAATCCAAACGTAATATAAAAGACACCTGAAAGTCTTCATTTTTCTTAAATATCATCATGATTTTTTTTGTTAATTATTTGGAAAACAACCTAATTAACCTCAAATGAGTATTTTCTTAATAATTTGGAAAAAATCCCGATATACAATACTCTCTTTTTTGGGCATAACCAGACGTATACATATAATCTTGTCAAATTTTGGGCATTTTTTATAAGAGTAAAATGGGGTACCACTCTCTATACAAATTATTTTTTAAATACTACATTTTCCTTTTTGTATTCCAAAACAAAAAGTAATAGACCAAGTCTAAATTATCTTTAATTACTATTTAATACCTTTGACTTTTGCAAATAAGACATTATTATTTTGAAGATAAAATCAAACTTCATTATAGTTATTCAATGCACACCCATAAACCATAAGAGTACATGTTGGACACTTGCAATGTGAAAGCAAATTGAAAATCATGGAATAGTTGGACCAGTGGAGGAATGAGGGGGACAATGAGCCCTACAAACCGATTTCTTTGCATAACAAGGTCCCTTCTTAAGATCAAAACAACACCAACAAAGTTTCTTATGCTTGCACATAAAAGGATAACAAAAGGTAAGATCAATTTTCGTAGTATTCATAGTTTTGTTACCATCCTGCATAATCTCAGTTTCCCTGTTGATTGCACCTATTTTAAAAAAATAGAAAGAAAAAAAATGTCAGAAGCTTGTAATAAAATGGGAGACTAGATCTAGCCAAATTATTCATAAAAGTTAAAACTTATCAAAAAACAAGTAAATAATACAAAAATAATTTAATATCTGATTTATGAAACGGACCCAAGTCTAGCATATAGAGATATCGGACTGTCTAACTCAAAACAAATTGACAATAAGAGTTGACCGTATTTATTATATAATGAATACAATGAACTCTTATATTTTCATTATATTTTCTCAAGTCTAACAATTAAATATTGATGAACGAAACATACACATCGTTGAGTTGGGAATCATATTGCCATCCTTTTCCGAATTTTGATTAACTTAATTATATATACAAGTGCATATGATTAGACGTAATAATTTTATGTTAAGTATTTTTCATTTAGATAATAGATATAAGTCCTACACATCAACTTACAAAATGAACATCTATCATCTGGAGTTGGAGTGGGGAGGTAAGGATCATAAGCGCTTTGCAAATATATTTAGATATATTCATGCAATAGTAATCATATACTTACATTCATTTGTAGCAAACTGTGAAAGGAGAATTACATAGAAGAAAAGTTCCAAAGCTTGAAACCTAAAAGTAGCCATAACACTGTTAAAATTGTTTTAGTTCCCATTATATGAATTTTTATAGGAGGAAAATATAAAGCTTGATAAAATTATGACAATCAAAAAGTCAACTATCTTTTGATTGCTCTTACACTACTAGATAACGGTTGTTTAGTGAAGGCTTTAAGGGCCTCTTAAACCTACTCAACTACTAGCTCCGTCCTAAAAAATGAAGTGATGAAAATAATTTGTACACATGTTAAAAAAAATAGAGTAAAAAAAATATCAACTTTATCTTTAGTGGACCCACAAGATTATATAAAATGATGAATATTTTTTTTTATATTAATAGACCCCCACATAATGACTTAGTTATCTTTCACTTTATGTACTTTATCTCATTCTTTTGAGTACAAAAAAAATTAGAAAATAATATATATTGCGACTTTACATGCATGTCGACTTTTTATTGTAAGTTACACGGATAAATCTAATTGATAATACTTTTACGATATATTGGATATAATAGGTCAATTTTATAGTCCTATCCAATTCTATGTATTAATATACGCTGCATTTGTAATTCGACAAAAAAAAATTGTAATATATAGTAGGACTCAAAAAATATATACTTTTAATCATTCTTTTGAGACGGAATAAGTATTTAAGTTTCTTTCTGGTCCTACTCAACTAATGCAATAAGTTAATGAACCCAACTCAACAATCAACTAATGCAATAGGTTAATGTATTCACTCTGGTCTTAATTAAATACATTTTCTTAGATAAGAAGAAAGTAGGTTTCCTTGATGTTAGATTTAAGATCCGAATATAGTACACAATCTCATAAAAATTAAAGAAAAACAAAAAATAAATGACACGTGACATGGATTCATCGAATTATGACTAATTTTGTTTGTCTGATAAATTTATATATGTGTTTATCACACTCAATAATAATTCATATAACAAACAATATTTATATATTAATTAGAAAACTCTATTTTCTATAATATGGGATCAAACCCTTCACATTAAAAATATTAATCAAACTCAATATCAGACTGTTAATAAATCCTCAAACCCAAATACATATGATGCTTGGCTTGCAGGGGCTTTGCCCGATACGTACGAGGCTACGAGCCTCGTCCACTCACCGACGAGTAAGGTAGCCGCTATCTCTCCGAAAAATGAGACTTAATTATCCTGTCGTAATGGCCATTAATTGAACTCATTAAAATATGAATCAATTCCAATACTTAGTATAACAAATACACTATTTAATTCATTATAGGATGAATATTAATTTTTAAAGACTTTAAAAAACCTCTAAAACTATCTATATTTCTTCCCATTCCAACTCAACAATCAATTAATGCAATAATTAAAGTATTCGCTCTCTATTCATATACTTCCTCTTAAACACATTTTCCAAGACAAGAAGACAATAAATTTCCTTTATATAAAAATTGATACTCCACGGTACGCTTGTATGAGGAGATCGTCACCCGGATTGTTATAAAAATAGTTTTGAGTGGAATATTAATGACACGTTGATCCATCGCTTATATATATTGAAACGGTAACTTTGGTACAATCAACGGTTAATGTATGGTAGAATATGCCACAAACACCTATGGATTGATGGTTGATAAGTCGGATTGATCACCACGAACACACCGACATAAGATCAAGAGCTCTTGAAAAGAATAAAGATAGAATATTCTCAAGTAATCTAAAAGAAGAAATATTATTAAATCAATTAGTCCTAAAACCCTTGACCTTGAGGCCTATTTATACTAGTACAATGACTTAATTATGGTAATAAAAATTCTAAAAGTTCTAGAATCATGTTAAATTACCTAAAACAAAAGAAAACAAAATACAATATAATTTGCCTAATATTTTAGAAAACAAAATCTTCTCTAATTCCTGAATTGAGCTTGTATCAAACTGATCCAAACTTGTGTCTCATATTCTTTAGCCTCCTCTTTGGATCTCCTTGAGTTAGCTTCAGCCCAAACCTCTTGGATCAATCCATTAAGATCTTGTTTGAACCTTTTAGTTCTAGTCTTTGAAATTGGTCCAACTAACACTTGAATTGGATATCTCCCAATGCTCTTTTAGACTTTTTTGAATCAACCCATGCCATATATGTCCTCATCAAAAGTAGAATACAAAATTGTACTCTGAGTTTAACATTTTCTGAGTGACTTCTTACGTAAGAATCAATAATCAGAGATATTGTGTAATACCGTGTGCTACAGTGTAACACGTACCACTGTGGAACAACGCATATTACTGTACTTTTATCACCGGGTATTTCAACAGTTTAACGGTAAAAATCTTGCTGTTATTTTTATTAAAATGTTATTTATATCACTTTCTATATCCAACAGTTATTCCGTTATGTGGTCCACCAATGATTGCATCGTCGTACGAATACTCCCCGACAAAACGAATATTCTCCGACCAAACGAATATCTTCACACAATTATTTACTTTGTAAAATTTGCAAATATCATCCATAACTATAACATTTATTAAATCAACACCTTACTATTTAGAATAATATATAAAGAAAATCAAATCTTATTCATAAAAAGTTGGGGTCTTACATCCAATGTTAAGGTCTTTAATGGTCATGTTAAGATGATGATTTTTCACTGATCTGATTATTCATGGAAGCCTAGCTTCAGTCATTTGTTCCTCTGGCTTGTTTTAATGAATGTCTATTCTGATTTCTGAAGCAGACGTCTGGATATATCAATTTTTGCTTTTGCAAGATCATCTATAAGGACCTGGAATTTTATACGATTATATATGTATATTTTTACGAATAAATGTTTTAATCATATAAGTGAATATGTGAATTAAGTGAGTTAGTTAATTAAATTATTTTAAGTTAACTAAGATGAATACTTAATCAATTTGATTAAGGAAGAGTAAGATAAATTATGTTGAGAATTAACATAACTTGAATGTTAACCTTGAATGGTAAATTAAAAAGATTTATAATCTTTAAGTGATTAAATTGATATGACTAATATAAAGTGATTATATGATTATGTAATAACTTATTAAGCCAATTAGGGTTAATTAAGTTAATGAATTAATGAAATAAAAAGAAAAGTCACGAAATAAGAATATTAAATTATTTATCAATATATATATTTTGTGACATATATTGAATAAATATGCGAGTAAATAAATATAATAAAAATTTATCAATGTTATGACATATGTAGGAGATGTATGTGACTATATATATATATATATATATATATATATATTATAGATGTATATATATATTTATTATATATAGTGAATTAAAAAGAATGCTTTATAACCTAATATTATATATTAGGAATGTGGATTAAATAACCCAAGGGTTGTAGTATTGAAGAATTTTTGTAATCCAAACCATATTGTTGTGGTACGGACTCATGATGTAAGACTGAGATGAATAACCCTTATAAAATGGAAAACTTTATTGTCAAACATTCGACCCTTGCGCTATTTTTGAGTATTATGCATAATATATGGTACAATGAGGCTAATCACTTCATTTACTCTCAGAAGAGTATGATTTAATCTTTATGGTTAACTGATACTCTTGAGGTAATCCAGTATTAATTAACTGATAATTTCTCTATTAGTTTTTGATCCATTTGTGATCACTCAACATGAAATTTGGGAATATCCCACTTTATTAAATATTGTTGCATTATTGCTAATTGTTCCTAATCAAATGAATATTATTGAATCGTCGAACGAATTTAATTCTTTCATTCTTGAAATGTTATTTATTCTAGAATTCAAGAAAGTTCTTGTTATTGAAAATAATTTATTGTTCAGCTACTTCGAAATCTTTTGAACATTGTTGACATTTTGGAAAGTTAGATTCTTCTATATCTTTTATTATACGATTTAACTTTCTGAGCAAACTCGTTGCTCACACTTGCTTAAATAAAATATTTCAGCTAAGGACGAGGTAGCCGAAGGGTCAAAGAAAGACAAGGGCAAAGGCAAAGTTCAAGAGTAGTTATTATGAACTTTATTTATTATGTTACTGTATGTAAATTAATTATGTAAACCTTTTAAGTATTTAAGGGCATATAAGTTATTTTAAGGTTAGTTAACCTGGGATAATGATGATATAATTATATTTTAAGTTATGTTTTTATTAAGGATATGTGATGAATGATGTATTTCATCAATGAATGGGTAATTAGATGTGATATGTATAACGGATCGTGAGCACCAAACCTGAGGTTAGGGAATCCGAATTTTGGGGCGTCACAGGTTGGTATCAAAGTTGTATGTTATAAACCTTTGGTGGGGGAAAACCTTAGGAATATAACCATAAAAAAGATATAGAGAAAATTCATTTAGATTTCTAAGTGATGGATTGAGAAAATTCATCAATAATAAGATATGTGGATACTTGGTGTTTATGAATTGTGTTTATAGATGAAGTATTAAAACTGATTGTAGCCAATAATTCAATCACAAGGTACACATATAATATAATGTGCTATCATTAATCCTATAAGATATTTAATAAATCTTAGGTTAATGATTTAATTAATTTATAAGGTTTTTTTGAAGTAATAAACACTTATTAGATCCTTAAACAATTTATTATAATTGTTTAATTAATGAGTTATTTAAATTCTCTTCATTTATTAAATCTATCTTCATTTAATTACCATTAAATATTAGTTAAATAGTAATTAATTAATTACCTTTAGTTTTTATTTAATAATAAATAATAGCTAATTACATCTACTTATTATTTAATGTTAATTAAACAATAATTAATCAAATTATTAATATTATTTGTATTAAATTATTATTTAATATTAATTAAATAATAATTAATTAATCATTTATCCTTGAATAATTAATAATTGATTTATTTACTTCATTAGTCTTTAATTATTCATTACCATAATAAATAAATAAATAATTAACATTTATCCTTATTTATTATTTAATATTAATTAAATAATTGATAATTAATTATTTATCCTTGAATAATAAATAATTAATTCACTTCATAAGTCTTTAATTATTCGTTCTTATTAATCTAAGAATAATTAATTATCATTTGTTCTTATTTATTATTTAATATTCATTAAATAATAATAAATTATTTTATAAATTTTATGTCAATGTAAGTAAGTAATTACATTATTATTACATAATCTTGCTTAAACATTCTTTAATCATTAATTAAATAATAATTAATCATGGTTTAACTCTATTTATTATTTAGTCTTAATTAAATAATCAATAGTTAGTTTAATAACACTAACTATACTTAATTATCACTTAATATCACTCTTAAATAATAATGAAATAGACAAATATATTTAAATTATATGTAATTAGTTTAAAAATCATTTAGTGGCATTAATAATTATTAATTATTAAGTTTTAAATTATTTAAACAAGTTTAAACCATTAATTACCCAATAATTACGAAACTGTTCAGAAATATTCTGAATTAAATATTTTAGTTTTCTTCATAATTTTAGAAAATTTTGGGTCCCAGACTCACCACCAGAACTACCCGGAAAGTTGGTGAATCGGTCGCCGGAAATTTCCGACGGTTCACCAAAAAACTAAACTGGAAGTAGCTCCCTTAACTTTTCTTATTATTCTAGATTTGGAGTCCTTCACTAAAATTTTAATAAAATGAAAGCTACAACTCCGATTTAGGTCTAGTCGGTCTCGTTGAATTCGTATCTTCCCGATCCAAAATTTTCATTTATCAAACATCAAATTTGGATCTGTTTTGGTCCCGAAAAACAGACCAGAAGTGACTAGTCAGCAACTTGATTCCAACAATTGAAGTGTTTTGGTAACAAATCCATATCTTGATCATTTTTTAACATTTCCTTACCTAAAATGTTTTATTTAAGCAGGGTGAGCAACGAGTTTGCTCAGCAAGTTAAATCGTACAATAAAAGATATAGAAGAATCTAACTTTCCAAAATGTCAACAATGTTCAAGAGATTTCGAAGTAGTTGAACAATAAATTATTTTCAATAACAAGAACTTTCTTGAATTCCATAATAAATAACATTTCAAGAATGAAAGAATTAAATTCGTTCGAACATTCAATAATATTCATTTGATTAGGAACAATTAGCAATAATGCAATAATATTTAATAAAATGGGATATTCCTAGATTTCATGTTGAGTGATTACAAATTGTTTAAGAAACTAATAGAGGAATTATTAGTTAATTAATATTGAATTACCTCAAGAGTATCAGTTAACCATAAAGATTAAATCATACTCTTCTGCGAGTACATGAAGTGATCAGCCTCATTGTACCCTATATTATGCATAATACTCAAAAATTGCGCAAGGGTCAGTGTCCGACAATAAAGTTCCCCCTTTTATAAGGGTTGTTCATCTCAGTTTTACATCATGAGTTTGTACCACAACAATATGGTTTGGATTTCTTTCAAATAAATGTTATGATTTCAACATATAATATCAATATTGATCTAGCCGAAATAAATTGCATAAATCTTTCAATAACAACTTAGTTCAAATAATTGAACGATTCATCAATTATTAGTTCGGCCGAAATGAATAGTTGAGACATGACTTATAAACAGTTCATGAATAAAAGAACTTTAAATTTATTTTACAGTTTAAATAATAGAACATGAAATCAAATGCACTATGCGCGAATAACAATAATCATTATAGATGTGAATAACCAACAATAATTATCTACTAATCATGCTTTGAAATTAATAACTCAAGTTGAGTTAAGATACTTGCATGTTCGAGGAGCTTCGACTAACTAGCTTTAATTAAAACTTTTTGCACGACCTAGCATCGACAATGTTAGTCTATTAATTAGTATTGCGTATATATAATTTTAGGTTATAAAGCTTTATTTTTAATTCGCTATATATAATAAATAAATATATATACACATCTATAATATATATTTATTTAGTCACATACATCTCCTACATATGTCATAACATTGATAAAATTTTATTATATTTATTCAATATATGCCACAAAATATTTAATATATTGATAAATAATTTAATATTCTTATTTCTTTGCTTTCCTTTTTGTTCCATTAATTCATTAACTTAATTAACCCTAATTGTCTTAATAAGTTATTACATAATCATATAATCACTTTATATTAGTCATATCAATTTAATCACTTAAAGATTATAAATATTTTTAATTTATCATTCAAGGTTAACATTCAAGTTATGTTAATTCTCAACATAACTTATCTTACTCTTTCTTAATCAAATTGATTAAGTATTCATCTTATTTAACTTAAAATAATTAAATTAACTAACTCACTTAATTCACATATTCACTTATATGCTTAAAAAAATTTATTCGTAAAAATATACATATATAAAATTCTCGGTCCGTACATTCTCCCCTCATTATAAGGATTCCGTCCCCAGAATCACTATTACTTTACATTCAAATTATGTCTATTCTTAGACCTTTATTAATAAATCAATTTATTACCTTAATATAGGTGTTACTTCATTTCTTATTACATTTACTCTTCCCATCCTATTCAGGAGTGAAAAATCTTTACTTAACTCAAGTTTCATTTGACTTGCCATGGCTCATAACTATATTTGTTTTCTAATAATTTTTTAAAGTTGTATTATCAATTTCTTCATTTCCACATGTGTGTGACACTAAATTGTGATTCATATCCTTAAATGGATAGCACCTCATAACAATATCTATCAAACAAAATGTAAACAATTATATTACTAATTAAAATTTTACCTTTCACTACTTCCTTTGCCGCTACCACATCCTGGACAAGTCATGTTAAACGTGCATGCTGTTGGTCTTCCTGGCTAAGCTGGTCATTTGATCATCAACATTCCACTGCTGTTCCCTTTGTTGTTGCCTCCCTTCTCTGCATTCTTCTTTGGACAGTTCTGGATTTGATGATGTGGTGATCCACACGAAAAACAACCTTGTATTTTCTTCGGGCTGAGACAGTAGGGAGAAATGTGTGTTTCTTGACCACAGTTAAAGCGCATGCCTTTTCCCTTCAAGCAGACTCCTTGACGGTTCTTCCCCCAAACTGCACACGACTCACCTCTCTTCCTACTCTCTCCTGACTTATTTCCTGATTGAATGTTATCGGTCCACTTATGCTTATTGGAGTTACTCCCTCCACTGCTACCTCTTTCATTTGTCTTCTTCTTCTTCTTCTTTTGCTCTTGGTGGTACTTTGACACTGCTTCACTTCATCCATCGACGATGATGACTTTTTCCAACAAAGTTGAAAATGAATTGATCTGCAAAACAGTTACTTTGCTAAATATTCATGGCTTCAGTCCATTCTCAAACATTCATGCCTTTCGTGCCTCAGTGTTCACTTGATGTGGAACGAATATGGCTAACTCATTGAACTTGGCGGCGTATCCAGGAACCGACATATTTTCTTGCTTTAGTTCTAAAAATTTGACATCCATTCTTGCTTGTATACTTGGCAAGAAATAATTTTCAAGAAACAACTCTTTGAATCATGTCCATGCTACAACTCCTGCTCCAGCTCTGTTCTGGTTTGACTCCCACCAGAAATCCGCCTCACTCTTCATCAAATAGGTAGTAAAAACTATCTTTTGCTCCTCTACTACTCTAGCAATAACAAAAGCTTTCTCTATTTCTTTCGCCCAAGGTTAAGCTTCTATAGGGTCTGTTGTCCCCTTAAACTCCGGCAGTGCTCGATTTTGCATAGCCTCAGCTAACATATTCAAAAAATCTTGCATACGATTTGCTTGACCTCCTGCATTGTTAACACATTCTTCCACCCTTCGATTTCATGGTTCTTTTCTTGGTGACATTATCTGGTTATACAAAACTTTAAATTATTACTTCATCTTTTACACCTTTATACCATATCTTATTAATGGTATCTTAAAAATTTTAAAACGTAATTTAAACTCAGAACATAATTCAGTTTACTAGATATATTATTATTATTATTATTATTATTATTATTATTATTATTATTATTATTATTATTATTATTATTATTATTATTTATTTTTATTTTTTTCCCAATTCGGCTTGCTGGATTAACGAATTCAGTTTGTTGAATTAACAATTTATCAGATAGATAGCTTACTATCTTTATTCTCAAAACTTATATACTTAATCAAACACATATTCATATTCATTCAACTAGTTTATTGTACTTTACATCATATAGCGCATATTGCTATAAACATCTATTATCCCTTTATGACAAAAGTCGGGAGTTACTACTACAACTTATACAAAAAGTTGAGACTTACAAAAGTTATCTTGATATTCATACAAAATGGAGTATTACATTCACACACACACACACACACACATATATATATATACTTATCCATCGTCTACGATATTTCATTACTAACATATTATCTTACTTCAAAAAGGTACTACCTCTCATACTTAATCTTTCTTTTGTCCACTTCCTTCACCTGTCTTGTTCTTAGGATAATTTTTAAACCAATGACCCATTCCACCACACGAAAAACATCCTCCTCTCTTTGGCTTAGGATAATTTGATGATATATGCCCTCCTTGTCTACAATTATAACACACATTCCTACCCGTCATACATTTCTCAAAATGTTTCTTTCCGCAATTATCAACACATGCTTTCTTCTTATGATGTGGATTCCCTGAGTCACTGTCACTATCGTTGTTCCGTTTCTTTTTATTATTATTATTCTTCTTCTTCTTACTTAAAGCTTCAGACGATACATTGCACTCGGCTCTCATACCATTGAATTGTGCCTTCAGCTCATCTCGTTCTTCTGTTATTTTATTCAATGTCATTACCAACTGATCATTTAATAATCTTTCCGCATTCCACATTTCCTCAATGCATTTTCCCCTATCTTCTGTCTCTTTTTTTGGTTCTACTTTAGTTTCCTTGGAATTTACTTCCTTCTCTTCATTCAGTTCTATCTCGGGGTACTCGTCATGATCGCTTTCTAGATTTACCGCATGTTCATCTTTTAGGACGTTCTCAATTGTCTCACTCTGAGCTGGCACCTCGCGGCTATTGGCATTGGTGCAGCTGCTAACGTCTGAGCAACCACGTGGGTTTCTCTAATCTCTTCATCTCCTAACATCCTACATTCATAACACAACAAACAAATTCCATTAATATCTCTCAATAAAATATAAATTCATTGTATGGAATGAAAATATATTTTTTTAATTTTCCAAGAAAACTCTACATGAGTTTTATCTCCTTCTATTCCTTAATCTCATCATCTTTGACATCCTACGATTAGTTTTAGTACTTCACCTATAAACACAATTCATAAACACTAAGTATCCACATATCTTATTACTAATGAATTTTTTATTATAAATTGACAATAAAAAATTATAATAATTAAGACTTTTTTTGTGGAATAAATCACAAATGTGTTAAATTATTACTTTTCTGTTCCAAAAAAGAGTTATATTTCAGTTTGTTATTAACTAATTTATGACATCCTAAAATTTAAATTTAAATCTATTTAAGTTTTTAAAATAATAATTTTATTTACAATATTAGTTGTTTTTATAAGTTACAATCAAACTCTTTTTTTTTTTGAAATAGAGTCCCTAATTTAATTTGAAGTTCTGTAATTAGTTTGGAAAAAGAGTTAGAAGCGTGAAACAGAGTTTATAAGCCCTAGCTCAACGATAGCATTCTATTCCTCCTCTTTGCCCAAAATATTTCGCGCTCGCTCTCTTCCCTCCCACCTGCGATTCCCTTTTTCCCTCTCCCTCTTCACCGGCGACTCCCTTTTTCTTCTTCACCGGCGACTATGCCCTCTCTCACTTCCTTTCCCTCGTCCTCTCCACTACCCACATATACACACAATGGAGGATTTGGGAGTGAGGAGGTGAATGGAGAGTATTTTCCAAGATTGGCATAAATCAAATCCAAAATTTAAGATTCTATCCAAAAATCCCAAGCTTTCTCAAAATGGGTCAAACGCCAATCCAATTGGCGTTTGAATTTGAAAATCAAATCAGACGCCAATTCAAGTGGCGTTGGACCGTTAAAAATTAATAAATTAATTTAATCAAATTATTATATTAACTTAACCATTTTTTTTAATAAAGGTTTTTTTTTAAAAAAAAATTATCCTGATTTTTTTAAAAGGCGCAAACGCCAGTTCAACTAGCGTTTGTTGGGAAATTTTTTTTATTTATTAAGCAAATTTGAAAAAGACGAAATCTGGTGTCAGAGGGAGAGATCTGTAAACGCCACTTGAATTGGCGTTTGATTTTTTTTAAAAGCAAAAATGTCAGAAAGCAATTTTGAAAATAGAGAGAGTGTGAATGCTAGTTGAATTGGCATTTGAATCAATTTTTTAAAGCAAAATGATGTAAGAAAGCAAATTTGAGAGAGAGAGAGAGAGTTGAACGCCATTTGAATTGGCGTTTGAAATTTTATTTTTTTTATTTTAAATTAAGCAAAGATGTTAGAAACTCTTTTGGGAAGAGAGAGATGAACGCACTTGAATTGGCGTTCCTTCTTATTTTTAATCTTTATTTTAAAAGCATATTTGAAAAAAATGTGGCAGTGAATTTTTTTTTTTGAACGGCACTTGAAGTGGCGTTTGAACCATTTTTATTTTATTTTTATAAAGTAAATTTGAAAAAAAAATGTCTAAGAAGTTAGGAAGTTTTTTTTTGAACGCCACTTGAATTGGCGTTTGAATTAATTTTTTTATTTTTTTTATAAAGCCAATTTGGAAAAAGATGTCAGGGATGGTTGGAAGTTTTTTTTTTTGAACGCCACTTGAAGCGGCGTTTGAACATAAAAAATTTTATTTTTATTTTTAAAGCGAATTTTGGAAAAAATATGTACGTACAGTGTGGATCATTTGTTTGTTTGTTTGCACTTTAGAAGATAGTGAAATAAAAATTGAGGAGCATTTTGTCTAGTTTTTAGACCGAATATTCTTCTAGTTTCCTTTTACTTTTTAAATTTAACTTTACTTCCCTAAGTCTATCATGCTTCTCAATATCAATGGCACTTTAGCGTATATTTAATTTATTTTTAAAAAAAATGCTTTTTTCTATTAAATTTATTTTAAAAAATTCTTCTAAATTAATTTTTAAAAAACGAGTTTATTTTTTAAAACAAAAGTTTTTAAAAAAAATTAAAAATAATATCAAACTCTTCAACAATTTTTTTTAAAAAAACATAAGATCAGTCCTATATACTCCTTCATTTCCAACCCCAATGAAAGAAAATGGATATAAAACAACGTTGATGTTTTTAAAAAAGTTTAAGACATCAAATAAATATATTATAGCAACATAAACATCATTGAAATACAAAAGACATTCAAATTAGGAAAGCAAGAAGAACAATTATTCGTTGGAAATGAAGGAAAATGTTGGATAAGTACAAAACTACATTCGTTAGCATATAAAATTCTATTACATATTACATTTAATGACGTTGAAGTTGTGGTATTTTAGTACAATATTTACTACGCTTTGTGTGTCCTTCCTGTCCACATACACTATAATAGACAACTCTATTGGACATGTCCATCTCTGTGTGAATTCTTGTCGTGCCACCTTTGTCTCCATCTTTTTTCTTTTCCCTCTTCAAATTTGCATTAGGTATTAAAACTCTAAAAGCTTCCCAATTATTTGGTAGCGAGAAGATCCAATAGTCTTGATGCATAAGTGGTTGGAAGCTAGGTTCCCACATTTTTGCATATTGTACATTCTTGTGATGCTCTGCAATGTACAGATGCCAATCTTTTTTTTTTATCTTCATACATGCAACAACAACATGAGAACAAGGGCATCGTTTTGCTTTCCACTTTCCGCACGAGCAAGACCATTCGTTTAATCACACAACTTGTATATTGCCCCCCTTCCAATTGTTACCGTGTCGAACTCGTGTAGTTTTGACATCAAATATACCAGTTAGTACATTATATGAATTTACTACGTGAGTCGTTCCCTTCTGCATAATTCTTTCAAACTTTTTTCTAGACTCAGTATAAAACTTGTGCCCATCATTAATTTCTTTCAAAGATTCCGTTCGTTTCAGATTGAACAGTTCCACAGATCGGTAAAATATATATTCAACTATGGCAGTGATCGACAAGTTTCGAGGAGACATTATATTGTTGTTAAAACATTCCACTAAGTTTGAGGTCGTTACACCATATCGACAGCCACCGTCATGGGCAAGTGTCCACATCTCCGACGGGATATTACACAACCAATCATAAGTTTCATGCGATATTTTGTTTAATATCTTTCATGTATGCCTCAAATTTTCGTACTTGATGGGTGCTCCCTGCTTTCCAACAGAGCAATTTTAATTCAGAACCTAGGTTTGCAGATGCAAAATTGCTTTGAACATAATGAAGACAGAAACGATGAACCTCAGTAGGCACAGTGAACACATTTTTTTGTGCATTCATAGCTTGTATTATACCTTGTGCACGATCAGAAATCAGACACACTTTCCACCCCTGCTTGCACACGTATTGGCGAAGAAGTTTCAAAAACCATGACCAATTGTCACCCGTTTCCTCATTAACCAAAGCATAAAAAACAGGGTATTGTTGCATTCTATAAATACGTTGATACTCTGATTTTACCTATAACATGACATATTCAACGTATATTATCTGACAGGTTGAGAATCTTGCACGTGTATACCATACATTGGTAGAAGGATACAAATGCTTAAACGTAGATGCTGAAGCAATTCTTCATATTATTGAAGCTTTGAGGATATGTAGTAGGACCCTTACTTATGTAGGCCAGACACTTGTTAGGCAATCAGCCAACCGATCTCGTCACACAAATTAGGGAACCTCGCACACGTGGACCTGACAGTCGATGTATGGATACATCCTCAACACCAGTTTACACAGAACACCAATTTAGAGGTAATGAGGACATCTCGTCAACATCTCAGGCATGCGACATCCCGTCTACATCTCGGACGCTGCAAGATGATGTAGAGACAGATGATATGGATTATGATCCATCTCAATTTTGTACTTCGCATCATTTGGTATATACACAACAATTCTCTAGTCCACTTTCATCACGTGGCGGAGTTCCATCCTTCCCTCCATGTCGCAATTTTCATCTTTCTAGCCATCGACAATACAGGACGAGTCGACATTGCCAACACCTCTACCTGTACATATTCGGGAACCACGTAGAGGAACACGAGAGGCTAGAGATAGATGGAGGTCATGTGGCACACATGACCGAGTGCATATATAGATTAATTTAGATTTTCATGGGCCTATCTTGTTAAGTTGTATTTAGTATTGAAATTGTAAGTACAGATGTCAGTATTTTATTTCTTAAACAGATTATTCTTCATTTGGTTTACAAATGGGCAACACATTATCTGATTTTTTTTATAATAATGATTAATAATATTAAACAAAACATAATTTTATTTTTAAACTAAAGTATTATTATTTTTTGAAATGCGTTAAATCTCTTACATGTTATTTTTTTTACAATTTTGTTTTATAAATAAAAAGTTAAAAAAAATTATAAAAATTATAACGCAAACAAAAAATTCCAAGGATTCTTTGAAAAATTAAATTAGAAACTCAACACTTGAAGTAGCGTTGGTGATTTTTTTTATTAAAAAAATTCCATTGAACTTTAAGATTGTCGTTAAATAAAAAAAAAAGGTTGCAAAAAACCTCACATTTTTTTTCCAAACTTTCTATATAAAAATAAATAAATTAGGTTGAAACGCCATTTCAAGTGGAGTTCAAAAATAGTTCTCCACATCTTTTACCTAAAGTTTCTTTAAAAAAATGTTCCAAACGCCAATTAAAGTGGCGTTCAAAAAGGTTCTACTTTTCCCCAAATTTGATTTATACCAAAAATAAAAAAACAAATAGTTGAAGTCGCATTTAAAAAAGATTGCTTGATTTTAAAAAAAAAATTGAAGTTCAAACGCCAGTTCAAATGGCGTTCAAAAAAAATTTCATAACTTCCTTGACAACTTTTTTCAAATTTACTTTATAAAAATAAAATAAAAATTGTTCAAACGCCACTTCAAGTGGCGTTCAAAAAAAAATTTCACTGCCACTTTTTTTTTCAAATCTGCTTTAAAAAAAATAGAAATAAAAAGGGGTTCAAACGCCAATTAAAGTGACATTCATCTCTCTCTTCCCAAAAGGGTTTCTGACATCTTTGCTTAATTAAAAAAAAAGTTTCAAAAGCCAATTTAAATGGCGTTAAACTCTCTCTATCACACTTTCAAATTTGCTTTGTCACATCTTTTCTTTTAAAAAAATTACAAATTAAAAATTAAATAATGATTTATACGCCGATTCAAGTGGCGTTAAACTCTCCATTTCTTTCAAATTTGTTTTCTGACATCATTTTACTTAAAAAAATTGATTCAAATGCCAAATCAAGTGGCGTTCTCTCTTCAAATTTGCTTTCTGACATCTTTGCTTTTAAAAAAAATTCAATCGCTAATTCAAGTATACTCTCTCCCTCCCTCTGACACTAGCTTTCTTCTTTTTCAAATTTGCTTAATAAATAAATAAATAAAAATTCCCAACCAACGCTAGTTGACAGACCTGGCAATTTAGGCTCAGGCCCGCGGGCCTAAAAAAACAAGACTTGTGGGTTATGAGGCTTAAGCACAAGACTTGAAAGTAAATAAATAAGAGTTCAAACCAATTAAGCTACAACAACTATTTATTTTTAATGCAATCTTCAATATATTGTTTTTTTACATTTATTTTTTTATAACTTGTTATTACATTGGTTATAAAAAATATTATAGTCATAAGTTTTTATAATTTTTTTATTACATTAGTTAATACAATATTTTTTTATAATTAATATAATAAAAAGTTATATAAAAGTATACATACTTTTTAATTTTTACATACTTTTTAATTTTTTTTAATACTCTTTTAAATGTAAGGTTAATTTTTTCAAAAAAAATTATTTAAGATAGTTTTATATATAAAACTGATGGATATTTTGAAAATAATATTATATCTTTTATATATTTTAAATTTTGTATTATTACCTATAATTAAATACATTCATATTAATTTTAAATTTATAAATATTTGGAATTAACTTTTAGAATTAATAATTAACATTATGACCCTCAAAATGACAAAATGGAAGGGAAATCAATATAATTTTGGTGTCATAGTTGGAAATTATGGATTGTAGCAGTACCACTAATTAATTTGGACATCTTCCAAATAAATGACGAAATTACTACTTTGCCTAATTGCATTAATTCTACACCAAACCATCACTTTCGTCCTCTTAGAGATCATCCCTGCTGTTTAAGATCTCATAATGAGATTCTCATTGGATGGGTATATTTTAATAGTATGTTTTTATTTATTAAGCAGGAATTTGTTTATAAATTTCAAGTATTCAAGTCTATCAGACTTCAATTTATAAATGTATCATTGAACTGGTGTAATAAAATTTTACAACAAAAATAAAAACAATTACATATTATAGTACATTTATGAAAGTAATTACAAAAATCATACATTCATAAAATAATTACAAAAATATGACATTTCATCATATATATTTACAATACTAATATAATTAGGAGTCCTTAATTTAAGGGATAAATATTAATGGGCTGACATGGCAAAATGTTGTTTTTTTTGAAACGCGTGATAACCGCTTATCATTTGTCTGGGACTCTACAGTTACCAAACTCTTATGCATGATGAAACCCTTGTTTCTCTCCTCTGTCACGACTAAACTCGTAATCGGAGTTAAAAAAGCTTGTTTCCGGTAATTGTTCGTCATCTCTGTTCGTGCGTTCTTCATCTCTATCATATTTGTTTAGTTGTTCGTCATATTCGTTAACTTCTTTCCATATGTATGTACCTGCTGATAATTTCATATGCTCTCTCATACCTCAATCTCAGTACACTCCAAGTTCAATCCCTTCATGATTACAAAGGTCATGCCGATAATTTCATCTGCTCTCTCATACCTCAATCCCAGTACACTTCAGGTCCCTCTTTCTCTCCCTATATATGTATACGTGTATATGTGTTTGTGAATTATACATACGAAGTGTTCATTATTGTGATAACTATGATTTTGGTATACAGGGGGGCTTTTGTTTAAAATGGATGACAGCAACATGCAGTATGTAACCTCCACATCTTTCCTACTGGTAACTTATGCCAAGTACTTAACCACTTCACACAAGGTGGTCAATTGTGGGGGAGCCATTGTCACCCCCAAGAGGCTACGTAACCTTGCCAAACAACAGGTACATACATATTTTTTATCCAGATCTGAGTACTGTTTGGTTACTTCTGCATTATGTTTTGGTTACTGTTAGCTTGTGATTCGGATACTATTTTTGTTACCTTGATTTGGTATTTTGGTTACTTTTATATGTTGTTATAGTTACCATGTATTTGCTTAGTATACATAGTTGACTAAACTGGTTTTGGTGTACATGTTGTTTATGTATTGATTACCATTAAAACATATTTTGGTACTATCATATAAATATTTGGTTACTTTTTTTTGTTGTTCTGGTTACCATGTATTTGTTTAGTATATATGGGTGGACTAAACTGTTCTTGGTCTATATGTTGTTTATGTATTGGTTACCATTAATATATATTTTGGTTACTAACATATAACTGTTTGGTTACTAAATGAGTATATTTTTTTGTTACTGTTAGCTTATGGTTTGGATACCATTCTTTTTTCCTCAATTGGGATTTTGGTTACTTTTATATGTTGTTTTGGTTACAATGTATTTGCTTAGTATACATTGGTTGACTAAACTGATTTTGGTATACATGTTGTTTATGTGTTGGTTACTTTTAAAACATGGTTTGGTTACTATCATATAACTGTTTGGTTACTTCTTTAGTATATTTTTTGGTATACATATTTTTATTTTGGTGACCTTTAAATTATGTTTTGGTTAATATTATATATAAATGTTTGTTTACTACATAAAATGGTCTGTACTACATGTTGTTTATATTTTGGTTACCATTAGATTATATAATATAACTTTTTGGTTACTGTGTAATTGTTATATTATATTTTTGGTTAGTATGCTCTTATTTGTTGGTCACTACGTAGCTGTTTATGATATAAATATTGTTTATATATGGTTACTAATGACTATGTAAATCTGATTTTGTTTATTTGCAGTTATGAGATCTTTACTATGAGGAATGCAACAGAAAATTCACTGAAAAGTTATATATTGGTGTGACATTGAACCAGAGATTTCTCTCCAGACGAGATGCGCCTCCACAGTTGGCTTTTTAACAACTTCAAAGAATTTTCACGAAGATTTGTACCAGATTTTGATTAGTTCGATTGTCGTTGTATTGTCATTTTAAATTGTGTTTCATACTTTGGTTTTGTTGGATATCCATAGCCATTTGTTATGGTTAGTGAGTATGTAATGTTTATTGGAACTTATATAAATGAGATTACATATTTGATTATATTACCAGTGATTTGACATTGTTTGTTGGTTCGTATTTGTTACTTCTAAGTTGTGTCAGATACATTGTTTGAAAGGTGTAGTTGGTAACCAAACATGCATAGAAGGGTAACCATTTTATTTTTTGGTGGTAGCCATTTTATTTTTTGGTAGTAACCAGATAGTTACAAGCTTGTATCAGGACATATATCAAGTGTTAAATGTACATGTGAGAGTATACATGGGTTGCCTAAACTGGGTTGGATATACATGTTTCTGTTTTGGTTACCATTAAAACATGTTTTGATTACTTTTATATAACTATTTGGTTACTTCGTTATTATGTTTTGGTTACTATTACCTTATGGTTTGGCTACTATTATTGTGCCCTCAATGTGGGATTTTGGTTACTTTTATTTTTTATTCTGATTAATATGTAATTATTTAGTATACATGGATTGCCTAAATTGGGTTTCATTACATGATGTTTCTGTTCTGGTTACCATTAAAATCTGTTCTGGTTACTATCATATAATTATGTGGTTACTGTTTTATTATGTTACATTATGGTTACTGTTATTAGTAACCAGATAGTTACAAGCTTGTATCATGTCAAACATCAATGGTTACTAACAGTAAACAATTATATATTCCTGTAAATAATTAAATTTGTTGTATTGCTTATTGACAGTCTCCATTGTCTAACAACTGAATAAACATTATAAAGTAACCAAATCAATATTAGACAGTAACCAAATTACATAATCTCAGTAACCAGAAAATAAACCACATTTTTATATGCAATTTTGAAGGCCTAAATGTTGGAATTTGGCCAAAAACCCTGCATTTCACCAGCAACACTTGTGACATTTGATCGTTGACCCGTTTTCAATAAAATTAGGCTTCGAAAACGCCAAAATCTGACACTTCAAACTTAAAAAATTGCCAAATTGTCACTGCAACCAAATAAATATCATACTGTAATCAATTAAATAGTATACAACAACCAATATATATAATCAGATTAACAGTTGTATGAAGGTAATCAATGTAGTCAATAAGTAACCACCAATATAAAAGAAATAATTATAAAATTCAATAACATTATAGAGTAACCAAATAAACACCTTACAGTATCTAAATACATATTATACAGTAACCAAGATATATGTAATTAGTAGCCAAGATTATAAAAAATATTTTTACATTCATTTTACAACCAAAACAATCAGTAATGACTTTGTTACAAATTAAAGACTAACAGGTGTATGAAAGTAACCAATGTATTTAATCAGTAACCATCAATATAAAAAAATCAATAAAAAACACAGTAATATTATGTAGTAACCATGGTAATATTACACAATAAACAAGTCAACATTATATACTAACCAATTCCAGATTAGACAGTAACCAACATATATTTACTTAGTATCCATAATATAAAACATATTTTTTATGCATTTTACAGCAAAAACAAACAATATAAAAAACATCAATATGTACTTAAAGATCCAACTGTTGCAGGAAGGTAACCAATGTATTTAATAAATAACCATCAATATAAAAAACATCAGGAAAATATACATTTAAAGTATACATCAACCAAATAAATATTATACAGTAACCAATTTCTATGTACTTAGTAACCAAAATATAAAACATATTTTTTCATGTATTTTGCTATCAAAACAGTCAGTATACTGCCTTTGTTAATCAACATCAATTTTGGCTAACAAGTAACCATTAATATAAAAAACATAAGTAGAAGTGTACATTAATATGCTTTAGCAACCAATAATACAGTAACCAATTAATCACTGCAGTAATTAAGTTTGCATTAGTCAGTAACCAAGTCAGCATGAGTCACTAAATAATATTTTTACACAGTAATCAAGTCAACATTATAATTTTATACAGTAACCAATTCAGAATTAATCAATAACCATTACAATGTTACACAGTAAGCAAGTTAGCATTAGTCAGTAACTAATATAATATTACTTAGTAACCAAATCAGCATTAGTTAGTAACCAAGTCAGCATTAGTCAGTAACCAAGTCAGCATTAATTAATAATATTATGCAGTAACCAAGACAGCATTAGTCAGTAACTAAGACAACATTAGACAGTATAATGTTACATAGTCAGTATACTGACTTTGTTATCAAAACAGTCAGTACACTTACTTTGTTAATCAACATCAATTTTGGTTACTGTACACCATCAAAAATGTTACCAACCATGTGGTTAATGGTTACTAACAGTAAATAATTATATATTCCTGTAAACAATTAAATTTGTTGTATTGGTTACTATCAGTCTCCATTGTCTGACAACTGAATAAACATTATAAAGTAACCAAATCAATATTAGACAGTAACCAAACTACATAATCTTAGTAACCAGAAAATAAACCAAATTTTTACATGCAGTTTTGAAGGCCTAAATGATAGAATTTGACCAAAAAACCATGCAGTTCACCAGCAAGGCTAGTGATTTTTGATCGTTGATCCGTTTCCAATGAAATTAGGCTCCGAAAACGCCAAAATCCAACACTCCAAATTTGACAACATTATACAGTAATATGCTTCAGCAACCAATATTACAGTAACCAATTAATCTCTGCAGTAATTAAGTTTGCATTAGTCAGTAACCAATTCAGCATTGGCCAGTAACCAATTAAGTTAGCATTAGTTACTAGATAATTTTGAGCAGTAACCAAGTCAGCAATATAATTTTACACAGTAACCAAGTCAGCATTAGTCAGTAACCATATAATGCTACACAGTATTTGTAGTAACCATTTTAAACGTGAAAAACTTAAGAAAGGTTATCAATATAGGAATTCGTAGAAAACAGAGGTAACTATATGCATATGAATCACTTACCTCAATATTCAGATTTTTATCGAAGTTGTTGCGATTTTGTTACTGAACTTCAACAATCACGGTAGTTCGATTGTTTTTTGTTACTGAACTTGAAATTGCTGTTTATTTTGTATGCTATTTTGTGATCTCAGCGTGTCGTCGCGACGAAAAGTTTCGTCTTCTCCGATCTGAGTGCTGTGTCGCGCCAGAAGATTACGATTACTTAACGAGAAGAAGTTGTTGATGCTGTATGCTATTTCCGATTTCAAAGTTGCGTCGTGACAAAGTGATTCGTCTTCTCCGATTTGATAGGCGCGACAGATTTCTGCGTCTTCTCCGTCGTTGATATGTGTTTCGATTTCAAAGTTGCATGATTTTGGGGCGGTTAATTGAAAAGATGAAATTCGGTAACTGACGTGTAGGAGTTAATAACACGTGATTTTAGCACGTATATTGTGTATGTTTTATTTCTGTAATTATGTTTTATATGTTTTATTTTTGTAATTACTTTTTAATTGTTGTATATTAGTGTAAAGGACCCAAATAATAAAGGAAGAAGCCCGCGGGCCGGACCGAACTGGTCCAACCCGGGCCACGGGCCTCACAATAGCAGCCCATCCAAACCCAGGTTATTTTGGCTCGGCCCCCATTTGCTAGGTGTACTAGTTGAACCGGCTTTTGCTCATTTTAAAAAAAAAATCATTTTTAAAAAAATTAGAATATTTTTTTTGAATTAATTACATATTTTAGTATATTTTTAGAAATAATTATAATAATGGTACATAGATAAAATAATTATAAAAATAATATATTTTTTAATATTTATTTACAAAATTAATACATTTAAGTATCTTTTAATCGTAGACCACGATTATCTCCCTTTTCTCTTCCTGTTAATTATTATTTTGTTATTCAAACATATTTACCATTCCAAATCCGCCATCATTCCTCCTCTGACCAATCTCACTATTCCGATGAAGCCCTTCCTGTCGACCGCTTATTCTTATCAAAATTTGCATCATTCTCCAAAAACCCTAAGCCTTGCCTCAATTTTGGAATCCACTGATAATGATCCGAATTCGACTCTCCCCCATTCACTATCCAAATCTGAGCTCGACATCCAAGGGGAATCTGTTCATACTGAGAATTCGGCCAGAGTTGCAAAGAAACACCCTAATTTGATTGGAAGCAGTGGCAACTTTACACAACCTGTGAAGAAATCGAGATGTGTGAATGAAGGGAACTTTGTAAGGCTAAACATTAATGGTTATATATGGACGCAGCAAATTCACTTACAAAAGCAAAAAAAAAAAGGAACTTTAAATCTTTCAAAAGAAGTAAAAGAAAATTGAAGGTCGGAGGTGAAGGAGAGGAGGGTAAATTTTGCGATGACAAAGGTTTGGTTTTTGAGAAAAGGGAGGAGATGAAAGGGAACGGGAGTGTAGTTGGTAACTAAAAGGTAACCAAATTTTCATACCAAGGTAACCGATCCACATTCACACCTACAATTTTTTCATAGTGCAGTTGGTAGCAAAATATACCAATTTATTGGTTAAGTTAATATAATAACTTTATGAAGTTAATTTATTGGTTTTCAATGGTCTAACGCCACTTGAATTGGGTCTGATTTGATTTTTAAATTCAAGCGCCAATTGGATTAGTGTTTGGCGCATTTTGAGAAAGCTTGAGAATTTTGGATTGAATCTAGAAATTTGGATGTGACTTATGCCAATCTTGGAAAATACTCGGTGAATGGAGGAGGCTTGATTTGGGCGTGAGGAGGCGAACGGAGGAGGCTTGATTTGATTGTTTGGCAAGTTACTCTCACAACCACTACTATACTAACACACATACACCCACCCACTGCTATACTCACATACACACATTATCACACAGTATACACACACCCAGTGTCAATTAATTGTCTGTCTGTGTTCGTATGTACATATGGTGAGTCTTTTAGGTCCAAATTCTTGAACATAACTCATATTGTCTTGTAGTGCTTTGAACATAACCCATTTTCTGGCTTAGTTAACTTATTAGAATTGGACCTGCAATGATGTCCAGGGATTCACGGCTGGCTTGTTCAGCTCAAAGGTTTGTTATTGGCTTGTACTCTTTCTGAATGGTGAGCTTATTCTGCCATGCGTATGTAAAAGTCATAAATGTATTTGTAAAAAATTTAAGCTTTCCCAAATTTATGGGGTCTTAATTTTAACTATTGGTCTTGGTTTCTTAGATATTTGTTTGATTGGTAATTTTGGCCCTAAGTATGTGTACTGGAACTAGCATCCTTAGATTCACCATATTAGCATACTAGAGTAACTCCAAATTTTTGTACATGTTAAACATTTAAGTTTCATACCTAGGAATTCGAGTAAGAGAGGTGTTGGTGCACCAATTATTTTTATATCAAGGATATTTTCTTTGTGAGGTACAAAGCTTTTGATAATTAAATCAATTGATGGAAGTTATTACTATTGTGGAGATGGACATGGATATTTTTAGGTTTGTGTTAATTTTAATTTTAGTGTGCAGGAAGTGGGACGGAGGGGAAATATACGACAATTGAATTGGAATCTATTTTTTTTATATTAAATGCTTTTGCAAAAACCATTATTACCGGCTGAAAAGTAAGTTTGGATAAAAAAAGTGTGTGCATTTTAGCTACAGCCTACAGAGGTTTGATTTTTCACTTCCCTAGCTCCTTGCGTGGCTGCCCTCATTTTTCCAAAGTGCGGCCCCCTGTGTGGTTAGCCTCTTCGTTGCATGGCATTGTAAGTACATACATTGATTAATTAATTACACACTAATTTTTGGTTGGGCATATATTATTTATTTAAGAAATTTGTGTTGATTTGTTTGGAAGTAGTAATTTAGGCTTGTATAAATTTGAAAGCTAGAACTGGGTATAGAAATGTTTGAACTATATTAGTATGGAAGTTTTGGTGAAAGAACTTTTGGAATGTTAGTGTCTGTTCTATTTTGTAGGTGTAAATTAAATGTGCCTACCTCAATGATCACAGTGGGTTTGATATTTTTTGACTGACTTAACATAAAGGGAGCCTTGATGCTCATATAAGAATCACTATTTGGTATTTAAATTGTACCATGTAAAAATTATACTTTTAATGATCAGAAGGTATCCTCCTTCCTAACTTTGATTATCAGTAGCACACATGGAAGACATATATATATATATATATACTAGTTTCAATTTGTATTTTAGCATTAATGTGTATTTTAATATACTAGTATACATTACTCTAAATACTATTGGTTGAATCCAAATGTTGGTTTATGGTTTTATCTGTACTTATATTAAGTTCCTAAATGGAAACTCAATACGGTGCTAATTTTTGGTTTTTGGTTTTGTAAACTTCTTTTATGGGTTTCATTTAAATTTTGAACTAACTAACTATGTATGGTCTGAACTCAATTTTCACCAATTGGGTTGAATAGGAAGATGTTTGGCGCTTAAATTTTGCTAAGATCAGTGAAGTTCATTGACTTGAGATCAGGTGGCTTTAGTTGATGGGCACTAGTAATTTGTAAACTCTTTAATGGGTTTTAATTAGTTAATTTTTGAAATAACACTGTATGGTCTGAACTCATTTTTCACCAATTGAGTTGGACAGGTAGATTGAACTTTATTGCAGGAAACTTATCCTAAAATTGATATCTTTGGTGAAATTCTAATTTCCTTTAATTCTGCTCCGATTTCATTAAAATAAGTATATGATTATATTTCTTCCTTTATAAAAATAATATGCCCCTTTTTATATGTAATATGTTATTTGGGATTTTTTGTTTCTTTAATTTATTTCTTTATTTTTGTTGGGTTTTTGGCAAGTGAGTGAAACTAGTATATGGGTTTTTAATTGGGACTTTTTTGTTGCAAATTTGCAATGTTCTTTATTTGATTTGAGATGAGTTTTTCTTAAAAGTAATCAAAACTTGCTTATAATGTATTGTTTCTGCCTGTTAGTTGGGTCATGGGATTTTTCATTTTTTGTTGGTTCCTTCATTCTTAGTTGGTTTGTTTTTAAAATTGTCAATTTGTCATTCCTTCTCTATTACTTTACTACTTTGGTGTCATTTTAATACCCTTTTCTATGAAAAAGAGATGTTTCTCAACATGGATATGCGTTCTACACCTTTTCTTTTAGTAGCTCTACATGTACAAGTTTCTCCTCTAATCTTTGCTTTTATACATTTTCTCTTGCTAATTTAGATAGAAGTATTTGAACTTAACATGTATTGTTTTCCATTGATGTGATTCTTTCTTTCTAACAAAAGAATTAATCTTTGTTTGTTTGTTTTAATTTGGGGAGGATTCCACTCTAAAAAGATTATCCTCTAAATTTCTTCTTCTTCTTCTTCTTCTTCTTTTCATTATTTTTCTTGTTTTTAATGTGATTTATGTGCGAGATGATTATTGATATCATGTTCAAGGTAGAATATCACATCTCCAGACCACAAGTTTTCCAAAAGCAGCTCGATTGTGCTGCTGCTAATAGAATTGTAGTGTTGGATATTCATTTAACTTTGATAACTAGAACTATATAATTAGAACTATGAATCACTTTATTTTGGGTTGCAGAAAACCTCAATCCTCCAGGCTACTTGAGATTTCTCTTGCCCTTGGCAGATACCTGGATACACGGGATGCATTGCTAGAACTTGTGCAGCATCAGCTGTTGGGCTACACCTAGTTGAAGTAGCTACTGCCATTTGTCATTTTGATAAACATCCATGTTTTTCCACCTAGCATGATGATCATGAATAAGATGCTTTTGTTCTACTTTTTTTTCTTTATAAAGTTCTTCATTTAGTTTTCCTCATCAGCTTAGCCTGTATAGGATATGCTTCCAAATTTGGCTATTTTAACAGTTGTTACTTATTCAGCCATTAGGGTTTCAAGTGGATGACACAAAACTAAAACGTGCTGTAGATTACTGGTCGTTTCTTTACGTTGCTTTCAGTTTTTCTTATGTTTTTTTGTGTCATTTTTTAACAGATTAGAATCGCGATGATTGACGTTTAACAACTATGAATCAATTGAGGTATTTACAGATAGCTATATTTTTGTCTTTATTTTTCATTAGGCCTGACAAAATATGGTTATGGGTTGGTTTTGGTTTTCAAAATATGGTTATGGTTCCATTTAAGAACCAAAACCATATTAACCATTTTTAATATGGGTTGTGTGGATTGGAACTATATGGTTATGGTTAAAAATCATATTAACCATTTTAAGACGTTTTGACTTTTAAACAGAATTTTTGAAAAATGAAATTGTGACCGTCACAATTAAATTAAGTAATAATATAATATAAAAATTATTAATATAAATAATAGAATGCTAAAAAACTATACTAATAAAATTTTGAATTGAAATTATTAATAACCTTCCATATTTAAATAATTTTTCAAAATTATTATTAACCTTCTATGAATGTCGTTTAAATATTGAAACATATTTATAAAATATAAAATTAATTTTGATTTATTCTTATTAAATTTGAGATGTTTTTTAATTTTTAAAAAAATAAATCATATAATTAGTAATACTTTTTAATTACTTTACAATTTTCGTAATTATTTGTATTAAATTAATTGAATTTATTTTAGTTTTAAATTTGAAAATAACTTAAATATGTATACCTATGCTTTAAAATAGATGGAATTTTCAACAATCAATGTGTGTGTGTGTGTGTATATATATATATATATATATATATATAACATTTTTTTACTAAAAATAGATTTTTCTATTTTTTATATATTTACACATGTAATTAATTATTTTTCTGTTTTTCTATGTATATAGATATATCAAACTAGTATCAAATCGGCAAAAACCGACGATGACAGTCAAACCAACAAGGCATTCGACCTTTTGATAGATTAAGTGACTTTGTATGTTCCATACAATACGGACAAGCCAACTTCCCATGTGTACTCCATGCAGCTAACATACTATAAGTTGGGAAGTTACTTATAGTCCACATAAACGTTGCCCTAAGGTTGAAATTTGTTTTCGTTGCAACATCCAAGTCTGTACTCCATCCTCCCACAATACCTTCAACTCGTCTATAAGAGGTCTCAAGTAAACATCTAAGTTCTTTCCAGGACTCTTAGGACCAGGAACCACGAGTGAGAAACAAGTATGGTTGTTTCATACACATATAAGGAGGCAAGTTGTATGGAGTAACAATCACAGGCCAACATGAGTACGGAACAGCTGAGTGGCCAAACGGATTGAAACCATCGGTGGACAATCCAAGCCTCACATTTCTAGGTTCCAATGCAAACCCAGGATGTGCTAAGTTGAAATCTTTCCAAGCCTGCCCATCTGCGGGATGATTTAGTTCTCCATCTTTAGCTGGAGATTTCGTATGCCAACTCATATGTTCAGCGGTTCTTGAAGACATGTACAATCTTTTTAGCCGATGTGTTATTGGAAAATACCTTAGAATCTTAAATGGTATACTTGATTTTTTTGTAGTCACACCCTCTTTATTAGGCCTAAACCGATCATGACTGCAAAATGTGCACCTTGTCATCTGTTCATTTTCCTTATAAAACAATATGCAATCGCTGGGACATGCATCGATCTTTTGGTATTCAAGACCCAACTTCTTCACCACTTTCTTACAAAAGTAATAGTTACCAGGTAATTTCTCACTGTCAGGCGAAATACTCTTAATGGCCTTCAAGAACGACTCAAAACACTCATGGCTCATGTTGTGATCAGCCTTGATATTAAGTAATGTCGCCACTGCAGACAATGTACTGTGTTTGGTGCAACTATGTCATAATGGCTCGCTACCCTCGTCTAACAACTTAAAGAAGTCTTTGGCATCAGAATTCATAGGTTGATCTCTGCCTTGTTCCCAATCAAAATCCGGCCCTGCAATATCATGAACCATTTCATTAATTCGATGAGTACAACTGCCTGAATTGTGTACTTCTGTGATGCCACCATCCCTTCTCTGCCCATGTGCCCACCAGCATTCTTCATAATTTTTCATGAACCCAGAAACAAGTAAATGATAGTTTACAACGTCTCTGTCCATATAATTTACATTCTTACACTTCAAACATGGACATTGTATCTGCGACTTACCATTCATACATTCCAAGTGACTATATGCATACTCCAAAAACACTTGGCAACCAGCTCTAAATTCAGCTGTAGCACTTATCTGGGCACTTGACTTTCGTCAGGCCATCCAACTACGGTCTGAATAGAGGTCCATGATTCCACGGTACCTACTACAGACAACATTATAAATGTTAACATATGACTTGAGCATACTTTGGTCTATTTTTCAACTCTAACTAAGCACCCTATTTATAAGAAAATGCTAGAATACCAATGTTGACTAAATTACCTACGGAGGCTTTTGCAGCACTCCATCCTTGAATAACTTAGCACGCCTCTTTTGAAACAATTTTCAACATATTTCACCAACAAAGGACAAGAGTGGGGCCCAGCCATGTTTTTAATAAAAATATTTATTTCTGAAATTTCAATAATTCATAATAAGTAGCCCTTTATCAGAAAAATATAAATTTTATGTCTATTCCATATAAAATTTAATTCATTATAACTTTTTAGAAGAATATTTTTTCGAATTCCAAACAGAAAATGACTGAATTTTACATACGGATGATTTTTAATACCCCATTTTAACAAAATACTGATAAAATACATCAACATTAAATCCTTCATTTATATCCATATAAAATAAATATTTTCTTATCATATAAATCAATAATTAATTATTCACAAATAATATTACAGAATCACAATAATGACAACCAAGTAGTTCCTAGGAAAGAGGGGGCTTTCCGATAAGGATTTTTTCTTACTGGCGCGTAATTAAGTGACCAAACCCCTTTTCTAGACAGAACTTCTTTAGACATATCAATAATGATATCTAATAATATTATTCAAATAATATGAATTATTGATCTGATAATGAGAAATATTATGTAGTGACAATTATTGAAGCAACAATAATATAAAATATCAACATAATAATTATTGAATCAATAAAATAAAATATTTAATAGTAATTACTGTAAAAATTCAAAAATAATGTGCAATACCGTGTTCTACTGTGCAACCACGCGTATTATTTTACTTTAACCACCAGGTATTCCAACAATGTTAACGGTAACAACTACGTTGTTATTTATAGAAAACTCATTCTTCTCATTTTCTTTATCCGACAATTTTTTGTTACGGGGCCCACAAATGGTTGCGCCGTCGTACGAATATTCCCCGACAAAAATGAATATTTTATAACCACTTGCTTATTTTGAAAAATTTACATATATCACCCTTAACTTTAACTTTTTATCAATTTAGCCATTTACTGAATAATAATTATAAGAAAAAATTGAATACTTTTATTTTATAAAATTTGGGGTCTTACAATCTCCCCTCTTTATGAAATTTTGTCCCCGAAATTTACGTACCTGGTATTTCAAAGAGTTGAGAATAGTTTACTTTCATTTCAGATTCTATATCCTCGGTCATCATGAGTTCTCCATTGCTCATTCTAGATACAACTTCAAAATAAAGGTTAATTGACATATCACGTATTAACTCTATGCTTCTACCAACTAACTAATTACCAAATAAGCTTAGGTTATAGGACACACTAGCGAAGAATTTACTCGTCTCTCCTCTCCTAGTTCTATTTCCAGATCTCCACCAGAAACCGTATCCCTAAACTCTGATATAAACTATGACGCCCCCAAAATAAGTATACACAACCCATTTTGAGTCGCCAAATACATGGTACAAAAAACAACTACAACTTCAGTATTACAATTGTCGTGCAAAATACGACAACGCATATACTGTGAGTTTAAATACAAATATTGTCTTCTAGACAATATCCACACTCACATAAGTCATATTTACAATTATTGATATACTATTTTATAAAATAGTAAAGACTACTAAAACAAATGTCTTGAAATATCACTCGACACCCCGACTAGTTCCTACTATATTCTCGCCTCCTGAGAAAAAAAATGGAATAAAAAGGAAAAGAATGAGTTAAACTAGCCTAGTAAAGAATATTATGACTAAGATAATGTAGAATAAATTATCCTTAGTCCTCAATAGGGAAAAATCTGATAAAATATAATAGACAACAAGTTTTAGGTCAACAACTGCAGCGGAAATAATAATTCATTAGAAGAGTTAAGTAGAGGATGAAATCTACTATCTTCTATGAATTTAAAAGCCCATCAATATTTTATCCCTGTAACATCAATCAATATACATCTTGAATCAAATATTCATCTTTGCACTACGGGCCAAATATATTCATTTGTATCACCAGTTGGTCATGTTCATTTCAACACCTATTAATCTTTGCACCACTGGTGTAAGACCCCGAATTTTATGAAATAAAAGTATTCAATTTTTTTATTCAGTAAATGGTTAAATTGATAAAAGTTTAAAGTTAAGGGTGATATATGTAAAATTTTCAAAATAAGCAAGTGGTTATAAAATACTCATTGTTGTTGGGGAATATTCATACGGCGGCGCAGCCTTTTATGGGTCCCATAACGGAAAACGATTGGATAAATAAAACGACAAGTATAAGTTGTTTATAAATAACGGCGTAGTTGTTACCGTTAATACTGCTGGAATACCCGGTGGTTAAAACACAGTAATACGCGTTGTTGAACAATAGCACACGGTATTGTACCAATTATTGATTCTTACATAAGAAGGCACTACTTAATAATTGTTACAGTAATTACTATTCAGTATTTTATTTTATTGATTCAATAATTGCTGCGTTGATATTTTATATTACTGATGTTTCAATAATTGTCACTACACAGTATTTTCCATTATCGAAGCAATAATTCATATTATCTGAATAATATTATTAGAAAATATTATTGGCAATGTCTAGAAAGTTCTGTCTAAGGAGAGGTTTGGTCACCTAATTGCGCGTCAATAAGGAGAAATTCTTATTGGAAAGCCCCCTCTTTCCTGGGAACGGCCTGGTTGCCAGTACTGTGATTCTGTAATATTATTTGTGAATAATTAATTATTAATTTATATGATGAGGAAAATATTGATTTTATGTGGATATAGATGGAAAAAAAATTTAAAGTGACAATTGTTAAAAATTGATATTTTATCTTTTCTGATAAAATAATATTTTATTATATTATTATAATAGAATAATGATGATATTTTTACAATGAATGTGGGATATATGAGTATATGAGGAGGAAGAGTATTTTTGTTGCATTAAATGATTAACACATGTTTTGTGTGTCAGTTGACCCCATTTCTTGACTGAAATTTGGTTATAGCCTGTAAAATAGTCCGTATGTGAATTTCGGTCAATTTCTGTTTGGAATTTGGAAAACTTTTCCTCTGCAAAGTTGTAGAGAATTGAATTTCCTATAAAAATTCGCGAGATTCAAATTTTTCTGATAAAAGGGCTATTTATTATGAATTATTAAAGTTCTGAAATTCAAGAATTAATTGATTTTTAGAAGTTTTAATTGTTTTATTCAAGAAAAGCGTTTTTTTAATGATTAGTGGGTTGTTAAACATGTTGAAATCTGAATTCAAAGAGGCGTAAGAAATTTGTTATATAAATATAATATTTTATTAAATTTTCTGCTTTGGTGTTCTATGTATTTTTCTATAAATAAGGTGTTTAGGTTAGAATTGAAAATCACACCAGAAACTGAAGTTTTCTCTCTATTTTTCTCTTTATATTATCGAGTGTATTCGTGTGAGTATTTTGATATCTTGAGTGTTGCTATACGATGCAAGTTCGTTCAGCGTTATTCCAGTCAGAAGTACTGCTCTTTTGAGGTAAGGGATAATAAGGGAGATTATTTTCTTCATAAATGATATTATATCTTCAATATCATTATGCCGAAATATTGGTTGGAATGTTTTATCAAATTTGGAACTTTTTCATGTTGGGATTATTATTCATGAGTTACTATTCACGATTTACTATTCATGAGTTACTATTCACGATTTACTATTCATGAGTTACTATTCACGACGGGTTACTATTCATGAGTTAATATTCACGAGTTACTATTCATGAGTTACTATTCATAGGTACTATTCACTACAAAATTAGTTTCTTTTTCTAACCAAATTATAGTTGATTTATGAATATTACTCTGGAGATTAAAACTATGTATTGATTATATTGATTTTATTATCATATATAACATTTTTATAACCCTGATGTTGAAATTCTCTTTCACTGGAGTGTAAAGATGGGTAGATTATTGGTATGATCATGACTATGGTTCTCTTTGGCCAGTGGTGAAAAGTTGAATTGTGACTGGTATGATCATGACCATTGAATTTATAATTGAATATCTTTAGCTTAAGTGCAAAGGTGAATTGATCAACATGGTTATAATTATTGTTTATATAAATTCTGAAATGATTATATATTTCTTTGAGATATGAATATCTTTGGCAAAGATGACTTATTGATGAATATCTTTGTCCCGTAGTACAAAGATGAATGATTTCTGATGAATATCTTTGGCATGTAGTGCAAAGATGGTCTGTTGATGAATATCTTTGGCTCGTAGTGCAAAGATGAATTTATTAGTATGATTATGAACAAGAACTGTGATTTGGTATAACCATGATCTTTGATGTTTCAGGTAAAGACAGGTGATGAAAATTATCTTCGTCCTGAATGAGAAAATGAATTTAGAACAACAATTACGATTATGAGTTATACATGTGATTGTGGACAGGAATTGTTGATTGATGCTACAGGAATAAAACATTATTGGTGGACTTTTAACATGGAGAAGATAATAGACTTTATAGTCTATTTGACTCTTCTAATGGATTGCTCATTCCGCTGCAACTATGGTTGAAAAGTTTTATCATTTACCATGTGTTCTAAATCTCTGATTTATTACTGTTGAAGACTATTGATAATTTATTTATCTTTAGTCATGATATTCTTTACTGAGCTAGTTGTGCTCACCCTTTTGCTTCACAATTCCTTTCAGGTAATAAAAGTGTAGCTGGGACAAGTGGGGAATAACAGGGGAATAGAACGGTGGTCTATAGATGTTGAGGGTGAGGTGAATTCAACTTTGGAAGGGTGTTTTGTCACTATTATACAAGATGTCTAATGACATACAACCTCGAGTCATCATAAGACAGGGATGTGCTCATCCACTTAATGAGTATATTTACAAGCACTACCTATATAATCTTGGTGTTTGTTTGGAGTATAATTCCGAATTAGAGACAGTGGAGATAATGATATGTCAAGAGAAGACTCACTATTGGAAAGAATATGATAGTAATCTTCTCATTTTTCTTTGGGGTCTATTGGGTCAACCAATGATAATTCTGTGGGCATATAATATCTATAATAACCTAGACGCATTGCCTCCCATGTACGAAGGTTTCCTTGAGCACTTCCCAAAGGTTTTAATTTCTAAAACAATTTTTGACTGTACCTTTATGTAAGGTGTCATGGTGACGTGCTATCCAAGTTGGTGTCCAGAGTCACAGTTGGTATATTTTAGTATCAAAACTCACAACATATGTGTTGTTGTATTTTGTACGACAATTGTTGTAATAAAGTTGTAGTTGTTTCCTGTACCATGTATTTGGCGACTCAGAATGGGTTGGATGGAATGGACCTATTTTGGGGGCGTCACAACTGGCCAAAGATATTCATCAGGTAATCATTCATCTTTGTACTACATGCCAAAGATATTTAGTAATATCATTATTTTGGATTGAGGATGATAAAAATATCATAACAAAAACGAATCTAGTGAGATAAATGATCAAAGATTAGGGATTCGTACTTTAATTTATTCAAATTCAAAAATAATCCATAATAATCAATTGTGGAGCAAAATTCAAGAATAAAGATCAAAACATGGATAAAATCAAAGATAGTAACCATAATAGACAACGTGGACAAAGAAAAGAAAATTTATTTTTTCTATGAATAGTGTCGTATACGTGAATAGTAACCCCGACACGAAAAGGTAAAAATTCCACACACAAAAAATCATACTTCGTAAATAGTACTCGTGAATAGTACCGTATTCGTGAATAGTATCGTATATGTGAATAATGTCGTATACGTGAATAGTAATCTCGACATAAAAAGGTAAAAATTTTATAATAAAATTCATACCAATATTTCGATATAATGATATTAAAAGAAATAATATCATTTACGAAAAAAATAACATCCTTTACCATTGCTTATCATCACTCCATAATAATCTTTAGTGGAGCAAAATTCAATAACGAATTTCAAAACATGGATTCAATCAAAGATAGGAATCATAGTAGCCAACTTGGACAAATAAAATAAATTTAATTTTTTTGTGAATAGTGTCGTATTCGTGAATAGTGTCATATATGTGAATAGTAACCTCGACACGAAAGTTAAAATTTTCATAATAAAATTCATACCAATATTTCGATATAATGATATTGAAAGAAATAATATCATTTACGAAAAAAATAACATCCCTCACCATCCCTTACCTTAAAAGAATAGTACTTCTGGCTGAAATATCAGATATAATGATGAAGAAAACTTGTACTAAATAGCAACTCTCAAAGTATCTAAATACTCACAAAATACGCTCGATATTAGAGAGAGAAAACTTCAGATTCTGGTATGTTTTTCAATTCTAACTAAGCACCCTATTTATAGGAAAATGCTAGAACACCAATTCTGACTAAATTACCTACGGAGGCTTTTACAGCACTCCATCCTTGAATAACTTAGCACACCTCTTTTGAAATAATTTTCAACACATTTCACCAACAAAGGACAAGAGTGGGGCCCACCCATGTTTTTAATAAAAATATTTATTTTCGGAACTTCAATAATTCATAATAAATAGCCCTTTTATCAAAAAAAATATGAATTTTATGTTCATTCATATAAAATTTAATTCTCTACAACTTTATAGAAGAAAGTTTTTGTAAATTTCAAACAGAAAATTACTGAAATTCACATAAAGATGATTTTTAATACTTCAATTCTGACAAAATATTGATAAAACACCTCAGCATTAATCCTTCATTTATATCCACATAAAATAAATATTTCCTTATCATATAAATCAATAATTAATTATTCACAAATAATATTACAGAATCACAATAATGACAACCATGTCGTTCCCAAAAAAGAGGAGGCTTTCCGATAATGATTTCTCTTTACTGGCGTACAATTAGGTAACCAAACCCCTTTCCTAGACAGAACTTTCTTAGACATTGCCAATAATGATATCTAATAATATTATTCAAATAATATGAACTATTGATCTGATAATGGAAAATATTGTACAGTGACAATTATTAAAGCAACAATAATATAAAATATTAACATAGCAATAATTGAATCAATAAAAAAAATATTGAACAGTAATTACTGTAACAATTATTAAGTAGTGTCTTCTTACGTAAGAATTAATAATTCAAAATTACTATGCAATACTGTATACTACTGTTCAAACACACGTATTACTTCGCTTTAACCACCAGGTATTCTAACAATGTTAATGGTAACAACTACGTCGTTATTTATATAAAACTCATTCTTGTCATTTTCTTCATCCGATAATTTTTCATTACGGGACCCACAAATGGCTGCGCCGTCGTACGAATATTCCTCGACAAAAAAAAATATTTCACAACCAAACGAATATTCCCCGACAACAATGAATATTTTATAACCACTTGCTTATTTTGAAAAATTTACATATATCACTCTTAACATTAACTTTTTATCAATTTAACCATTTACTGAATAATAATTATAAAAAAATTGATTACTTTTATTTCATAAAATTCGGGGTCTTACACACACTCACACACACATGTTTATATATATATATATATATATATATATATATATATATATATATATATATATACACACACACACACATACACACACACACACACTTTATAACTTTCTACTGATTATTTTGAAAATGAGTAAGTGAGGGTCCAAATAATACGCCAAACTTACAACAAATACTCTATAAAATCCCCTCAATATTTTTAACAATATTTATTCATCAATAATATAACTGAAAATATTAACAACCAGATCATTCTTAGGAAAGAGGGAGCTTTCCGATAAGGATTTCTCCCTATTAGCGCGCAATTAGGTGACCAAACCCCTTTCCTTGACAGAACTTTCTAGACATTTTTAATAATGCAAATAATAATATGAATAACTTTATCGTCTCAATTATTGATTTAATAATATAAAATATTATACAGATGATACTGTGACAATAATAGAATCAATAATGTGAGATACTATGCAGCAATAATTGAGTATAACTGAGTGACTTTTCACGTAAGCATCAAATACAGTGTGCTACTATGCAACCACGCGTATTACTATAATTTTATCACCGAGTATTTTAACAGTTAACGGTAAAACTTTCGCTGTTATTTTTATAAAAAGATATTTTTAACATTTGCTTACTTTGTATATAAATGAAAATGTATATTAATTAAAGGCCAAAATATAGATTAATATCCTGAACTTTTAGATTTTTTCCATTTTAGATATTGTCTTCTCAATTTTTTAATTAAAGGATTAAATTTTTAATTTTTTTCTACTTTAGGAATTGCCTTCTAAATTATTTTCAATTAAGGTGACTAAACGTTTAATTTTTTTCCCACTTTTGAGATTGTTTTCTAAATTTTTTCCATTAGGAGATTAAATTTTTATTTTATTTTTCTAATTACATCTAATTGATAGTTTCACGTCAAAAAATTAATGATGATAAGTGGATTTTGTACCCATGAATTGAGTGTGTTTGAGTTTAATCTTTTGATAGTTTTTAAGTGTTTGTGTCTATTCATGCGTGCTTTACATTGTTTTGTAGGAATTGGGATAAAAATTACTTGGATTGACGTTTGGGGTTGCTAGATTCGCATTTTTGACTTGTCATTTACATAGCAACCACTTCAGGACCAATTTCGGCATTGCTCCAACCCTTATTTCAAAAACCTCAAAGAATGAAAGTTGTAGATCAATTTCTCCTCTTTCGAACCATCTTGAATCATATAAATCGAAGTTCGGACGAAGAAGTTATCATAATTTTCCCAAAGGATGTCAGAGTATAAAATTCCAAAAATGTTTCTAGCGTCGGAGCGCTCAAACTTAAGCTATTTCCAGTGCTGGGGCGCCCAGAGGAAGATTTTCAGCGCCGTGAGCAGCGCCGGTGCGCTGGAGTCATGCTAGATCAAGTTGTGACGCGTTTTTGGGTGAATTTTGATACTTTCTGACTCCAAATTAGATTGAGTTTCCTCCTAAGCTAGGGATTTAACTTGTAACCTATTATGCCGATGATACTGTGACAATAATAGAATCAATAATGTGAGATACTATGCAGCAATTCCTGTAGTAATAATTGAGTAGAACTGAGTGACTTCTCATGTAAGCATCAAATACCGTGTGCTACTATGCAACCACGCGTATTACTGTCCTTTTATTACCGGGTATTTTAACAGTTAACGGTAAAACTTTTGCCGTTGTTTTTATACAAAGATATTTCTGTCGTTTTCTAACTCCGATAATAATTCCGTTGTAGGGTCCACCAATGATTGTGTCGTCGTACGAATATTCTCTGTTAAAACGAATATTCTCCGACCAATCGAATATTTTATGACAACTTGCTTACTTTATAAAATTTATAAATATTACCCACAACTATAACATTATATCAAATCCACACCTTAATATTTAAGAATAATATTTAAAGAAAATTAAAATTTTATTCATAAAAGTTGGGGTCTTACAATAAATACATGATGGGAGGCATAAAGTAGAGGGTAAATTAGTTTAGGAATACATTCTATCTTTCATTCATAAAACCTAGTTTATATTGGATTAAAGATTGAAGCAACTTGGAGATCATCGAAGATCAAAAGCAGGTGCACGAGGAGAGTCTCAAAATTGCAAACAACAGATTTTATTCTCTACTTTACTTCTATTTTTGTCTTTTAATATTTATTCAATTGTGAATTCTAGATTTTAATTTAATAATAATGAACTAAATTTATTATTTAAGATTGCAACGGATCTTATTGTGTAGCTTGTTTTAGTATATTTCTTTATTAATTATTGATATCTATTCTATGGATTGTCTATTATGATTGTGTATAATTGTTTAATTGTCTAGCTAACAATTATTGTGATACTCTATATGAATTCGGGAGATGGAGTATAGATTTAGATCTGATCATAATAGCATGTGATTGTGTTTTCTGCATGGTGAAGGAATTCATGAATTGTGTTTAGGATGGGGATATACTTTACGCCGCATGTAATTTGATAGGGAACATGTGCTTTAAATCTTTTTTAATTGTAATTCACATAGGAATATAGTGAATTAGTTAATTAGGGTGTTTGATTCAATTCTATCAACTGTGGATTTGGATTAATATGTTTGAGACGCTTCGGAAGGTGGTTATAAATACTAATAAATTTCTGATTTACAGTCCATAATTGTGATCATAATTAATTAGAAGTATATTGTTATAAGTGAAGCAATAAGTGAAGTTATGATCTTAATTATCCATAACCTGATTTTAATCTAGTGTTATTTAAAAATTAGTTTTATTAATTATTTTTATTCTCAATCCTAAATCATTTGTTTAAATAAAATTAATTTGATTAAGAGTTAATATTTGATAATTTTTATTAAATAATTTCTTGTGGGAACGATACTCTACTTACACTTTAGTACTTATTGACTGTATATACTTGCACCCATATATTGATTGTGAAATTGGCCATCAAATGACATGACATCAATACGTGACTAAAAAATATTTATGTGTAATATTGAGTATCATTTTTACATTTAATCAATTACTTTTTTATACAAAAAAGGGTAAATATAAGAGCATTATTAATTTTACTTTAAAAATTGTCATTAAATTTAATTTAAAAAATTAATAATTTACCAAAAAGGATAAATTTGTCATTAAGTTTACTTCAAAAAATTAATATGGTCTTATGTTAAAATAATAATAATGATAATAGTAATTTACTTTAAAATTAATATGTAGATAAGATTAATAATTAATTTACTTTAAAAATTAATAATTTACCAAATAGTATAAAATTGTCATTAAATTTACTTTAAAATTTTAATAATGGTCTTATAATAAAATAATAATAATAATAATAGTAATAGTAATAGTAATTTACTTTACAATTATTAATAATAATATTAACAATATATAGATAAGATGTAATCAAAGGATTCCACTGTTAGTAGTAGCTAGCTAGCTTTGTGTTTGTTTGGATAGGAGCGTCTTAAGCAAAATTATTGACTAATTAAGCTTAGGTCAATGCTTGTCCATAGAACGGATAGACTAGCTTTTGGCTTTTGCTATTATTTTTTTGAGTAGAAACGTACCCTGTAAATTCTTAATTAACTTTCATTGAAAAATTGCATTAAAATCTTTCACAAATTAACCAAAAGTGGCCTTGCAGGGATTTTCGAATGAGGATGGGAATAGCCATATATTTGTGAGAAAAATGAGGTTGATATTTTTTGTTAAATTGGAGGCTCAGAATCAAACAGTTGTGAGGAAGAAAAAATAGTTTCAAACCTTTCTGAAAGATATGAACGACCAGCGATGTTCGGGAGCATTATGCTAATCTTCACTTGGACCGAAGGCCCGACATCAGAGGAGTTGTATGAGTTCATTGGGCCAAAGCCCATGGTGGATTTAGAGGTGTTCGGGTTGACGTCTGAGTCCTTCTGAGCCGGACCCTCACTTTGGTGGATGTCTTCGGGTTCGGCATGCGAGCCCCTTGGGCCGGAGCCTTATCTTGTTGTGTGTTGTTGGGAGTCGGGCCTTCGGGTCCTTTGGGCCGAAGCCTAGACCTGACAGTGAGATAGTTTGGGCCTGTACAGTGGGTCTTCCTGCGTGCAGAGTTGGACGTCCCAATTATAATTAAATACGGTTGCTCCAAAGGTAGTGATTAGATTGGATTCTACTTGCATCTTTTAAGAAGATTGTGTTGGACCCAAGTTATGGTAACTACCATAGCTAGGAGTCCTTAACCGATTAGGAGAAGGATTCTAAGGCAGTGAGATTATTATAAATATCAGTCCAGGGTTACAATTAAGTGGTAATTCATACTTTTGAGCACTAAACACTTAGCCTCCATTGTTAAAACCTTTTAACGGCCTGTACTCATTCTCACACCGGAGCTATCCCCCGGCGGCACAAGCCATCAAGCTTCTGTGTGATCTGTTATTGTGCAGGTTCTAGCGCGTGGATTCTGTGATTGGACGCGTCGACGAAACTTGGCGTTAACATTGGCGCTAGAAGGAGTGCTTTAGTACTTAATCAATCACAATCAGATTCTTTTCTGGTGAGAAACCATGGCGAGCTTGGAGTATGCAGTTTCAAACCGCGAAAAGGCCAAGACACACCAGACCACTCAGGTGAGAGGGTTGGTGAAAGACAGACTGGGTTCCAGAATCCCGAAAGATCAGAAGGATCCGGCTGGCTCTCCCCGACGAAGGCTCTTCCATGAAAGCCAACGAACCCCCAACCAGGCTAGTCGAGCGGACCAAAATAATTAACGAGCATTGGAGACGCATGGCAGAGTCGTGGCCAAGGTGATCGAGATCAAAGAGAATTTATCCTGTAGAGAAATATGTAGCAAAACAAAGATGCCATGATGGCCCTACGTCTTCAGCAGGAGGAGCTCGAACTACAGATGGCTAACGTGGTCGGAGAGCAAGAGGCGTCCTCTAAAAGGCATAGACACCGTAGCCAGTCTAGGTCACCCCGAAGGAGAGAGGCTGATAGGGAAAAGAGCAGGTACCAAACCCGTTCAAGGGATGGCCAAAGTTGGAGGAGGAGCCGATCAGCAAGACGACGATCTGAGCACCCGGGCATGTCGGGGCAGAGGAGAGGAGACGAGATTCCCGAATGTGAGAGGGACAAACCCCGATCGTCCCTTCATAGAGGAGAATTCGACCCCCTCGCCCGAAGGGTAGCCGATTTGGAGAAGTTGCTGTCGGCCAAAAGCTCAACAGGGGCGCCTTCGGTCTGCATAGGGTCACCCTTTTCGCCGAAAATTAATCGGGAGACAACAGACCCCAAAAAGAAGATGCCCCCGATGGAGACTTATGACGGGATGGGGGATCCTTACGACCATTTCGATGGGTACGACAGACTGATGACTTATTATGGCCATTCTGACGCGGCCAAGTGTCACATGTTTGCCACTACCTTGAAGAAGAGTGCCTGGGAGTGGATGAGAACCCTGGCATCGGGATCGATAAATTCGTGGAATGACCTTCGGGAAAAGTTTAATGCTTGATTCGGGAGTAATAAGAGACGGGGGAAGATTACAGCATACCTCATGCAGGTCAGGCAAAGATCAAATGAAAGCCTGGGGCAATATGTTAAAAGGTTTCGAGAAGCTGTGGAGTCGGTGGCAGAGTTAAATTCTCCACAAGCCTTGGGATTCTTCACAACGGGGCTAGACATCGGAAAATCGAAGAAGCTGATGAAGGACCTGGTGATCAACCCCCCCGACCGACCAAACAAAAGCCTTTCACAGGGTCGAGGGTCACGTAGCGATCGAGGAGGCGATGGGGAACTTCAAACCACAATCCCAGTCGTACGAGAAATCCAAAGATCGGGACAAACAGAGTTATCAAAAGTCAGACAATCAGGGGAGGTCGGATAGCTACAGTAAGAAGAACTACAACGGGGGAGGGTCGGGCAGTGGAAGACCACCATTCCCAAACAAAAATGTCAACAAAGTGTACACCGCTCTCAATACGGACCGGGCTGAGATACTGGAGGAGATGCAAAACAAGCCCTTTTTCGAACCATGCCCATCGATCCCGAAGCCGATAAAAAGGGGTCGGAACAAGTATTGTACGTATCACCAGAGTCGGGGTCATACGACAGAAGATTGCAATAACTTGAAAGACTTGATTGAAAAGAATGTTCAGAATGGACAGTTGGTATAGTACGTAGTCGGCAGGGAAGGGTCGGAAGCCCCGCGAGAGGAGAACATAGAGCTCACCCGGGAAACACAGCCGCAATCGAACCCGCAAGCCCGAGGAATTATTGATGTGATATCGGGTGGGTCGGTAGAGCGTGTAACCGGTAGGAAGAGGAGTGGGCATCTCGCTGCCGTACTGTCGCTAGCTGGCTTCTCGCCCAGAAAGGACATGCCATATTCAGGCACGACCATCTCCTTCTCCAATGACGACTACCCTACTGACCACATTGAACCGCACGATGGAGCACTGGTGAAAACGGCTCAGGTCGGGCTAGTGGACATGAAGAGAATGATGATCGACAACGGGTCCTCGGTCGACATACTTTACACACATGCATACCAGACGATGGAGTTGGGAGGAAAGAAGATGGAATTGGGAGCAGAGGGCCCGTTATACAGTTTTAGTGGCCACCCGGTTCATGTGTCAGGTACGATAAAACTGCCAGTCAGATTCGGTATGGCCCCTCAGAAAACAGAAATTATGGTAAAAAAAAAATTGTCGTACAAGTGGATTCGGCTTACAACGCCATCTTGGGAAGGCCTACTTTAGCAGCACTGCAGGCAGTAACGTCTATACCCCATTTCAAAATCAAGTTTCCAACACCGGACGGGATAGGGGAAGTAAAAGGAGATCTTGATATCGCCCGAAGGTGTTATCGGAATACCTTGATTTCTTTAGGGGTCAGAGTCAGTAAGCAGAAACAGACGATGACCATTGAGATAGAGCTGTTCACTAAGGGCAGCACTGAACCCATGGCTCTACCGGCAGAGGAAACAGAAGATGTTGAGTTGATACAGGGGAATCCAGACAAACTGATCAAAATCGGGGCGGGATTATCCGAACAGCTGCGAACGGGTCTGGTGAAATTACTTCGAGTGTATGCCGACATCTTCGCTTGGGAACCTAGCGACATGCCCGGAGTAAGCGAATCAATAGCATTACATAGGCTTTATACTGATCCGAAGAGGAAGCCATTGATATAAAAAAGAAGGATCTTCGCCCCGAAAAGACAGAAGATTATAGATGAAGAGGTTACTAAATTGTTAGAGGCAGGGTTCATCTTTGAGATCGACTTTCTCGAATGGCTGGTGAATGTGGTATTAGTTCAGAAACAAAATGGGAAGTGGAGGATGTGCATCGACTACACGGACCTGAACAAGGCATGCCCTAAAGACTTCTATCCCTTACCCAACATAGACCAGGTAATTGATGCCACTTCGGGGTATGGAATGTTAAGCTTAATGGATGCTTTCTCGGGATATCACCAAATATCGATGTACAAGGAAGTTATCCCGAAGACCAGCTTCATCACCCATCGGGCTATATACGCGTATCGGAAGATGACTTTCGGACTGCTGAACGCAGGGGCGACCTACCAACGGATGATGAACTTTGTATTCAGGAAACAGCTGGGGCGGAGTATGGAAGTGTACGTGGACGACATGATCTTCAAGAGCGTGTCAGTCCGGGATCATCTAGAGGATTTAGCAGATTGTTTCGAAACGGTAAGACAACACAAACTGACACTGAACCCGACCAAATGCACCTTCGGACTGGGTTCAGGGAAATTTTTGGGATACTGGGTCAGTAAGAGGGGAATCGAGGCCAATCCGGTAAAAATCTCGGCGATCTTAGACATGAAATCTGCAAAGACATACAAAGATGTTCAGAGGTTGACGGGCCGAATAGCTGCCCTTCGGAGATTCGTGTCAAGGTCAGCTGAAAAATGTCTACCCTTTTTGACACTCTAAAGGGTCCGAAAAATGATAAGAGTTTTCAGTGGACTTCGGAATGCGAAGACGCGTTCCAAGAGATCAAGAGGTACCTGGGTACGACACCATTATTAATGAAACCGACCCCCTAAGAACCTTTATAACTATATTTGGCTGCAAGACTGATGGCAATAGGGGCGGCACTGGTGACGGGTAAGGGAAGAAAGCAGTTCCTGGTGTACTATGTTAGCCATGTTCTTCGGGACGCAGAGACGAGATACCCAAGCCTAGAAAAGTTTGCCTACGCACTCATAATCGCTAGCAGGAAACTCAGGCACTATTTCCAGGGTCGGTTGATAGTGGTCTACACAGATCAGCCTTTGAAGAAGATTTTGAACAAGCTCGAGGTATCAGGTCGGTTGGCCGTATGGGCGATGAAGTTAACACAGTTTGCTATAGAGTATCATCCCCGAACGGCAATCAAAGGGCAGACGTTGGTAGATTTCGTGGTAGAATGTTCGTTTACCGAACCTGAGGTGAGTATAGTGGCCAAAACACAACCAGGTCAAACCTTATGGACTTTATACGTGGATGTATCGTCAACTTCGGATGTCAGTGGAGCGGGGGTCATCCTGACAAGTCCAGAGGGGTTCAAGGTGCAGCAAGCTATTCAGTTCGGTTTCAAGGCCACAAACAACGAAGCAGAGTATGAGGCCATCTTAGCAGGGATACGATTGGCTCGAAGCTTAGAGGTACAGAGGTTGATCATCTACAGTGATTTGCAGCTGGTGGTCAAGCAGTTTTCGGGCGAGTACAAGGCTCAGGAGGGCAAGGATGGTGAAAAATTTGGCCGAGGTAAAGGATAAGCTTATGTACTTCACATCGCACAGTTGTCAGGGGGTAGACCGGTCAGACAATACAATAGCAAATGCCCTGGCAAGGTTGGCAACTACTGAAGCAAGCTCTTTCAATGGATGAGTGTACCTAGAAGTTCTGGAAAAGCCCAGTGTCTCGAAGATAAAAGTCCTGACTTTGGACCAACTCAATTGATGGCTCTCACCTTATATCTCATACTTGGCTGATGGGACCCCCCCCCTTCGGACCAAATCCTAGCCAGACAAGTCAAACATCGAAGCTCGAACTTTGTCCTGATAGATTGAGATCTATACAAAAGGGCCTTTAGCTCTCCACTGCTCAAATACTTGACTCCCTCAGAAGCAGACTACACACTTCGGGAGGTGCATGAAGGGATCTGCGGGGATCACATGGGGGCGAAGTCACTGGCACATAAAATTCTAAGGCAGGGGTATTATTGGCCGACTATCTATACTGAGGCAAAGGATTTTATTAGGAGGTGCCCCAAGTGCCAGCTGAACAGCAATATTCCGCATCAACTCCCTGAAGAGCTCTATTCGATCTTATCCCCAATTCCCTTTGTTGTATGGGGCATTGACATCCTGGGTCCTCTACCAAAAGCTAAGGGAAAAGTTAGCTTTGTGATCGTGGCTATTGACTACATGACGAAGTGGGTCGAAGCCAAACCACTGCAAAAGATCACCGAGCGGGAGTGTTTGAAGTTTTTTAAAGAAGGAGTAGTCTACCGGTTCGGTATCCCGATGGCAGTAGTCTCAGACAATGGCAGACAGTTCGTGGGGTCAAAATTCGAGGGCTTTCTGAAGGAGTTAAGGATCCAACATCGGAAGACTTCGGTTGCCCATCCTCAGTCAAATGGTCAAGTGGAAGTGACCAATCGAACCCTACTCAATGGGATAAAGCGCAGATTGGATGAATTAAAGGGTCTGTGGCCCGAAGAGCTGCTATCCATTTTGTGGGTGTATCGAACTACTCCAAGGACCACAACTAGGGACTCTCCATTCATACTGGCATTTGGGACCGACGCCCTTGTTCCTGTCAAGATCGGATCCCCCACCCTTCGAGTCAGCCAGTACAAAGAGCTATACAATGATGAATGCCTGAGAACAAATTTGGATCTGCTAGACAAAGTCCGATATTCGGCTATAATGAGGTTGGCAATCTATCAGCAATGGACAGCCCGATACTATAATCAGAAGGTAAAGCCCATGAGGTTTGCTGTAGGAGATCTAGTCCTCCAGGAGTCGAAGGCTTCAACCCCCCAGAACACCGGCAAGTTAATGCCTAACTGGGAGGGGCCTTATGAGGTGTTAGGAGTGCCGAATCCAAGAACATACCGGCTTTGAGCAATGGACGGTTCGGAGGTAAAGAATACATGGCATGCTGGAAGACTTAGAAAATTTTACCAGTAAGAGTTATGTCATTCCTACTTTTATCCATATAACCGATTCAATTCAAATGATATAAATGAAAGCTCCTATTTCTGTCAATGTTTAACTTTATTTATATTCATATATCCCATTACTACCCGAACAGACACGCTTCGGGCACAATCCGATCAAGTGGTTCGGAAAGACACCACTGATCGAGATAAGTCCTTAGCATAACTGACCGAGGGTTCAGTAAATTCTTAAAGTACAGATCTTGGGAACTATCCGATCAAGAGGTTCGGAAAGACACTACTAATCGAGATAAGTCCCGAGCATAACTGACCGAGGGTTCAGTAAATTCTAAAAGTACAGATCTCGGGAACTATCCGATCAAGAGGTTTAGAAAGACACCACTGATCGAGATAAGTCTCGGGTATAACCGTTAGACCCTTCAAGATCAGATAAACTCTAAGGACAATCCGATCAGAAAGTTCGGGTGGACATAACTGATCGAGATTAGTCATGATTAAGACTGACAACAAACATTCATGGGCAAAAAGTATATCTCATTTACACTTAGAAAATTTTTACAAGCCCAATCGCCTACGATTCGGGCAAAGTACAAATTTTTTTTTTACAAATCCTAAATATCTACTCTGCAGGGGGGTCATCTTCAGCTTCGGATTCGTCATCAGAAGAGTCAAGGACGGAGATATCGAGCCCAGCAGCCATCAGCTTTGCCTTAGCCTTATCCCGATGAGTCTCATACCCTTCACCGGATTGGGCTATGACCTTATCATTCAAGGCTTCAGATTCTTCGTATTCGGCGATGGCCTGCTGTCTGGCCTCGACAACCTTCTCAGGAAATGCGTTGACAGTAGCGGTTAAAGTGTTGTTCTCCTTGATCAAGAACATCATCTTGTCGTGTATCTCGGAGAACTTGTGCGTAATGCTGTCAACAGCATCCTCCCGATCCTTGACCTCCTTGAGCAGATGATCCCTCTCGGCCAGAAGAGTTCCGTGCTTATGCTCCAGTTCTTTGATCCGGTCCTCCGCTCGGGTCGCCTTATTTCGGGTCTTGGCATGAGAATCTTGTTCCTTCTTCAGGTCCGACTGCAGACCCCGAACCTCAACATCAAGCAGCTCCACATCCGTTCCCAGCTGAATTTCTTTCTTTGTAGATCGGGCGAGGGGAGTGATGTCTCGGGCGAGTATAGCGTTGGCCTGCAGCGAACACATACATCAGTACAAGAAGTAAAAATCCAAGTTAATAGCAGTACTCAGATTGACAAAGGGAATTACCTGAGTCTGGGCTCGAACATAGGCCACCAAGAACTGATCAGAAGAATACCCTTTAAACCGCTCGTCGTCACCAGGAAGTTTGAAGTGATCGAAGAGGGTAAAAGGGAAAAGCTCTAACGGGCTCTTGGGCCAACAAGTAGTCGGCGATCCCTGGGAGGAGCTTGGCCCAGAAGAAGGAGTGGAGGCACGATTTAGACCAGGGACCACCATCGAGGTCTCTTGGCCCAGAAGAAGGAGTCGATTAATCGGAACCCTCCGACAATCGAGGTCTCTTGGATCGGGGTTCGAGAAGAACCTCTTCGGTATCCTCCGAATCATCGACCACCTAGGTCGAAGGAGGGGGCGGTGGAAGAGTCGGCTTCGGTAGGAAAGGCGGAGGGACTATTGTAGGCGCTTTGATGGTCGGCTTGGAGGGCTTCTTGGATTTCTTCAGCAAAGCCACCTTCTCCGCGCGGCTCATCTTCAGTGCCCCTTTTTGTGTGGTCGGGGGCTCGGGCCCCGAGGTGGACCCCAGAGACATCTCGCTGATAGGGACCGTATCTTTCTCAGGAGCGTCGTCAGTCACTGGGGGTCGGATGAACCCGGTTGTGATGGTGGTGGGGATGAAGGCGTCGACAACGCCCTCTGGCTTGAAAATGGTCACTGCACGGGGACAAATGGGTTAAGGCGTGTAACGCTTAAGAGAACAGGAGAAAAAAAAAAAGAAGGATACTTACAACCGTGTTTGTACACCAGGCTTCGTCCATCAGAAGCCCCAGATTCTATTGGGTCTTCTTCCATTGCTTATAGAACATCCTGAAGGCATCGGCCTAACCCTTCGGGAACTTCGAAATCTTGCCCGCCTGGTCGGTTGGATGGGCCCAGGAGGGAAGGAGCTGGAGGTCGGTTCCCTTGGCAAAAAACCACGGTTCGTGCCACCCCTTGTTGCTTGAAGGGGTTTTGATCGGGACGGTGCGGTTGGAGCGTTTGTTGAGTTGCCAGAGACCGGGTTCTTTCGACCCACCGACGGTGAACAGGGCGAAGAATTGATCGAGCCCAGGAGTGATGCCTACCTCTTGGCAGATGGATATGAAAGAGACTAAATAGATGTACGCGTTCGGCACAAGCTGCGCGAACCCTACTCCCACGAAGCTCAAGCAAGAAGAAATGAAATCGTGAAGTGGGAACTGAACCCCGTATTTTAGAATGTATAAGGGGACGGCTACCCACTCGCCCTCGGGACGCCAGAACATCTTCTCATCGGGCGTCGGTACTCGGAGCTTGTATTCTTTAGGGATTTTAAAGAGGGTTCGGATGTCAGAGATCTGGGAGGGGGGTGATAGTGGAAGGAGTATCTAGGTGAGAAAACTCCTTTGAGGAGTGGTATGCATTTTGAACCCTAGCCTCGGCGTCTACCGGACTAGGCAGGGTCGAAGGTGTGGTAGCGGCAAGGGCATCCGGCAGTTCGATATATAGTAGGTCGTCGGTGGTGACGGTGGAGGTGAAGGTGATTGGCTCAGTGGCCAGAATAGTGCTGAAATCGGCCATTGAAAAGGAATGTGATGCAAATAAGAAGTTTCAAAGAAGAGATGATCTAGACTAGAACTCAAATATCTGCAAAGTGGTGGAAATTTGGGGAGTTTGGGCAAGAAATAAGCTCGCCGAAAATCGCCTTGCCAGAAAAAATGAAAACAGAGAGTTTGGGAGAGAGGAGTCAGTAAAGGAGATAATGAGGGGGGAAGAGGGGGTTTTATAAGGAATACGGCACAGAACCCCAGGGCGGCTATTAAATGCTTACGGTGGGGCCAGGCGTGAAAAGGTGTGCAACGTTTCAAATATCAAGAATAGACAGTTTGGTTTTCCCAGACAGTTCATTATTAGCTGTCATGACCTTTCGAATACCTGACCTTTCAAGTCTCCAATCATAAGTACCTTATAATTGAAGGCTGGGGGGCAATGTTCGGGAGCATTCTGCTGACCTTCACTTAGACTGAAGGCCCGACATCAGAGGAGTTGTATGAGTTCATTGGGCCAAAGCCCATAGTGGATTTAGAGGTGTTCGGGTCGGCGTCTGAGTCCTTCTGGGTCGGACCCTCACTTTGGTGGATGTCTTCGGGTTAGGCATGCGAGCCTCTTAGGCCAGAGCCTTATCCTGTTGTGTGCTGTTGGGAGTCGGGCCTTCGGGTCCTTTGGGCCGAAGCCTAGACCTGACAGTGGGATAGTTTGGGCTTGTACAGTGGGCCTTCCTGCGTGCAAAGTTGGACTTGCCAATTATAATTAAATACGGTTGCTCCAAAGGTAGTGATTAGATTGAATTCTACTTGCATCTTTTAAGGAGATTGTGTTGGACCCAAGTTATGGTAACTACCATAGCTAGGAGTCCTTAACCGATTAGGAGAATGATTCTAAGGCAGTGAGATTATTATAAATATCAGGCCAGGGTTACAATTAAGAGGTAATTCATACTTTTAAGTACTAAACACTTAGCCTCCATTGTTAAAACCTTGTAACGGCCTGTACTTATTCTCACACCGGAGCTATCCCCCGGCGGCACAAGCCGTCAAGCTTCTGTGTTATCTGTTATTGTGCAGGTTCTAGCGCGTGAATTCTGTGATTGGACGCGCCGGCAAAACTTAGCAATACCTGATTGGCAATACCTGATTGGAGCTATCCCCAGTTAGTTTGAAAATAGAAAAAATCTTGCATGTCAATACCTGCAATTATAGCAGTATTTATAATTAACAATAAAAAAGTATCACATGAACATAAACATGAAAATTATTATTGACCTTTAACAAAATATTGTCAATATTGAAACTAAAAATTAATGAATTATATTGATAATATGAATATCATTATTCCTAAAGATGTAATCTCTGTTATGCTGCAACATCATTATTCCTAAAGATGTTATCTTTGTTATGCTGTTTAAAGTACAGAACTTTTTTCTCTGTCATAGCCGGTAGTAGTTAGCATGAAATTAATTTTGGTCAATTGATCAATATCGACACGCAAGATGGAAGTGATCTCTCTTTGCGTGTCAGCACTTTGAAAAGACGTTGAGGATCCGGTACAAGCTCGGACTACTACATTTATCAATTTGGATTCTACGCGTTGGTAGAATTCCGGTGGAACGTATATGTCCTTCCCGAATCCCGAGTCTATGAGAGTGTGAAAATCACTGGAAACATTTACTGAATTCCACTGGTTATAATAAGGTGTTGATTTGATATAATGTTGTAGATATGGTGAAATGTGCAAATTTTTGCAAATTAAGCAAGTGGTCATAAAATATTCTTTTTGTCGGAAAATATTCGTTTTAGCCGGGAGATATTTTTTTGTCGGGAATATCCGTACTACGACGCAATCATTGGTGGACCACATAATGGAATAACTGTCGGATATAGAAAGCGACAGAAATAACTTTTTTATAAAAATAACGAAAAAAACTTTTACCGTTAAAATTGTTGAAATACCCGGTGCTAAAAGTACAGTAATACGTGTGGTTGCACAGTGGCGCACGGCATTACAGAATATTTTTGATTATTGATTCTTACGTAAGAAGTCACTCAATAATTGATATAGTAAAGTTGCACAGTTTTTCATATTATTATTGCAAGAATTGCTACAGTGATAATTGAATAGTCTTTTACATAATTGATTCAACACGGTAGCTCATATTACTGAAATGATATTATTAGATAGCATTATTGATAATGTCTAGAAAATTCTGTCGAGGAAAGAGGTTAGGTCATATAATTGCACGCGAGTAAGGAGAAATCCTTATCGGAAAACCCCTCTTTCCTGGGAACAATCTGGTTATCGATGATGTGAATCTATAATATTAAAGAATTATAAATAATTGATGAATTTGGTAAGTAAAGATTTCTTTAAATTTTGATATAAATGGAGAAATTTTAGAATGCGACAATTGCCGAAAGTTGTTATTTTTTTATAAAATCATAATTATCTTCTCCAATAATATATTTATATATTATTATAATATTACATTATAATAGTATAATGTGATAATATAAAAGTATAATCTTTGTAATTTAAATGGTAATATTATTATATTTTTGGTATGTGAATTAAATGGAGTGAAGATGATCAAATTGATTTTGAATTAGCTTTTAAATTGAATTTGAATTCTTTTATTTTCAAAAACATGTGATAAATGGGGTGGGTGAGCAAGTTGAAAAGCTTGGTTTCAAGTTAGGTGTGTTGGAAGAAAAATCATCCGTAGGTGAAATTGTCAGAAGTGGTGTGCTACCACTTTCTTATAAATAGACTGCTTAGTTAAACAATGAAACTCACACCAGAATCAAAAAAATTTCTCTCTATAATTTTGAGCATATTTCTTGTGAGTATAAAGATACTTTGAGTGTAGCTTTTTGTGCAAGATTTTCTCAGAATAATATCTGATATTCCAGTCAAATCCAATTTCTACTAAGCTAAAGGATATTATTTTTTCTTCGTAAAGGAGGTTATTTTCTTTCAATACTCGTAAATGACATTATTTCCTTCCATATTCGTAAGGAATATCATTTTCTTTCATACTCCATATTACGCAAGCGATATTATTTCATCTCGTATTCCTAAATTTAAACTTATTATGGTAAGTATTGGTTCTATAATTCCTGAAATGATTAGAAATTACGCTTCATCTAATATCATTTCACTAGAATATTGGTCTGAACTTTCTTATTAAATTTGAAACCTTTCATGTCTGGGTACTGTTCATGGGCACTGTTTATACGGTACTGTTCATACATACGGTACTATTCACGGGTACTGTTCATAATTTTTTTTCCAAGTTATCTGTGGTGGCCCTTATTCTTGAAATTGAATCCATGTTATGGTCTCACTTGATTCATTCTTATTATCGTTATCTTAATTCTCAGACTTAAATTATGTTGAAAGTTATCTTTAGCCCGTAGTGCAAAGATGAATTGTGGATTGATGAATATCTTTGGCCTGTAGTGAAAATATGAACTGTTGATTGATATCTTTGGCCCGTAGTGCAAAGATGGACAGGTGTTTGTCATGATCATGACCACCGGTGATACAAACGATTATCTTTAGCCCGTAGTGCATATATAATTCGTTGATTGGAAATAAATATTTATTGATGTTACATGGATAAAATATTGATGATAGACTTTTAAATCATGAAAGATAGTAGACATCATGCTCTACTTGACTCTTCTAATGGATTGTTGTTTCCGCTGCAGTTGTTGATCTAAAACTTGTTGTCTATTGTATTCTATTAGATTTTTCTTGTTGAGGACTAAGGATAATATATTCTACATTATATATTCTGCATTATCTTAGTCATAATATTTTTTACTGGGCTAGTTAAGATCTTCCTTTTCCTTTTTGTTTCATTTTTCTTCTCAAGAGGGGAGAATATAGTTGGGACTAGTCGGGGTGTGGAGTGATGGTTCAAGGCGATTTTTATAGCAGTCCTCACTATTTTGTAAAATAATGTATCAATAATTATAATGAGGACTTTATTTGAGTTTTGAAATTGTCTACAAGACAATATTTGTATTAAAACTCACAGCATATGTATTATCGTATTTTGCACGATAATTATAATAATGAAGTTTGTAGTTGTTTTCTGTAGCATGTATTTGGCGACTCATAATGGGTTGTATGGACCTATTTTGGGGGCGTCACAGCTTCCACATCCGAAGACAAGATTTGCTACTAATGTCGGTCGCCACTATTTGAACCTATTATGAATTTTTCAACTGCAAGATCACCAGTACCGTATCTGTTAGAATTAGGATCACACACGCACACGATAATAGAGAATAACACAAAGATTTACGTGTTTCCCCAATTTGGGTACTCCACAGGTGGCTTGTTATTTTATTGATAATTTCTAGTTACATAGGCTTTACAATAAATAGTATTTATAGCTACTAATTCTATTCCAACCCTATTTCATATTAAGGCTCAAATACCCATAATATCCTTCCAACAAACGAACCAGAAAAACTCTGTCCGCTGACCAGCGCCCCCACGCCGCTTCCAAATTGTGAGACCCCAAAGTTTATGAATAAAAATTTAAATTTCTCGAAATATTTTTTTGAATATTATGGTATGGATTTGATATAATGTTAAAGTTGTGGGTAATATTTATAAATTTTACAAAGTACGCAAGTTGTTATATAATATTCGATTGGTCGGGGAATATTCGTACGACGAAAAAATCATTGGTGGACCCCACAACAGAATTATTGTCGGATTGAAAAAATGGCAAAAATATTTTATGAAAATAACGGCAGAAGTTTTACCGTTAACTGTTGAAACACCCGGTGTTAAAAGTACAGGAATACGCGTGGTTGCATAGTAGCACACGGGATTGATTATTGATGCTTACGTGAGAAGTCACTCAGTTTTGTTCAATTATTGCTTCAGTAATTGTTGCATAGTATCTCACGTTAATTGATTCAATTATTGTCGAAATTTTTATATTATTAAATCAATAATTGAGATGACAGAGTTATTAATATTATTATTTGCAATATTAACGATGTCTAGAAGTTCTGCCAAGGAGAGGTTTGGTCACTTAATTACTCGTCAATAGGGAGAAATCCTTATTGGAAAGCCCCCTCTTTCCTCGGAACGATCTGGTCGATTAATAGTGTGAATTATAATAATGATGAAGAAATTTTGTTTTATTAGTATTATTAATGTAATAAAACAGAAAAGCTTTTTATATAAAACAAAATACTTATATAAAGTTATTCATTTTATTAGACTATAAATAGAATATATTATATTCTATTATGCATAGTGTTTTGCATAGTAAAATCTTTTTATATAAAACAGAATACTTTTATAAAATTATTTATTTTATTAGACAATAATTAGAATATATTATATTTTATTATGCATAGTGTTTGTATAGTGCATGCATAGTGTTTGCATATTAAAATCTTTTTATATAAAACAGAATACTTTTATAAAGTTATTCATTTTATTAGATTATAAATAGAATATATTATATTTTATTTAAAAGATTTTGTTTTATTAGAATATTTTATAGTAACCCAATCTGGACCGTTCAGGAATTAGTTACTATTCAGTCCATTCTTCTATAAATAGAAGCTCATTACTACATTATTTCTTACGAATTCACTGAAACTCTAGAGAGAAAAACTGTAGAGAGAATTCTTCTTCTATAATCTTGAGCGTATTTCTTTAGAGTTTAAAAAAGCTTTGAGTGTAGTGCAAGTTTTCTTCAAGTATATCCCCGCCCTACCCGTTGGAGTACTCTTCTTTATAAGGTAAGGGATATTATTTGTTATACCCGTAAGGGGTATTATTTCTTTCTTATTCATGAAGAGAACTTTTGTTATTCCATTCTTTATTATTCTGTTGGAATAACCTGTATACGCGGGCTACCCTATACTTGGTGAAATTCTTCTGTTATTCTATTCTTTATCATTATATTGGAATAACATGTCTATGCGACGTACCACATACTTGGTGAAATTCTTTTGTTATTCTATTCTTTATTATTTTATTGGAACATCCTGTCTGTGCATTTGCGCATGACCTAGTTCCGTTATTATTCTGTTAGAATATCCTGTCGGTGCGTATTACGCCTGACCTGGTTTCATTAATTATTATTCTGTTGGAATAACCTGTCTGTGCGGTCTATTATATGCATGGTGATTTCTGTTATTATTCCATTCTTTATTATTTTGTTGGAATATCCTATCGGTGTGAATTTTGCCCGACCTGGTTCCGTTATTTATTATTCTGTTGGAATAACCTGTCTGTGCGGTCTATCGCATGCCTGGTGATTTCTTTTGTTATTCTATTCTTTATTATACCCAGTTGGTTAAAATTTTGACTTCTATACTCCATGAAATTAGTGGAATATCTTTGATATTTACGCTTCATCCAGTATCTTTTCATGAAAATATTCTTCTGAGCATTCTTGAATTTTACTCTACAAAGCAGTATCATGTTGACAATTTGGATGTTACTAGTTCCTGGATAAATTAATTCTTGAACTTGTTTTATTGAATTCTTATATCATGGCATCATCCTCATGTTTATATTATGTTGAATGTCATCTGTGGCCTGTAGTGCATAGATGGACTTGGTATGATTATGACCAGGGATTAATCGGTATAATCATGACCGTAATGTTACAAATGATGTGGTAAAAGTCCTCATTGGCCCGTAGTGCATTGATGGACAGTTGTTAGCATGATCATGACCATTGATGAATACACGAATATCCTTGGCCCGTAGTGCATGGATAATTTGTGGTTGTGATACTGATGAATATCCTTGGCCGTAGTGCAGGGATTATGTAGATTATTTATTAAGCTGAGTCCCGGCGATAAAAGTGATGAAAAACCTTTTAAATCATAAAAGATAGTAGATTTTATTCTCTACTTGACTCTTTTAATGGATTGCTTGTTCCGTTGCAGTTAAACTTGATGTTTGTTATATTGTATCAGTTTAACACTCTTGAAGGCTAACGATAATTTATTCTGCATTATATTAGTCATAATATTTCTTACTGGGCTAGTTGAGCTCACCCTTTTACTTTCATTGTTCACTTTAGGAAATGAGAACGTAGCAGGGACTAGTCGGGGAACAGAGTGACGGTCCAGATAATAGCATTAGTAGTCCTCACTATTATGTTAAATAGTGTGACAATAAATGTAATGAGGACTCAGTTGAGTGTGGATATTGTCTAGATGACAATATTTGTATTAAAACTCACAGCATATGTTTTGTCATATTTTGCACAACTATTGTATAATTAAGTTGTATTTGAATTTTGTATCATGTATTTGGCAACTCAAGATGGGTGATGTATACCTATTTTGGGTGCATCACATAGACCGTCACCGGTGCGCCCCGCTCCACACATGCAGAACCTGCACCGATCCTGGCACGTCCGCGCCACTCCTAACTAGCCTTACACTGGCGTCCCCGCTCCATACAAGAAAAAGGTTTATCAGCGACCGCCTATCAGCGACCACAGACGGTCGCTGATATCTATCATCGATCGCATGCGGTCGCTGATAGTCTTCGCATAAATTCTGGTCACTGGGATGCACATCAACGACCACAATTAGCGACCGACATATCTGCGACCGATATGAGCGACCAAAATGACAAATCCAGTCGCTAAGTTGAGTCAGCATGGTCCAGAGCCAAAGCTGACGTACGTGGCAGCGATCGATATCAGCGACCGCAGCAAGCGGTTGCTGATACCCATAAATATTTAGCCGTCGCTAATAACTATCAGTGACCGCATGCAGTCGCTAATATGGAAAAAATTAAAAAACAGATTTTTTCATTTTTGCAGAATTCCCAAAAACCTGTACCTATTTTGTACCAACACACATACCTAACAACAGCATACACAATAATATAAACATCCATCGTCCACCAACACATACACCAAACTAGTATATAAACCTTTAAAAACCAATATGATTTGAATAAATATAATAACATTTCAAAACTTGTTTAAGTAATATACAAACATCCAAAGAATGAATATACAAGTACAAACTTATACTATAACTACAAAACTAATCTAAAGCAGGTACGTCAAGCATCACCGCCTCCTTGATCACCCTGTAATTAACAAAATGATAAAACAAGTTACAAATATATACGAACTATGTTAATATTGGTATATTATGATAATATATACAACAAATTGATTTTATACCTCGTCGCCATCCCCGTGTTGTGATGTTGCTGCCGCTACTGCTTCAGCTAACTCCTCAGCACTCAGAGCCCCCAGATGTCCGCCCAGTATCTTCAGAAGATCACTATCTCGACATATAGCTCTCACACAGTCAGCCGTAGTATAAACAGCTGGATAGCTCGATGACTGTGTAGATTGGGTAAAAGAGCAGCCTGCGCCACTGAAGGATGGGCGTCGTCATTGTCCTTAACCTTTAATGTAGTTCTTCTTCACAACATACGCCCTCTCCCATAACTCTTGATCGATAGACGGACGTGGAGCGCCTTCAAGATAACGCTCATTCAATAAACGCTTATAAGTGCCCTGTCATCATGTTAACAATTAAATAGTTAAAAATAAATTAATTCTGTAAGCATTGATAAACAAGATCAAGCTGTTAAAATTTATTACCGCTATCTGGATAGCCTCAAGAAGACCATCACGGGTGGCCACATACACATCCAGCCAATGGATAGGCTGACCTTGAGACTGAGACTCCTATACAAAAAATAGCATAATATTACTAAGAAAAATGTGATATATTTTCTATAATTCATGATTGTAAACATATTAAAACTTGTAAATAAGTACCCTGGCAGTGATATGTTGCAACTGTGAAATACTACCGCCCTTGTATGTCCATTTAGCCTTTTTGCCATTGGGTACACCTGAGGATATGTTGGTGGCGGCAGTCTTTCGTCTTTTCACCCAGCTCTCAGCTCTCCATTGGGCACACATTTCAGCCCATATGGCCTGGGTGCACCACCAGGGGCTATACTCGTGCATGTAATCTTCTCCCTGGCCTGAATGGTCGATCTCGGCATTATGAAGGGTTTTTTGTCTTTCTTTATTCAAATTGTCTTTGGTGCGGACCGCGCACTTCTGCCAGAATAATGTCTGTATCACTGAAGCTTGCGCGTCCTCCCATCTATACCGTGTCTGCAAATAAAACAACAATAATAACATTACTAAATAATTATCCTTTGAATATTAATTATATTAATATTATCTGTCATAATTAAAAAAAAACATACCTGAAATTCTGCCCAAACAGCATCCTTGTGGGCGATAGGTGTGCTCGCCCACGTAATCACAGGTGTAGGCCAATTCTGTAAACACAGCTGTGATATGCATTTGACGATCTTATTATCTGAAAAATCACTATAATATACAACATCAATTAGCATATATTAAAGCAATTTACATCAAAGTTATAATACTTATGAACATTTTCAAACTTATACTTATAATACTTCAAAAAAATTCATCAGAGTCTCCCCTACAATATAGACTAGCCACATGCACGACGACATGCATATATGGACATTTCTAGGCACCCAAGACACAAACCAAGAGAAATATATAAATTTTTAATATAATATGACCAAAACAATAACGATTGAATGCAAATTAAAGCAGTAAAAAATTCAGACCCATATACAATACCAATATAATATCAATCAAAACATTACCAATATACAATAAATGGAATCTTAAATGCTTATATAAATGATATATGAGGGACGTACGTGCTATTCGGAGGAGGGCGAATCTGAATAAGAATCCGATCATCCGGATTAGTAGGGGCCTTGGGCATATGATTAGGCCCCCTACCCAAGCCGCACTTTTTCTGCGCTGCTTCAGAAGTCATCTGTATATTACAAATTTCAAGATGTTATTATGAGTCATGTTTGATTACATGTATATATGATAATAAACATGACAATGATATAAACATGTATATATATATATATATGAATATAAAATGACAATAAACAAAAGTTGCATTTAAATAGTTTAGTACATAAACATGACAGTGATATAAATATGTAAATATATGAATATAAAATGACAATAAACAAAAATTGTATTTAAATAGTTTAGTACATAAACATGACAATGATATAAAAAACATGTAATGCTAAACATACATTTTATTTGTTCAAGTGTCAATGTCTGATTCAGAATCATCTTGTATACGTGTTGCAGATTCATAACCATCATCTGCTTCAGATTCAGTGTCAGATTCAGTCAATAACTCTTCATCCTCAGTATCAATGTCATCTGACACAAGTATTGACTCAGGATCTAATTCATATGGTTCATCTCCACCAACTAACTGGATTACTTCATTGTCTTCCTCCACATTTATTATAGTTTGACTATGAAGCATCTGCTCTTGGTAAATCTCCCCATCAACTAATTCTACACGACTACGCGCGGGAGTATGAATTATAACTTGCCAATCTCTTCTCTGCCCATGTGCCCACCAGCATTCTTCGTAATTTCTCATTAATCCAGAAACAAGTAAATGATAGTTTACCATGTTTCTTACACTTCAAACATGGACATCGTATTTGCGACTTACCATTCATACATTCCGGGTGATTATACGCATACTCCAAAAATACTTGGCAACCAGCTCTAAATTCAGCTGTAGCACCTATCTGGGCACTTGACTTTGGTCGTGCCATCCAACTACGGTCTGAATAGAGGTCCATGATTCCACAGTACCTACTACAAAAAACATTATAAATGTTAACATATGTCTTGAGCATACTTGTAACCATATGACTTGAGCATACTTGTAAGCATGCATATGATTAACATTTAAGCATACTTCTAAGCATATGACTTAAGCATACTTGACCATATGATCGACTTGAGCATACTTGTAAGCATATGATTAACATTTAAGCATACTTGTAAGCATATGAATTAAGAGCATACTTGTAACCATATGACTTGAGCATATTTGTAAGCATATGATTAGCTCGTTAATACAGTACCATGTTCGCAACTACCCGACCAAAAAAAATTTGTCAAAGTCTCCCCTATAATATAAACTAGCCACATGCACGACGACATGCATATATGGTCATTTCTAGGCACCCAAGACACAAACCAAGAGAAATATACAAATTTCTAATATAATAAGACCAAAAAAATAATGAATGAATGCAAAACAATTGTAAGTGAATACGTAAGGTATTTCGTTCATGCTAGCTTTATATCAGAGTTTGCTAACTCATTTATACAACTTTTGAGTATCTTGGAGATTCATTCATATCAACCGAGCCTCAACAGCTCTCCTTTGCTAATTTCTATCTTACAACTCACTTAAATGCAACCAAACCTTTAACAGGTTATAATAGGCATGGCATAGTATTTGATATGGTAGTTCTCAAGAAGATCAAATTTGATATGGTAGTGCTCAAGAAGATCAAACCTTTAATAGGTTATAATAGGCATGACGTAGCAATACCTTCAGGATTATTCATAGAAATTAATTGAAGAAATTATAAGTAGCTTATTATTTGTCTTGCGCACGAATTACCCTGAGAATATCACTATTCCTGAGGGTCAACTACTACTTGAAGGAACTGAAGACGACGGTCAACAAGGAAGCAAAATTAATGTCATAGGTAGCGAGCAAAGTAATATGCTCTGCCGAAACAGTTTCGAAGCTATGCACCAATATGATTTTTACTTTAAAACAGACTTCCAGCCACACTTACAATATGAAGGATATCTTACTCACTACAGTACCATGTATACTCTATATATAACATATAGAGTATACTCAGTACAATACCATGCATCAATATGATTAATGTGATATGTAGCTTATGCAAAACATTCCATGTATACTCTCTAACATATATGAAGGATACCTTATTACTCACTACAGTACCTCAATTGCTCATTTTGGTCTTAACAGTTCTATGAAGCATACAATCAAACATGTCATATATAGGCACAAAATTTATGGACAGACTTCATAAACCTTTGCACATGTTTTAAACCACATTCTCCTCCCTTATTTCTCCTAATAACAACTAAACTCCATCTAACATAAAACCAAATTTGCACAATTATAATACCCTAAATATTATATAAAATAGTTAACTTTTGCTTCAAAAATCAAGATTAAAAACTTACCTTGCGTTAACAGTTAATAAGCTGAAATTAACACTTATGATTCAGTTAGAACCCTTTCTTTTTGCTGCCCTGCTATCCAAATTTAACATGGGTCAGTTTATATTTAAACTATCTTGCTCCATTGCTTGCTCAATTTTAGTAGAGATTTGATCCATACTGGAATAATAAATTAAACAGAATGAATGATACAGAAATGAAGCTTGTTGGAGTCAAAATTAAAAAATAATAGTAGTGTATATATATATATATAATAAATTAATTAATTAATTATTAAAGTTGAATACACGATTACAAACACAAAATAATAAATTATGTTTTACTGAGGCTATTATGTCGGTGGTGTCAGTGCCGGTGCCAGTGCCAGAACTAGTATTTGGTTTTACTGAGGCTATTATTCCCAGTTTTTTCCCATTACTAAAAAAATCCAATTTTCTTCTTTTCTAACACCAACACCCAATTTTCTTCTTTTCTAATACTAACACCCTCTCATTATATTCTACACATTATAAATCATTAGAAATTTGGGGTGCAGAAATTCGGTTATCAAGAAGGAGAAGAAATAGAACACTTGTGCTTGGTAACACCCAATCAATATTCAATTTAGAAATAAAGAGAAGTTAGGGTTACCTGTGGCGGTGGCGATGGCAGTGGGCAGTGGTGACGAGCGAGCTCCTCCCCTTTTCTCCCTCTTCTCCCCCTTTCTTCTTCTTCTCTCTATTCTCTGAGCTCCCTCTTTTCTTTTCCTCCCGTCTGCTGTGTCGTGCGAATACCTGGAACTGATTACATTTAGTTTGATCAGCGACCGGCATCTGCGACCGTACGCGGTCGCTAGTTTTTAATGACTTGGATTTTTCAGCGACCACATGCGGTCGCTGATTTTAAGTGGTCGCCCAAAACCTTGGCGCCAACATTTCCTGCCAAATTTTGGGAGGCAAAATTATGGTAGCGACCGATCAGCGACTGGATTAAATCACAATCGCATATACCGGTCGCAGATGGTAGTATTAACGACCGCATATGCGGTCGCTGATAGTTTTGGTCGCTGTTGGACCTTTTTCTTGTTATATTGTATCAGTTTAACACTGTTGAAGGCTAACGATAATTTATTCTGCATTATCTTAGTCATAATATTTCTTATTGGGCTAGTTGAGCTCACCCTTTTACTTTCATTGTTCTCTTCAGGAAATGAGAATGTAACAGGGACTAGTCGGGGAACGGAGTGATGATCCAGATAATAGGATTAGTAGTTCTCACTATTCTGTTAAATAGTGTGATAATAAATGTAATGAGGACTCAGTTGAGTGTGGATATTGTCTAGATGACAATATTTGTATTAAAACTCACAGCATATGTTTTGTCGCATTTTGCACGACTGTTGTATAATTAAGTTGTATTTAAATTTTGTACTATGTATTTGGAGACTCAAGATGGGTGATATATACCTATTTTGGGGGCGTCACACAGACCGTCACCGACGCGTCCCGCGCCACACATGCAGAACCTGCACCGATCCTGGCGTGTCCACGCCACTCCTAGCTAGCCTTACACTGGCGTGCCTCGCGCCATACATGCAGAAACTCCCCGTACCGTACCGCGGGGGCTCCACCCCGCACCCCCCGCAACTTTCGGTTCAACCCTGATGGGCTAGTGCGTCGTTTCGCTTCGCTTCACTTCGCTCCACTCCGCACTAGCCTTTTTCAATAACTTCTATGTTATGAATCACAAGTTCCAACAGTATCCTAGCTCCATCAAAATAATTTACTGTATATTGGCACGTATCGCTAGAGATGGGGCAAGTAGGTCTTAGAACAGCCTTGCATATATCTGAGCTACAAGAAATTGGTGTGTATGTTGATGAATTATTCGGCGTAAAGAGTGATATTTGTTGTGGGAAACAATTATAGATAGGGTTGCACTGAGTCCATGGGAGATCACTACCGGTATCATAATAGGCTAGGGTTTCAAATGCGGGTGTGCCGATGGATATTTTCATTAGGTATTCTCTTCCACTAGTGATTGCTTCGCTTAAGGCTGAGTTTAGTGAGATTGACACCAGACTATTTGCACGATGAAATGGACGTTAATGAGTAAGGAAAGGATTATAGGGGGGAGATTTTTGGCGAATCGCGGTGGATGAGATCAATGCTGATACCACCATTGGTAGCTTCAATAAGAGGGAATCGATGAGGTATCGATATGACGCATAATGTTGCTGCAAATGTAATGAAAAATGACTGAAATGTGATATGACTGAAATGATACTTCATATAACAAAAGTATAATTAGCCTTTGTTTCTGTATGTAATTGAAAATAGTAGCATCCGTTGCATGTCCAAGGTTGAGCTATGCTCTTAAATGCAAACAAATATAGACACCAAATAAAATTAATCAAGCTGTATAAAGCCGAAGGATAAAGCCTGTATTGTATGTACTTCGGAATGATTTACTAGTACTTCTCTTTGGTTACAACATAGGGCTATGCTAATCTCCAGTGGGCTTTATATGTTGCAAGTACCATAAGGCAGCCCCTTCCATTAAAGGAGCCCAAATGTCCAATTAATCTCCAGTGGGTTTTATATGTTGCAAGGGAAAGTGATGTCATAATTTAGCATTTTGTTGATTGGAAAATTCATGTCTTGTGCTGAAAATAATATTTTTCTAATACTGAAAATATAATTTCCGCATCTCATAGTGTGCACACGCCTTACGTGTATAAATTATATGGGATAATATTAAAACTTTATGAATTTAGAGGACTAAATAAAAAGTTTAAATTAAAACGAAAAAAATAATATATATATATATGAGAGATGCATAGTCGTGTAATTTTAAAGTTACACGGTCTACGATCGTAGAGTAGTCACTTCACGATTTGTGAATTCACTCTATTATATATCGTGAAATACTCTACAATCGTAAAGTGAAATCACTCTACTATCTGTGGATTACTCTACGATCGTAAAGTGAAATCACTCTACAATCGTAGAGCGTAAAATTTTAAAAGTTACACGGCTGTGTATCTCCATTTTTATCCCCCATTTCTCTCTCTATATTGAGAGAGATAAAAGAAAGAAAAAAACGTAATACAAAAGTACAAAACCTTTCCTAGAGGTATTAATGACACAAGAAAAGGTCCAATGAACTTTAATAGTAATAAATAAGGAAAAGTGATTGGGGTTTCTGAGAATAAATAAGTAAAGGTGGGATCAGTTGGAGACTGGTGGTTTGCACAGCTTTGCATTGAGTGGTTCACCAAAAATGCCTTTTTGACTGGTTTTAATTTGTAACCACAAAATCCAGAATAAACTTGCCCTTTTTACTTGGCATCTCCTTAATTCCCTCGCCACGCGACCTACCAAATATCAAGTCTCATTGATTGTAAAATATTTCTCACTTTTTTTCTAAGAAAAAACAATATCGGTTATTATTTTCACGTATTTTTCTGTTACTTTTTATGAGATTGTGACTTCATCATAAGCTCTCTTTTTTTTTTGGAGGGAAGCCATTAATAATGAGTAATGCTATGGGTATAGAATTGACAATAAAAATGAAAAGGAGGCAGTAGTGGGAATTGATTAGTACGTACAGATGGGGTTGGTTGGAAAGAGAGAATTCTCCATTGAATATATCACAAGAAACAAACCTTCTTTTACTGCCTTTCTATCCACTTGCTATGTCAAATCTGAAATTAAGGACATTGTCTTTTCCTTGTGAATCTCGATCTTTTTGTCCTATCAATTTGTTAATGCTCTTTTGTGTTTTAGTGCATGCATGAGTATTTGCCAAACTGCCCTTCTTTTCAGTATGATTTATATGACTGTTTTTATGAACGAAAAGAAGCAAAAACTAACTTGCAGTGTAGGGCATGAGACTAATCATATTTGGAGCTTCTACAACCAAAAGTGTATTTTTTTTGTGCCAAAATATTGATAATGGATGGGGACCTAGCTCTTATTATATAATGGTGGAAGAAAAGGAATGCAAAGGGTTCAGTTAAAATGATAAAGATATTTATTTGATTTTTAGTTTTATAATGATTTAATAGAGAGTGATTAGCATGAAATTAACTTTGGTCAATTAATCAATACAGTGTCGATACGAAGGTCGGGAGGTGATTTCTCTCCGTATATCAATATTGTATTGATTAATTAACTAAATTAATATGAAATTAATTTTATGGTAATGGGATCCGATTCAATAGTACTAATAATGTGACACATGAACATATTGCACAAATGTCATAAGTTTATGTATAAATGCATGCTGGAAATCAATTATTGTTGGGTTGCTTAATCCATAAGCATTAAAACTCATGATAACAAGTTGTAGGCAATTATTACTTATATATATATATATATATATATATATATATATATATATATATATGGGTCTCCATCCACAGCAATCGGTTGTTGGGGAGCAACCCATTTTTTCTCAGCCGCTACAGCTTGTACCGGCCACTTAGAATTTATTTTTTTTTATAAGCCGCTACAAGCTGTAGCAGCTGGGAAAAAATGAGTTGCTCCCAACAATCGACTGTTGTGGATGGAATCCCTATATATATATATATATATATATATATAATGTACTAAACTATTAATGACATGAGTCGAAAACAAATGTAAAAGGTTTCAGTTGGCTTTATTTCACTACAAAAAAGTGGTCCACCAACTTATTGTCCACATATTATGTTCAAAAACATGATAAATGGTGTCCTCTCAACTTGAAATCGGATGCAAGCACCTCTTAAGCCATAGATAGAAACACGTACATGCACTATGTTTATGAGTTTTTCATATAAGGATTCATAAGAATCTTTAACACATGAAATCAGAGCCGGTACCGGGTTTTTTAAGGCCCAGAAAATAATTTTTTAAGTATGCTCTTTTATACAAATTAAATAAAAAATCAATAAATTATCAACTAATTAATTTTATTAAAATTATAAGAATTTACAAAAGATAAGGAAGAACACATTAAAATGTCTTCGAAACAAAGACTTATCACATGTACCTGCAAAATAAAAATATCGATGAAATCGGTAAAATTAATAAAATACACACTGTAGTTGACAAGTTTTACTGATTACACAATTGAACTTTTAATTTTTTAAATTACCCCACTAAATTAAATATTATTTTGAAATTGGGTTATTCCGTTAAAAAAATAAACGGACGTTAATTTTTTATCTACAAAACTAATGAATTACTCATTGTAGTTGTCACGTTTTACTGATTACATCATTGAACTTTTAATTTTTCAGATTATCCTATTAAATTAATTTAAAAAATGATTATTTTAAATATTTTTAAAAATAGTTATTATTTTCAGTAAAAAAATATTAGAAACTTTAATTTTTTTTTCCATAAAATGAGTAAAATTTCATAAAATATAGATTTAAAAAAATTAAAGTTTTATGAAACCTTACTAATTTTAAAAAAAAATCTTTTGAAAATAAAGTTTATTTTTTTGAATCTATATTTTATAAAATTTTACTCATTTTTTTTAAATATGAAGAATTTTCCAATTTTTTTCTTGAAAATAATATTTATTTATAAAAATTATTAATTTCTTTTTTGAAAAAATTGAATCAGTTTTTTTTATTTATCTTTTATTGTTTTTTTATTTAATTTCTATTTTTAGTTTTTTTAAAAAAAAATTATAATATTAAGAATGGGTCATTCTTTTAAAAAATTAAGTAGACATTAATTTAATTTAAAATCATTTTAATTTTTTTAAATCTATATTTTATGAAACTCTACTAATTTTATGAAGTAAAAAAGTTTCTAATATTTTTTACTTAAAATAATAATTATTTTTAAAAATATTTAAAAAAATTATTTTTAATTAGTTTGATGGGGTAATTTAAAAAATTAAAAGTTCAATGGTGTAATCAGTAAAATGTGTCAACTACAGTGGATAATTCATTAGTTTTGTAGATAAAAAATTAACGTTCATTTTTTTTAACGGAATGACCCAATTTCAAAATAATAATTTGTTTAGTGGTGTAATTTAAAAAATTAAAAGTTCAATGGTTTTAATCAATAAAACCTACCAACTACAGTAGGTATTTCTTTAGTTTTGTCCAATGAAATCTAAACCACAAAGCATCATTTAAAATGTCTTAATGTTACACTTTTAAATGCAAAATCATAAATTATACTATCATATTTATTATTTTCTAACATATCATTTTCAATACATAATATCACAAATCTTTTTATTATTTATTTTTTTATACACATTAATACATAAATTTATAAAAAAATTTGGGTCTCCTTTAATTTTGTGTCCTGGACAGTTGCCCTGTTGGCCCAGGCCCAGGGCCGGCTCTGCATGAAATGATAGTAAATCAACTTTTCTTAGTCATGTTTGTTAGTTTAGTAAGATATTAGGACATAAATATCTTAAATTTGTTTCATATAGTACAAGTAAGGGCAATTACAAAATTAAAAATAAATTTATTAAACTCATTTTTCTGTCCTTAGTTTTCCTACCATTTTGATTAAGAAAATATTTAAGGAAATCTGATCTTTCTTTTTGAATACAGACAAAGTAGGACCTCGCTTGTTCTCGCATTCCTTCCCTTGGCCCGGCCTTGAACGGCTCGTCATCATTAGCTCATTGGCTTTCTTAAAAACTTATAAACAAGATGGTAATAAGTCCGGGCACACAATTTCAGATAGCGTACAAATTACTCCCTCCGTCCCAAATTATCTGCTGTTCTAGAGTTTCACACAGATACCAATATGTATGATAAAAATACTAAAATACCCTTTGTGCTGACTTTTTTATTAATTGAAGAGAAAAAAAAAGCAACTAATTAATTGGAGAGAGAGAAACATTGAAGAGAGAGAGAGAAAGCAGCACATTAATTGAAGAGAGAGATAGAGAGAAACAATTATTAATTGAAGAGAGAGAGGGGCATGAATGTGGATGTTTAAAAAAGAGGAGAGACATTAATGAAAGTAATGATTATCAACAATTAAGATAAAGGGGTAAATTTGGAAAACAAATGAAAAAAATGCATTGAAATCTTTAAAAAGCAGATATTGTGGGACAATTTTTTTTTGTTAAAACAGCAGATAATTTGGGACGGAGGGAGTAGTTAGGGAGTGTTTGTTTAGAGTTGAATGGAGTTGAATTTGAATTGTTGAATCAGTCAGTGCGTTTGTTTTGGTCTGGATGGCTGAATCGGTAAGATAGACGAGCTGAATGGCTAAGTCAGATTTTTTTAACTGAATGGTTGAATGAGCAGCTAAATAAAATAAAAAAAATTTAAAAAGTTAAAAAATTAAAAGAAAAATATTAACTATTATATTAAGTAATATTAAGTAATATTAAATAAATTTACAACAATTTTGAATTTTTTCAAAGGGGTAAAATAATAAAGTTTTGTCATTCAAATATTTCAGATATGTCAATTATCAAACAGCTTTTTTCATTCAAATTCTGATTCAACTCATTCAGATTCAGATTCATTTAGTTTTTATCAAACACCCCTTAGTATAGTAAAATATTTTTCTCCTTTAACAGTTTCTCTCTTTTCAATTATTATTATTTTATACTTGGATGTATCTTTGGATGTATATACACTTTGGGTGTGTACATAGATATATTCAAAAAAAATATTCTCTCTGTTTCAAAATATATAATTATTATTGACTTCTAAAAGTCAATTAGAAATATTTTTCAACTCAAAATTAAGATGACTTATTAAAAGTTATGCAACAATAAAACATACAATAAGTAAAATATTTTAGATAATTTACAATAGTTATCATTGTATTTTGATAAATATCAAAAAAAATTATATCAATTTTCAGTTTGAAAATCTCTTAAATTGAATTTAAAAAAATCAGCAATAGAACAGAGGAATTATAATTTTTGATGATAGTGGAAATATTTTATATAAATATCTAACTTAGAAGAATCCTCAGACATAAATTTCTAAAACGACTTTAAGAAAAAAAATTTATTATTTTTAAAAATATTTCTTTAATAATTGTCAAAAGTATAATAGCGATTGCAAGATAATAATATTCAATATATTTAAAATATATTTGTAATTTTGAAAAATACGTACCACTTTATAATTCAAATATCACAAAACAAGAGACTAAAGGTGTCGATAGATTCTGTTGACGGAATGAACAATAAAAATGAAAAGATGGAAGTAGTAATTGAATAAAGGGGTATAAATAAGTACGGTTGGGAGTAGTTGAGAAAGTGAGAGTTCCCCCATTTGATTATTTCACGAACAATGCATATTTATCGCTTTCTATGTCAATGTGCAAAAATAGAAAGTCTCTTCTCCGATCCGTGTCATCCAATCCAATTATTTATTTGTCTATCTAGCTACTTTTTTTTTCTTCTTTTTAATAATGTGGAATATACCGATATACGGTACATCTGATCTCCGACTAATCTCCCCAACCTCGAGTCAAGCTTTTTATACAGGTTTGCGATCACGTTCCCGTGATCATTTTTATTGACTTGACAAATTAGACCTTGTGGTATTTGAACCCAAGATATTTGGAGTCTACGACTCGTCTCGAAGTCTCATTTGAACAACAGCAACAAATGTTGGGGTTTAGTCACTTTCTTTATTACCCTATATATATATATATATATATATATATATATATATATATATATATATATATATATACTAGCTGGGTCCCGTGCCTCCGGTATTGTATGAGCAGTGAGATTTATCTCAAACTTAGAACGGCCCAGATGATTTATTAAGTGAGAGGGAAATTCAAAATCATTATTAGATAGATTAGATAGATAGATGTATTTTATTAGATAGATGTATGGACGGTGGAATTTATCTCAAACTTTGGACGGCCCGGATGATTTATTGAGTGAGCGAAAAATTTAAAATCATTTATATTTTATTAGATAGATATATATGTATATATTAGGATAATAATTTATAATATGTATTTATTATGGAGTATTAAATATTTCGTCAGGGATCAGAATGGGTAGGGAGAGCCTTTTGGTCATTAAATTGGGAAATCCAGCTAGCTAGGAAAGTACTACTTTGTTGGAGTATACTCCCGGCCACCACCATCCAGGGAAAACCTATGGGAAAAAATTATTTAAATAATCTGTACTTTGCATTATTATGGTAACCAAACATAACCTTGATAAAATAGAAAGATATACTATTAAATATTTTACACATTTTTATTACTAAATAATACATGACTCCTATATAATTGGTGCAGAAATTTTTATTAATTTTTCACATAATATTATTTAGAGTAAATATACATTTAGTAATACTTTTACTATCTTCATTCCATAATAATAATCTTTTTAGCTTCATGCACATAAAGTCATTTAATACTATCATTTAAGAATTAAATTTTTTATGAAATTCTATCACTAACCCTTTATGGAAAGTTAGAAACTATTAATACAAAAGAAAAAATGAGAGAAGTTAGGGGTAATATAGGAAAATAAATAATTTTTTATCCTAGAAAGTTGTAAACGACAAATAAATTAAAATAAATTTTTATTTTTAAAGAGACAGTTAGTATGGAACCGAGGAAGTAATATTTTACACTTGTTTCAGCTTTTTTTGAGTTTTTAATTATACTTGTTGCTTTGTCGACATAATTATCATTCTGACATCATCAACAATGGTAATAAGTTCCTTGGTAGCGTCATTTTTTAAAATACAGACAATAAAAAGCAAATAAAAGCAGAAAAAGGAGATTTTTTTTAAAATTAATTGAGATGATTAATATTTATAAAGTTGATAATGACACTCCTGCCTCTTTTTTTTCTTTTTTTAAATTTTTTTTTATATTAATTGAGATGATTAATATTTATAAAGTTGATAATGGTAGAGTAATAATTTTATTATCCATAATAATAGAGTAATAATTTTACTGTCAGAATAAATAAACAGTGAAATATATACCTTTCTAAAGAGTGGAACTTCAGCCTGATATGAGTCTGATTGAATCTTCCCCCAGCCAAGTAACTTTTACATTTGTTTTACTAATATTTTAAATTTTTAACGGCACATATTACTCTGGCTACAAAATTATTATCCTAGAATTATTAATAGTCTTTATAGGTTTGGAATTGAGTCTAACCGAAATAAATAGAGACAACTACTCGAATTTGACTCGAAACATTAAATTTATAGTCGAATTAAAATTGTATTTAAAAAATTCTACTTGAATTCGACTCGACTCGACTCGACTCATATATTTATTACTCGAATTCGATCTGACTCGGATCAAATTATATTTAAATTACTTGCTAGTTTCAAATTCAAGTTCGAATTCGAGTTTTCACAAAATAACTAGATTTATAATAAATATAATTTTAAATTAAATTTATTATTTTATTATAAAATGAGAAAATATATTTACTATTACACTTCACAAATATAAATCACAATTAAAATTAAAAATAAAATAGAATAATAATAATTAATTATCATAATTTGATTTAATTTTATATTTATTATAAAAGAATATATCGAGTATCTAATCGAATCTGTATCAATCGAGTATGTATCAAATCACAATCAATAATTCGAGTAGTTTAAATCTTAAACGAGTCGAGTATAACATTGCTTGGATTCTACTCATATATTTTTTCGAACTATTTTTTATACTCAAATTTGGATCATATAATTAACGAATCTGAGTCTCGCTCATATTTTTTCAAGTCGAGCTCAAACTGTTTTTTTTGTTTACAGCCTTAGCCTTCATCATACAAATATTTTAATTTCTCTCAATACACAATTATTATACTACCTCCGTCCCTAATTATTTAACGTTTTAGAGGTGGACACAATGTGACGCCCCCAAAATAGGTATACATCACATATTCTGAGTCGCCAAATACATGGTACAGAATACAAATACAATCTTAAATATACAACAAGAGTTGTGAGTTTTAATACAAATATTATCTTCTAGACAATATTCACTCTCAGAATAAGTCATCATTACAATTATTATCACACTATTTCATAGAATAGTGAAGACTACTAATGCTATCATCTGGACAGTCACCCCGTTCCCCGACTAGTCCCTGCTACGTTCTCATTTTCTGAAGAGAACAATGAAATCAAAAGGGTGAGCTCAACTAGCCCAGTAAGAAATATTATAACTAAGATAATGCAGGAAAAAAAATTATCGTTAGCCTTCAACAGTGTTAAACTGATAAAATATAACAAACATCAAGTTTAACTGCAGCGGAACAAGCAATCCATTAAAATAGTCAAGTATAGAATAAAATCTACTATCTTTTATGATTTAAAAAAAGTTTTTTTATCATTTTTATCGCTGGGACCCGGCTTAATAAATAATTCACATCATCCCTGCACTACGACCAAGGATATTCATTAGTATCACGACCACAAATTATCCATGCACTACAGGCCAAAGGATATTCGTGTATTCATCAATGGTCATGATCATGCCAACAACTGTCCATCAATGCACTACGGGCCAATGAGAACTTTTACCACATCATTTATAATATTACGGTCATGATTATACCGATTAATCCCTGGTCATAATCATACCAAGTTCATCTATGCACTACAGGCCACAGATGACTTTCAACATAATATAAACATGAGGATGATGACAATGATATAAAAATTCAATAAAATAAGTTCAAGAATTAATTTGTCCAGGAACTAATAACATCCAAATTGTCAACATGATACTTCTTTGTAAAGTAAAATTCAAGAATATTCAAAAGAATATTTCCATGAAAAGATACTGGATGAAGAGCAAATATCAAAGATATTCCGCTAATTTCATGGAGTATAGAAGTCAAAACTTTAACCAACTGAGTATAATAAAGAATGGAATAACAAAAAAAATTACCAGGCATGCAATAAACCGCACAGACAGGTTATTCCAACAAAATGATAAATAACGGAACCAGGTCATGCGTAAACGCACAGATAGGATATTCCAACAGAATAATAAATAACGGAAATAGGTCAGGCGAAATTCGCACCGACAGGATGTTCCAATAGAATAATAAATAACGGAACCAGGTCATGCATAAACGCACAGACAGTATGTTCCAACAGAATAATAAAGAATGGAATAACAGAAGAATTTCACCATGTATGCGGTACTTCACCATGTATGCGGCACTTCACCATGTCATCAATAAAGACAACAACGAATTGATCCAAATATTCCTTGAATACTCGATTCATCATATCCATGAAAGCTGCAGGAGCATTAGTCAATCCGAAAGACATAACTAAGAATTCATAATGCCCATACCGAGTTCTGAAGGCAGTCTTTGGAATATCCTCAGTTCTAATTTTCAGCTGATGATATCCAGAACGAAGATCGATTTTTGAAAAGAATTGTGCTCCTTGCAACTGGTCAAACAAGTCATCAATACGAGGTAGAGGATACCTATTCTTGATAGTGATATGGTTCAATTCCCGATAGTCAATACAAAGTCGCATACTCCCGTCTTTCTTCTTTACAAATAAAACAGGAGCACCCCAAGGAGATGTACTAGGACGAATGAAACCGATGTCCAACAATTCCTGTAGTTGGACCTTTAACTCCTGAAGTTCAATAGGAGCGATTCAATATGGGGTTTTAAAAATGGGCTTTGTACCAGGTTCATGATTAATAAAGAATTCAACTTCACGTTCTGGGGGTAGACCGAGAAGTTCTTCAGGAAATACGTCAGGAAAGTCAATAACAACAGAAATATTATTCAAATTTGACGTGTCTTTATTCAAATCCATAACATGGGCTAAGAAAGCTTGACATCCATTTTTCAATAAACGAATAGCTTTATGATTAGATATGACAGTGATTGATTTTAATGGTTTAGTTGCCTGAATTCGAACAACAGGTTGATTAGGAATATAAAAACTAACAACCTTACGAAAACAATCAATTTTGGCATGATGAATAGTTAACCAATCAATCCCTAAAATCACATCAAAAGCAAGTATCTTTAAAGAGATAAGGTCAACAGGTAAGGTGATGGTGCCAACTTGAATCATACAAGATTTATAAACAGTGGATGTGATGAAAGTTTCTCCTAACAGAGTTTCCACAGATAGGTCAAAGTCTAATTTCTCCGGAGTCAAGTTTAAACGTTGAGCACAAGCAGGAGAGATAAATGAATGGGTAGCACCGGTATCAAGTAAGGTATAAACTTCGCAAAAATTTATAAATAGCTTACCCGTGATCACCTCGTTTGGGCTCCTCGCATTTTGACCAGTCACAACAAACGCTCTTCCAGGAACCTTTGACTTTGACTTTTCTGGGGCATTCTTTTGAGTTACCGTCCCCGCTGAACTAGGTTTCGCTACCATACAATCTCGAGCGATATGTCCTTCATTTCCATAATTATAGCATACCTTGAACTGTTGTGGGCAGTTTGGACTGATATGTCCCTCTTTCCCGCATTTATAGCATATGACCGGTGGTCTTTCTCCTCCCTTGGAACCATTTGCTGTTGGCACTGTCATCTTCACATGGTCATTGTTGAATCTCCTCTTCTTAAAATCTCCTCCCGACTCGCTTCTTCTATTTTCATAGCTATGATTACCGCCAGAGTGGTTACCATTTTTGTCCGTCTTTTTTTTTCTCCACTGGTTATTGTTGTTTTGCTGACTGCTATCTCCAGTATGATCCTGATTGTGGTACCTCGGTAGACCGTACTCGTTATCTCAATCCAACAATTGAGCTCTGTTAACAACATCTGAATAGAGAGAAAATTTATGAGAGATGAGATATTGTCGTATGCCGGGTTTCAAACCTCTCAGAAACATCCGCGTCATACGTTCCTCATTCTCCACCAAATGAGGTGCAAACCTGGATAACTCTGCAAACTTTGCCTCGTACTGAGACACCATCATGTTATTTTGTTCTAATCTGATGAACTCCACTTCCTTCATATGACGAACACTTTCAGGAAAGTATTTGTCATTAAATAGTTTCTGAAACGTCTCCCAAGACATGCTGAGTGCGGCTGGATGGGTACGCTTCACAGACTCCCACCAGTAGTCTGCCTCGCCACGGAACATAAAGGTGGCGAATAGAACCTTCTGTTCCTCCGTGCATCCCAAGACATCGAATATCTTGATAATTTGCTTGACCCATGTCTCCGTCATGATCGGATCTGGCTTTCCCTTAAATTCTGGTGGTCCCAACTCTTTGAACTGCTTGGCTGTGACAACCTGTGAATTGCTATCATTTCCTCCTGTATTTTGAACATGAGTCTCCCTCGTCTGATTTTGCATGAACTGCAAAAAGCTTCTAAACATTGCGTCGTTCATCGTCTGATCAGTGGTGTTGTTCACAGGAGGAACATTGCCAGCCTGTTGCACGTTCTCCTCGTTGGTAAGTACATGCATCTCCACAGTCTCATTAACTCCACTGTTAACATTCTTGGTTGCCATTCTTAAATACTGCCATAAAACAAGGGTTAATTAAGCAAATCAATATATCACATAATATCCCTATATACTGACCAACTAACAAATAAACTTAGGTAGGACACACTAGCGAATGATTTACTCGTCTCTCCTTTCCTAGTTCTATTCCCCGATCTCCGCCAGAGATCATATCTCTAAGCTCTGATACCAACTGTGACGCCCCCAAAACAGGTATACATCACCCATTTTGAGTTGTCAATACATGGTTCAGAAACAACTACAACTTTATTATTACAGCATGTAAACTATGAGTTTAAATACAGATATTGCCATCTAGACAATATCCACATACAAATAAATTCCCATCATAATTATTGATACATTATTTTACAAAAATGGTGAGGACTACTAAACAACTCTCCCTAGAACCTTCATTCCATACCCCGACTCGTACTCGCTATATTCTCGCCTCCTGAGAAGAAAAATGGAACAAAAAGGAAAAAGGGTGAGCTCAACTAGCCCAGTAAAGAATATTATGACTAAGATAATATACAACAAATTATCGTTAGTCTTCAACAGAGAAAAATCTAATAGAATACAATAGACAACAAATTTTAAATCAATATTCGCAGCGGAAAATATTAATTCATAGAAGAGTTACGTAGAGGATGAAATCTACTAATGTTTATGAATTTAACAGTCCATCAATAGTATTTGTTTTTATCCCTGTAACATCAATCAATGCACCTCTTGATTCATATATTCATCCTTGCACTACAGGCCAAAGATATTCATCAGTTGGTCATATTCATCTAAACAACTGTTCATCTTTGCACTACGGGCCAAAGATATTCATCAGAAATCATTCATCTTTGCACTACAGGCCAAAGATATTTAATAATATCATCATTTAAGACTGAGGATGATGAAAAATAATTTTAAAGAAACGAATCCAATGAAACAAAATGACAAGGATTAAGGATTAAGGATTCGTACTTTGTCTTATCCATGTCCAAAAATACCTCAAAAATAATCATAGTGGTGTAAAATTCAAGAATGATCAAAACATAGATACAATCAAAGCTAGTATCCATAGTAGATATTTTAGACGAAAAGAAAATTTTTCATTTTTCGATGAATAGTGCCGTATTCGTGAATAGTGTCGTATACGTGAATAGTGCCGTATACGTGAATAGTAACTTCGACACAAAAAGTTTCAAATTTGATTAAAAGTTCAGATCAATACTTCGGCATAATGATATTAGAAGAAATAATATCATTTTAAAAAAAAATAATATCCCTTACCTCGGAAAGACAGTACTTCTAACTGGAATACTGGATATAGGCTATAACTTGAACTTTCACCGTATAGCAATACTCAAAGTATACTCAAAATACTCATAAGAATATGCTCGATAATATAGAGAGAGAAAACTTCAGTTTCTGGTTTGATTTTTAATTCTAACCTAAACACCCTATTTAAAGGAAAATGCTTAGAACACCAAAGCAGAAAATTTAATATAATAATAATATATACACTACTAGAAAAACAAGAATACGTGATAAAATTTTGTGACAGTTTTTAAAAACAATCACAAAAGATAGTAATTTGTGATGGATTTTTTAAACAATCACAAAATAATAGTATATATGATGGCTCTTAGTGATGACTAATTTTGCCATCAATGTATTATAATTGTGATGGCCATGTCAATCACACAAATCTTTTTACGCAAAATAAAAAAAATTTTGTGACGCACTAAGTCATCACTTATAGATATACCCTTTTCGTGATTGCATTTAAGCCATCACTAATATTTTAATATAAGAAATAATCAAAATAATATTTTATGACGGCCGTGACAATCATTAAAAAGATAGATTTTTGTGACGACTTTTATTTGCAATTACAAAAAGAATGTATTTTGTGATGAAATTTTTAAGCCGTCACAAAATAATAAAATATATGATGGCTCTTAGTGATGACTAATTTTTCCATCATTATAGAGTATTTGTGACTGCCATTGCAATCACCAAATCTTATTTGGAAGTAATTTTGTTTAGTAAGTCAACTCACATATGTTTCTTTTTATATTTTGTTTTAAAATTATAATCATGATCTGGACTTTGGTGTAGTGGTAATACTCGTTATTTAGTTTGCAAATGGGAGAGAGTTCGAATCCTACAAGTATCATTTGATACAATTAATATAGATATAATTAATATAGTAAAATAAATTATACGTAAATAGAGGTTCGCGTTCTTACATTTTATCCCTAAAGTCTTATTTTTTTTGTGATGACTTTGACAATCACAATAGATTATATGTTAATGTGATTGTATTAATCATCACAAAAGCACTAAGCATTTGCGTGATTGCCAAAACCATCACGTAAAACCTTTCATGATGGGCGTATACAAGACGGCCATTGTGATGCTTAAAGCCATCACGTAAACCTTTCGTGATGGTTTTCTTACTTTTTGTGATGGATTTTGGCTATCACAAATGACCATTTTTTTGGTAGTGATATAATAAATCTTCTACGCACACTTGAAATCTGATTTCAGCTCAATAACCACATGCCACCTTCTAGAAAAAAATAAGAAAAAACGCTTTTCTAATTTAAAATAATTTAAACTTCCAAAAATCAATTATTTCGGAGCTTCGGAACTTTAATAATTCACAATAAATAGCCCTTTTGTCAGAAAATTCGAATCTCGCGTGTTTTTATAGGAAATTCAATTCTCTACAACTTTGCAGAAGAAAGTTTTTTCAAATTCCAAACAGAAAGTGACCGAAATCCACAAACGGGTGATTTTAGAGGCTATAATCACATTTCAGTCAATAAACGGGGTCCACCTGTGACAACCCGAGAATTTGGGCAATTTATTAAAATCTTAAATGATTGATTTAAGGTCAAATATTAGACCTAGACAGAAAATAAGTGTATGCGTTTAATGTTATTGGGATTGAATTTTGAGGATTTCAAAATTCGGTGAAGGATATAGGTGAATTATTCAGGATTAAGGATTTATGTGAATATGTTTGTGTTTATGGTTAATGATGTGTTCAGAATGTGGTTAAGGGTCATGGGTTGATCAGATAAAGTATATCTGTGTTAAACCTTAATCGTATATTAAGAACGAAAGCGTTCAGTTAGAAAACCCTAATGTCTGATAAGAAACCCTAGAAATCGGTTCTGAAAACCCTAGTTTCAGTTCCGGAAGTCCGAAACCCTAATTCGGATATTGAAAACCTTAGATTGGGAATGCAATGATATGTTTAAGGTTAAACGTCATTAATATTGAAATTAATTAGGGAAAACCCTAATGAATTATTGGGAACTCGATTTGATTATTTGAAAACCCTAATACCAGCTCTGAAAAAATCCTAATTTCAGATTCTGATAAAATGAAACCCTAATCTGGGAATATAACAGAGAATTTTAATGCTTTAGTGCTATTAATTAAGTATTAATTAGGGCAATGGTTAATTAATTAGCAAACCCTAATTTTCAAATTTTTGGGACCCTAATTGTTTCGTCAGAAACCCTAATTGTTCACTGGTGGATTTAATTGCTAAAAGTAGCAATGTTAATTAGGAAACCTTAATCCTAATTATTTCAATTTAAGAGTAATTAGAAAACTCTAATCTAATTACGAGATTTAATTTCTAAAAATTAGAAAATTATTTTCTATTAAAAAACCCTAATTTGTGGGTTATAAACCCTAATCTATAAATTTGACCCTAATTGTTTTATTAGCAATTGTAATTAGAAAATGCTAATCCTAATTAGCAAGAATAAATTTATGATTAAGAAATTTTTATATAATTAGAAAATTCTAATTATAAGTTAAAAATGTTAATTTTCTATTTTTATAACCGAAATTCAGAAATTTTAGAAATTAATTTTTTTGCAAAGTTAAGGGTTAAAACCAAAACCCAAAATGATCCAAACCCTAAAGCTTAAGGGTTTCATCAAATACAATTCTAGAAATTTAAGGAAAGGACATTTATGCTCTTTTTAGATTATTTTTTTAGACAACTTGCAAATCTAGCCAAGATCATGGGTTGGTGAACAACCCTAGCTAAACCCTAGCCCTAGCTTATGACATTTTTCAACTAGATCAGCAGCTGGATCTGATCATACATTGTATCTAATTCATATATTAGATTAAAGAGAGAGAAAATGCTACATTTTTTTTCTCAAAAACCACCAAGATCATTCTCTCTCTTAAATTTCGTGGGTGGGAGTAAAAGAGAGTTAAATGATAAGCTAGGGTCAGTTCATACCAAGCCAAAGTCAGAATCAAATGATCAGAAAATCAAAATCAAGCTCAAAAGGTATAAAAATCCTAAATTTTGAAATTTATGATTTTGATATTTAATGTTGTTGTTTGTTGGTTAAATATGTGTTATAAGGTGTCAATTAGAGATCTGGGTTGTTGGATCATGGATCCATAACACCTAGATGCTCGGATCTAATGTTTATAAAAATCTGGAAAAAGTTGGAAAAGTCATCTGACATTCAAATGTCAGGGCTTCTAGATCCGTGTGTGTTAAGTGTTTTAGGTAATGAATCTGTAGTGTGCTATGTTTTCTTTGATCTCCAACTTGAATCAAGTCCAGATCTTGTCTAGATCAAAAGATATAAACGGTCAAACCTAGTTGACCGATCACGAAGGCTGCTTTCTGGGCAGCCCAGAAAATTCCCAGAAATTTCAGTAGCCTTTGACAAGTTTTACAGTCGCTAGATCTTGCTATGTTCACGTTTTTATGTACTTTTGTTTGTTTTATCTTGTATACTGACATGCAGGCTATACATCTAAACCATTAGATTAACCAGATCATTTATAGAATCAAAGATAAAAAGGGTCGAAGTAGGGGTGACCGACTGTTCTTGAGGATTTCTGGAAAACCCAGAAATCTTCATATACGATTTCTGTGTCAGACTTTGACCGGTCCATTTCGCTTAGATTAATTGTTGTTATGATGATCGGGTGTTATGTATTTGTACCCTGACATATGTTCTACAAGATTCAACCTCTAGATCACATAAACCGAACGTGGAATGAAAGTTATAAGGACCCAAACTAGGTACCTATGAATCTGGAAAACCCAGAAAGACGAAGAACACGTCTGTCAGAACTTTTGGAAGCCCATATAGTTCTGTTGTGATGTAGTATTGCCATGAAACTTGATTCTAGTTGAAGTGATACACGTATACTACTATAACAACACAATTTACCAGTCTAGAAGCAACTCGATCATAGAGTAAAAATCGGTTAAAGTAGTAACCTTGTAACTGCCTTTGAAGGTCTGAAGAACACCAAGAACACCTATAGCGATGGTTCTGTCGCTATAAGGTCGTTTAGCGACAGTTTATTTATTAATTTTCGGAAAATGATTTAAAATTAGAAAAAAAATGGTTTTTAATTATTAAAAATACTAAATAAATTATGAAAAATAGTTTTTAACTATTTTATGTATATTTCGAAAATATTTAATATTTTTGGAATATAAATGGTATTTATTTATTTAATTATTGTATTAAATAAATTATTTAAAAATAATTTTAATTCATGAAAAATCATGAAAAATAATATTATGGTATAAGAAAATATTTTAAGTTATTTTTGATGACTTTTAATATTTTGGGATGAAATTCATTAATTAATCAATATTAATGATAATTAGTTTATTTAATAACTATATTAAATAAATTAAGGAAAAATGGAATTAATGCTTTATAAATCATATAAAAATGATTTAAGTGTTAAAAAAATATTTGAAGTTATAAAATATAACTTTTGATATTTAGTCATGAAAATATTAATATTTTAATATTAATAGCAATTATCGGATAATGAATTAAAGTGTTGGAAAATCATATAATTATGATTTTAAGGTATTAAAAATACTTTTTGATATTATAATTATATTATAATATTATGTAAGGATTTTCATTAATATTTTATATTAAATGAATATTAATGATTAAGGAATTACGGGGTATTTAATTTATTTAAATACTGTTTTAGTGATTGAAAAATATTGATAAATGGTAATAATTATCCGAAAATTATTACGAGCCTAGGAAAAATGTTTTGGCTGATAAGAAAGTTATCTGTGATATTGTTAAGTATTAAGTCAGAGTTTAATTGAACTTAAGCTCAATTTTCGTCCGACTAGACCGTCGGGATGTTAGAATTGTGTCGGGTTCAACTCAAACTGCAATAGTTTGACTTGATACCTAGTCTTATGTGTGTTATAGACTGATAGGCTTATGTGGTAATGTGTTTAGGTTATTCTGTGGATATAAATATAACAGTATTATACTGTGATGATATTATTCTAATTATTGGAGATCTATATTACTTATATTAGGTCTTCGGGGTAAAGCGTTATTAATTGTGTTGCGGTAATCCACGATTCAGGCAAGTTTTCTTATACTTAACTCTAATAAGAGTGTTTTATTCAAAGCTGATGGTTAATCGTTGTTGATTGCCATGAAAATTATACTCTGTACATCTTGCATGTATAAGTCAGGTATGAAAGGCTGATCACCTTCATTACCAGTTGGTTCAAAAATGTTTATTCATGTTTAAAACTTGTTCGGTCAAAAGTTTGTTCGTAATAATTCTCAACTATATTGATGAATTATAGTCCGCTTATTATTCATACTCTTCAATCATGATATATTGTTATATTATTGTATTTTAACTTGCTGGGCAACTTTCATGCTCACCCTTGCTATATCATGATAAACATTGCAGATAAAGCGAATGCGTTCGGATACAGGAAAATGTTAAAGTCAAGTTCTACTTGGGTTAAAAGTGCGGCTAGTTTGTAAATAGCGTATTTGATAAATATTGTTGTATAATAGATATTATATGAATGGTGTTTAAGTTAAGGTTACTCGACCTTGGGGAATAGTGTGTAATGTAATGTATAAATAATTTATGTTTATATCTTCCGCAATTAGTGAAAGAAATAGTATACCGGATCCGAGGTGATTCGGGGCCCGGATTCGGGGCTGCTACAGTACCGACATGTTTAACATGTTTTAAACATTTATTGCAACAAAAATACTATTCCTCCTCGTATACTCATATATCCCACATTCGTTGTAAAAATATCACCATTATTATATTATTAAAATATAATAATATATATATTTAAATGAATTATTTTATCAGAAAAAGATAAAATTTCAATTTTTAACAATTGTCACATTAAAAATTTTCTCCATCTATATCCACATAAAATAAATATTTTCCTCATCATATGAATCAATAATTAATTATTCACAAATAATATTACAGAATCACAATATTGACAACCAGGCAGTTCCCAGGAAAGAGGGGGCTTTCCAATAAGAATTTTTCCTTACTGGCGCACAATTAGGTGACCAAACCTCTCCTTAGACAGAAATTTTTAGATATTGCCAATAATGTTATCTAATAATATTATTCAGATAATATGAATTATTGTTTCGATAATGAAAAATACTGTGTAATGACAATTATTGAAACAACAGCAATATAAAATATCAACGCAACAATTATTGAACCAATAAAATAAATACTGAACAGTAATTACTGTAACCATTATTGAGTAGTGCCTTCTTACGTAAGAATCAATAATTGGTGCAATACCGTGTGCTACTGTGTTTTAACCACCGAGTATTTTAACAGTATTAACGGTAACAACTATGCCGTTATTTTTAAACAACTTATATTTGTTATTTTCTTCATCCAATCGCTTTCCGTTATGGGGCCCACACATGGCTGCGCCGTCGTACGAATATTCCCCGACAGTACGAATATTCCACGACCAAACGAATATTCCCCGACAATAATGAATATTTATAATCACTTGTTTATTTTGAAATATTTATGTATTTTATCCATAACTATCCACATTAATCAAATCAAACCTTACTATTTAAAATAATAATTAGAGGAAATTAAATTTTATTTATTAATTATTTGGGGTCTTACATAATATATATATACTAGCTGGGTCCCGTGCCTCCGGCACTGTATGGGCAGTGAGATTTATCTCAAACTTAGAACGGCTCAGATGATTTATTAAGTGAGCGGGAAATTCAAAATTATTATTAGATAGATTAGATAGATAGATAGATAGATGTATGGACGGTGGGATTTATCTCAAACTTTGGACGGCCCAGATGATTTATTGAGTGAGCGGGAAATTCAAAATCATTTGTATTTTATTAGATATATATATATATATATATATATATATATATATATATATATATATATATATATATATATATATATAAACTTTCGTGACTTCATAAAAAGACACCTCAATATATTTAACAATATTTATCATCATTATTATTATTCACAATAAGGATTTCTTCTTATTGGCGCGCAATTAGGTGACCAAAACTCTCCTTGGCAGAACTTCTATACATCGTTAATATTGCAAATAATAATATTAATAACCTCGTCGTCTCAATTATTGATTTAATAATATACAAAATATTGACAATAATTGAATCAAATAACGTGAGATACTTTGCAACAATTACTGTAACAATAATTGAACAAAACTGAGTGACTTCTCACGTAAGCATCAATAATCAATACCGTATGCTATTATGCAACCACGCGTATTACTGTACTTTTACTACCGAGTAGTTCAACAGTTTTAACGGTAAAACCTCCGCCGTTATTTTTATAAAATATTTTTGTCGTTTTCTTAATCCGACAATAATTCCGTTGTGGGGTCCACCAATGATTGTACCATCGTACGGATATTCTCTGACAAAAAGAATATTCCCCGACCAATCGAATATTATATAACAATTTGCATATTTTGCAAAATTTATAAATACTACCCACAACTATAACGTTATCTCAAATCCACACCATAATATTCAAAAAAATATTTCGAGAAAATTAAATCTTTATTCATAAAATTTAGGGTTTTACACACAAGAATTAAGATAATGATTGAAAATTATTAAATAGTGCTTAATTGTCTATAATACCCTTAAATCTTTTGTTGGGATAATGAGAGTTTTATTATAATAAGGAAAAAGAAAGAGTTTAAAGTATCAAAAATAGGCAGCAGAGTAATAAGGGGTAATTTTGGAAAAATTGTCATTAATTCTCCTAGATTTGAACAAACGTCAAATAATTAGGGACAAATGAAAAATTCTAAAATATCAAATAATTAGGAACGGATGGAGTATTTAGTAACTAAATAAAATTTATTGCAGATAATTAACGACACAATAACATTCGTTGCAAGCAATTAATTGTTTCATTGAAAGTCATTAAATGTAATATTTGTGCTGTTAAATATACTACTCCCTCGGTTTCGTATTATGTGTCGTTGGAGGCCAAAGCTCACTTTTTAAGGAGAGTAATGATCCTCCATTGTAAAGTGTAAAATTAAAATCAAATTACTAAATTATCCCTTTTTGGGAACGTAAGTATTCTAGGTAAGGTTGTAAACGAGTCGAACCGAAGCGAACAGAGAACTGCTCGAATTCGACTCGAATTCAAATTGTATTTCAAAAATTCTACTCAGATTCAACTCGCCTCGAATATTTATTACTCTCGGATCGAATTATATTCAAACTACTCATGAGCTTCAAATTCAAGCTCGAATTCGAGTCTCCACATAATAACTAGTTTTATAATAAATATAATTATAAATTGAATTTGTTATTTTACTTAGAAATGAAAAAATATATTTACTATTACACTTTATAAATATAAAATCACTATTAAAATTAAAAACAAAACAAAATAATAATAATTAATTATCCTAATATGATTTAAATTTGTATATATTATAAGAGAATGTATCAAGCATCTAATCGAATATGTATCAATCGTCAATCGAGTATGTATCGAATCACAATCAAGAATTCGAGTAGTTTGAATCTTAAACGAGCCTAGTATAACCTTGCTCAGATTCTACTCATATTTTTATTCGAACTATTTTTAATGCTCAAATTTGGATCATATTATTAACGAATCCGAGACTCGCTCGTATTTTTTCGAGTCGAGCCCAAATCGAGCCTGAACTGTTTGGTTCGTTTACAACCTTAATTCTGGGAGTAGAAGAAAATGTTGAAATTAAGAGTATCGCACTTATAAAAATGAGATATTTTAAGGATAGTCTAGAAAAATGAGAGAGAAATTCTCCTAAAAATTTATAAACGACAATTAATTAAGAATTATTTTTTTTGGCTAAAGCGACACTTGTATAGAAATTGAGGGAGTATCTCCGTTCTTTTTTACTTTCTTTTTAGAGAATGAATATTTGTTTATTTTTATTTGTCATTTGTAAATTTCAAAAATAAAACATTAATAACTTAATTTACAAAATTATTCATGTATTAAATACTCTCTATCCCAAATTATCTACATTTTTGACCATTTGTACACTTAATAAGAAATGCAATAATTATGCCAAATTTATCATTAAAAGTATAATTATACTCATAATTTTGTAATTTGGAGATTATAAACTTATGAGAAGAGAGAATAAATGAATAGAGTAATATAACAACTTTAATTTTCTAATTTATTTTTTTAAAACATCAGATAATTTGAGAGGAAGGGGGTACTAAATTATTTATCTGTCATTTTATTTATTGAATTTTGAAAAATAATACTGAAATTGTATACTCAATTTAATCAATCGAATAAAATATTAATTATATTTTTAAATCTTTATATTTTTTTAAAACGTGAAATAATAAAAAAACAAACATAGTGATTACTCCTATATTAAAGAAATTGTGAAGTAATCAATGATGCATGTGTCACCTGTATAAATACAATTACATATATTCAAACAAACTGTGTGATTAGTATTCTATTTCTAGAGTAAACAAATTGTCGCTTTTACTCTTACGCTTATAACATGTGTATGGTTCAAAATTCGTACTCATTACCCCCACAAAGATTTTGTTATTCAATTAGAAAAAAAAAGATTTTGTTATATATTGTCATCAGTCCCATTTTAATTTATTTTTAAAAATAGATAATGATTCTTTTTATTGTATATTTCATTTAAATTCTCTAGATACATATTTAATAATAAAATAATATTTACGTAAATAATTGTGTCGTTGATAGCATTAATAAAAATAAAATTTATGTCGTTAGATGTGTACATAACAAATTGATTGAAAGATATAATAGAGTGATTCAACAACCGGTTGCTGTGGATGAATACCCAAAATTATATTATCAGAAAAATAAGTATCATTTAAGATGTTAGTTATCGTTATAATAATTATAAAAATATTACTAGATATATATTTGATTACTATAGAATCATTGTTTGACGAAATCAATTGTCTAATTATTTTAATACTCTTCTTTAATTGTCAGTGATGTAATGTACTGGAATTCATCATTTAGTGCGTTTATTTTGAAAAAAATCATTTGAATAGCTGAATCGGTCAACCATTCAGACGATTTGAGTTGAATAGTTTAGTGTCATTTTTTTTATTGAATGAGCTACTGAATGAAGTTTTTTTTTGCAATATTAACTATTATACTAAATAATATTAAATAAATTTATAATAATTTTAAATTTTTTCAAAAAAAATAAAATAATAAAAATATGTTATTTAAATATTTTAAATAAGTCAATTATCAAATTTTTTCACTGAGTATTCAATTTCATTCATAAACATTTCATTCAAACAATCCTTAAATAAAATGTTACACAATATATATTTTAATATTTATACTTCCTACTTTTTATAAAGATTAAAATGTGCAACAACTGAAGTGAGACCCACAAAATATTTACCGGTAAACCAAAATACCTTAAGTTGCAACTACAAATTTTCCGGCACACTTATCCTTGGCAATATATGAACTGCAACTACTTCCTTTTCTACCGGAAAATCCACAACCCTAATCCTCACCGGCCTCGCCACCACATCCACCACCACAACACCGCCACCATTTGCACAAACCACACAAACTCTCCCTCTACCCACAACTATTTGCTCAGCACCTTTCAAATGCTCCATTGACTCCACCACCTCTTCCCAACAATCGTTCTCTTGATCATACTTTCTCAAAACACCCTTTTCTTCTTCCACCACATACATCACTTCTTCGTCCTCCACGCCGGCCGGGCCGTTCCATCCAGCCAGCATTCCGGCAGGCATTTCCTCCCACCGGTCATACAAAACGTCGTAAACCGCCCCTTGTTTAGTTGCATTACCCTTCACATTCACCATATAGAGCTTCCCTTTATACCCTACGGCTTCAACCGCTTCTCTACTAAACCTACCATCTTTAAGCCCTTCCATTTTTTCCCATTTCCACTCTTTATTTTTCCTACCCTTCAGGTCCCATTTCTCAACCGACCGCGCCACGTCGCTCTGGTACTGCGGCCCCACACCGCTTGCCACATAGATTGCGCCATTGGCTGAGCCGGTGACGCACCAGCGACGAGGCGTGGTCAGTGGTGGGCCATAGAACCATTTATTTGAAAGAGGGTTGAACACTATTGGATGGGAAAGAGCTGGGAGTAGGTGGTGGTTGGTGGCGGCGATGAGGACTAGCTGGCCGGAGACGATTGTGGATTGGATAGGGAGGTTTCGGGATATGAAGGAGGGGTGGCGGTGGAGGAGGTGGAGAGGGGGGTTTGACGGAGGAGGAGGGAGGGGATTCCATGTTGATGAAATAGGGTCTAGAGAGAAAAATTCAACGGAGTTTGATAGGTTTTGAATTTTATTTTTGGTCGAAAAAAGGGCGTATATGGAGTAGAAAGGAGGGAAGGAAGGAGAGTAGATGAGGCGGCGCCATGGGCGGCAGACGGCGGAGAGGAGAGAAGGGGGGACTGTTGTGAGGCAAAGATGTGCAAGGTGGTTTGGTAAGCTGGGGATTAATATGGATTCCTCAAGGTTGTTATCGGAGTTTTCGGGTTTGTGGTGTTTTATTAGGGTTGAATTCATGGCTATGTTTGTGGAGATATGGGAGGCTTTGGTTATGGTTGTGAAGGAAGGAAGGAATGGTGGATTTAGAGTAGTTGTGATTTTAATACTCTCCTTTATTTTTTTCATTTGACCTTTTTTCTCGGGTTGTGAATTGTTATAGGAAAAAGAAAATACATTTTAAAGTTGTTTATTGAACCATTTGTGTGCGACTCTTGCTGCATACTTCTTAACGCCAAGATTCATCTTCGTTAACGTCAAGATCCATCCACAGTAAACAGTAACGCTCTGTTTTTGAGTTTTAAAATGAACAGAAAATAAAAAAAATGAACCAAAAAATTAAGTTTTCTTTTCAATTCTTATGTTTCTGATTTTTTAATAAACGGAAAAGAAAAGAAATGGATAGAAAACTTGGCCACTTTTCCTGTAAAAGTTTTCCGTCCAAAATTGGTCTGATTTGAACGGGAAAGAAATTGGAATAAGTAATATTTTTATAATTCTCATATTATCCTTAACTTTTAATATAATAAATTTTAAATTACAATTTATGTCCTCAATTTTAAATTTTCTATTCTTTTTATAGGAAAAAGAAAATACATTTTAAAGTTGTTTATTGAACCATTTGTGTGCGACTCTTGCTACATACTTGTTAACGCCAAGATTTATCCTTGTTAACGTCAAGATCCATCCACTGTAAACACTAACGCTCTGTTTTTGAGTTTTAAAATGAACAGAAAAAAAAAGAAATGAACAAAAAAGTTAAATTTTCTTTCCAATTCTTATGTTTTTGAGTTTTTTAATAAACGGAAAAGAAAAGAAATAGATAGAAAACTTGGCCACTTTTCCTGCCAAAGTTTTTCGTCCAAAATTGGCCTGATTTGGACGGAAAAGAAATTGGAATAAGTAATATTTTTATAATTCCCATATTATCCTCAACTTTTAATATAATAAATTTTAAATTACAATTTATGTCCTCAATTTTAAATTTTCTATTCTTTTTCATTAAAAACTCAGAAACAACACAAAAGAAAACTTTAACTTTTCTATTCTTTTCTTTTCGGTTCTAATTTAAGTTTTTTATTCTTTTTTTTTTCTGTTCAAAACTCAGAAACAGAATGTAAAAGCTTGATGATTTGGGCAGCCAGGATAGCTCTGGTACGAAAATAAGTGCATGCTGATATAAGGTTAACAATGGTGGCTTAATACTCTAACTAGTGCTGGAAAGTAATATATAATTTGCATGTACCTTAGTATCAGAGAAAACCTTGTATTTATAAGGTTCTCACCACTTTCATGTAATCCTTCTCCGAATCAGATTAAGGTTCTCACCCAAACAACCTTTCCTTAATAGAATTATACCAAATCTCCTATAATTAAGGAAGTGGACTCATAATTCAAAACTTCCTTCCATATCTAGAGACCAAATAGAATTAACTCACAAATCTCTCATCCATCAAAACACTCTCTGGCCCAAACACACACGACGCCATAGGTTGCAGGCCCATCATAAATCATAGACCCGAATATCCTGGGCCCAACAATACTATAACAACAAATTTATGTCGATTAATAAAAATATTGTTGTATGTAAATATATATATAAAAAATACATGTGAATTAATTAAATATTGGTGTGTATAAATATAAAAAATACATGTGAATTAAGAAAGAATATATAGCCGTAATTTAATTTTGTCATGAGATTTACCTATATATAAATTATTTCCCTTTGTGTATATGCTAATATTGGTTCATGTTAAATATATGCATTTGTATGTTTATTATTATGGGGTATATTCAAAACTTAACTTTATTTTCATAAAAAATCAATTTAAACGACCATGTTAATCAAAAATAAAAGAAAGAGAAAAGATCAGAAAAAGAAAAAAAAAAGATTGCAAATTTGATAGTGTATCAAAAGATAAAAAAGAGTACTATGTATACATTTTTTTATTACATTCACAGATTCACTGCACTTCTAGAAATTTCATTATAAATACATTTATATATTCAAAACCCATTGGTCTATTATTCTTTACCAATAAAAAATATTGGGAGAGCTCTCATTTTTAGAATGAATAATGCTAGAGATACAAACTATTCTATAAATAGTTTATAAACTGTTGATGTGACATACTCTATCTCAGCATATTGTATGGGGCTGAAGACTACATTGAAATAATTTGTTGATCAATATGCTGAGATAGAGTATACTATATCAGAAATTTGTAAAATAATTTATAAAATAATTTATGTCTGTAACATTACTCTTTTGGAATTTCCCTGTGCGGGCGAAATTTGTACTTAACCATACTTGGGGTTAAAATCAAGATGACCTTTATATAGCTCAAAATTGATTGTGGGGTAGGAGGTATGGGTAGCATTGATGTGCTATAAGGAGATCAAACTTCTCTCTCTCTCTCTCTCTCTCTCTCTCTCTCTAGATATAGTGGACTTGATTCAGAGATATAATGGACTTATTGAATCAATAAGTATATGCGGAAAATTGCATCGGGTGAATAAAATGAATTTATTTTCATAAATAAATAGATTATATTATTCATTTGTTTGCAAAAATAAATTTATTTTATTTTTTTAATCCTATTTTTCTGTTCGCATAGAATAATCTATTGAATTAGAATTCCTTGGCCTAAGATGCTAAGTGGAGTTGGGGTTTTCACAATATCAGCTGAATTGGGCTTTTGACTTGACATCCTATTATTAACAATAAATACACACAGCCCTACCTTGGAGTTGGGATTTTTTATCGGTGCTTCCGGTTGTATTTTTCTTTTTTTGATAGATTAGACTGAATTTAAATACACACAGCCCTACCTTGGTTTCCGTTTTTCCTATACTTAATGCCCTAGTAATCTGTAAGTGTATAATTTTAATTTTATTAATGTTCGATTCGTTATGAAAAAAAAAAAAGAAATCGCATTTGCACCAACAATTTGCTTCATGTATAATAATAGTTGCCAATAAGGTCTTAACCTAATAATTAAGATTGAGATATTGTGACTCACTATAAGAAAAAGGTTCAACAACGATCAAGATTATCTGCGACCGTCATTTACGATCACTAATGCTTATAACAGCGACCGGTATTAGCGACCTCATTTTAATTTAGTCGCTATTACTTTTCGCGACTGCAACCGGTCCCTGATATCTGCATGTTCGGTCGCTAAAAGAATTTTTCACCAAAAATTTGGCGTGAAAGTAGGGCGGAAAGCCTTTGTGCGACCGGATCGTAATAGCGACCGGATATCGGTCGCTAATTCTACTACGTAGTTAAAAATTAGCGACCGCAAGCGGTCGAAGAAAGCTGTCGCTGATCCTATTTAATCTATCAGGGACTAGACAGTCAGACAGAAACGAAAAAGAAGAAAGAAAAGAAAAGAGGGAGAAGAGAGAATAGAGGAGTGCCCCCACCCCGGCCGGTCCACCCCACGCCGCCCCATCAGGTATGGTTTCTTAGTAATATAATGTGTATAAATGTATAAATTAATGTGTATAAATGTATAATCCTTTTAACTGAACATATGTAAAAATTTTCTTATGTGCACTTTAATGGTGAGTAGTAATTTCAACCCAACTCGTGTTTAAAAGCTTTGCGAAATAAATCTTCAATTTACCAAACTTAGAAATTTTATATGGGTCCTATAATGTTCTGCTATTGTTCTTCTTGGGTATTAGCAAGTACAATCTAATTATATCAGTGGTGCATTGATATGTTTCAGATACATGAATATATTGTACCATTTTTGAATCAATGTATTAATATTAACCTTCATCTTATAAAGTATATATAATATCACTAATACATTATAATACAGTATAATGCTTATAATTATTTATTGGTGCAATGCGATTTAAAAGAATGAACACTCTAATGCATTATGTACCAATAATTGTAATGAGGACTTATTTGGGTGTGAATATTGTCTAGATGGAAATATTTGTATTTAAACTCACAGTTTTTATGTTGTATTAATAAAGTTGCAGTTGTTTCTATACCATGTTATTGACGACTCAAAATGGGTGATGTATACCTATTTTGGGGGAGTCACACTGGGGTTTGGACGCTTTCCCACATATCCACCTGTAGTCAGTAAAGCTACATTTAAACTCTTGACTTTTTGAGTTGAAGTGAAAACGTCACCTTTTCATTCCAACTTAACTGTGCGTGTATGTCAGACGCCAAAAGCGCGTGAGAAAGGACTATAACAGTCAAAAAAGACTGATAAATGTCCGAAATACCCCCTTCTTCTTTCTCAAACCACAAGCCTCTCTCTCATTTCTCACTCCTCAAACCATATGTCATCTCTCTCTCATTTCTCACTCCTCAAACCACAATCCCCAATTAATTTTTCTCATTTTTTAAGCAGTTTTTAATCCACAACTCATCTGTAGCTGAATCTGCAGCAATTTCCAGTGGCCCGCCCCTGGATCTCTCCCATACATACTCATTTTTTTAAGCATCAAAGCTTGTAGCTTTACCACCTAGAATCAAAACCCCCCAAGCATGCACTGCAAATTTGGGAAAAATTGATTCAATTCAGTTCTTGTACAGATCTAAGAAGACCCACAAAAGCTTGTAGCTTTACTACCCAAAGATCAAAACCCACCAAGGATGTAATGCAAATGTGTAAAAATGATTGGATCAATTCAGTTTTTGTGCAAATCTAAGAAGACTCAAAAATGTTGATCTGAATCAGCTTAGCTTTTAGTGTTTTGCTCAAAGATTTGTGACTGAACTCAGGGGAGAGAGTGGGGTGGACTGAAAAATGGTGGAAAGAAGGGGCCAATATTAATATTGGTGGTGAATAGACTGGCTTTGATTATGCGGTTTACTTGGTAAGTATTTTAATTCTGTTTTAGTGATTTGTTTGTCTTCATGAACAATTTTCAATTTGGTTGAGGACACTGACCAGTCTAGCAAATGGACAGAGACAGTCTACCAATTTTCAATTTTCAATTTTCAATTTTCAATTTTCAATTTTGTTTTAGTGGGGTGGACTGATTTTGTTATGGTTGATGACACTTACCAGTCTACCAAATGATGTTACTATTCTTGGGGTTCTAAATGGATGCTGGCGACTTGGAAAGAGCATTCAGTGGCTTGGCATAGTGAGAAGCTAGCAGTTGCCTTTGGTCTGATGAGTACTGAGTCAGGGACTTGTATTAGGATAGTGAAGAACTTGAGAACTTGTGAGGATTGTCATACAGCTCTAAAGGCCATTTTTAATGTTTTTGATAGGGAAATTATTGTTAGAGACCGCACTCGTTTCCACACTTTCAAAGAAGGAAACTGTCTGTGCAATGATTATTGGTAGTTATCTGTTTTCTCATACTGTAAATGCGGGAAATACAAGTTTAACAACAAATGAGTTCATCAATTAATACCATCATCTCCAAATCATTTTCATGGAGCACCTTTGCAAGTGCCACAAGCTGGGTAAAGCAGCTCTGTTTGTGAAATCTCTCATTCCAGTTAAACCATAAATTTTTTTTTTTTCACTAATTCAATTGCAATTATGTTGTTGGGCAAAGTCAAATTCCTCTAAGAATCATCAACAGCAGCAGCAGAAGCAGATTACATACATGTTAAATTAAGTAGCCCCGTCTTTTCTATATATACACGCTCTGTTTCTTTGGTAGGATCATCGTCGTTTTCAATATATATATATATATATATATATATATATATATATGGAGAGTAATTAAGTCTTTAGCCAACTCAAGTAACAGAGTTAAGACAGAAAGCATTTATTCACTTTAACTCAAAAAATTGAGAGTTTAAATGTAGCTTTCCTGACTATAAGTGGTTAAATAAGAAAGCGCCCAAACCCCATGTGGTTATCTAAATTTTACCCAACCTAATAAGCACTCCTTCCCAATGAGTATGTTTTGGCTGCTTCCTCAGTTTCTCCTCCTTGCAGCACTTGGCGGAATTTCTGGCCATAGCATTGCTATACGCAGTATTAACAAATAAAAGGAATAATAGTTATATTAACTTATATTTATTAAAGCAAAGAATCGTGTATAACAGTTAATGCAAAATGAATACATTACTATAAGTAGTATTTTTTTTAAAAAAAAAAACAGAATTTCCCAGCTCCAAATGAATACCACATCAACATATTAAATAAATAAAATATGGACATCAAGGCGTCAAACAAAGACAAGAGCTGTACTATGGTTATTTGAAATATAAAGAAATTTAGTGTACAAAAAAATTAGAGAGAGGAACTTTACAAGTTTAAAAAGTTTAGAGAGGAGCATAAAAAATTGAGGGAGGGTGTATAAAAAATTAAGAGGAAGAAAAATTATTTAAAAATTTGAGAGAGATTATAAAATTTTTAGAGAGAAAAAAAGTATATAAAAAAAACAAGTTTACAAAAAATTTTTGAGAGAAAATCTAAAAATTTTAGAGAGAATACAGATTTTTAGAGAGGAAGAATGCATAAAATATTAAGTATAAAATATTAAAGATAAAAGGTGAAGGAATATAAAAATTAAATATCATAAATAATTTATTTAATTGGACCATAATAATGGAAAGCTTGAAATTTAAAATATGGGTTGACATATATTTGACCCATAAATATATGATTTCAACCCACACAACCCATATTAAAAATAAGTAATGTGGTTTTAGTTTTTAAATAGAATTATAACCAAATTTTATAAATCAAAACCAACTCATAACCATATTTTGTCAGACCTAATTATAAAAATCGAACTCTATGGTGCAATGTGCAATTTGAGTACGTAATCTTTAAGGTTTGAAGCTAAGGTAGTAATTAAGCCAATTAACCTTAGTACTATTGATCATGCTATTTCTCCAAAATTACCAAAGATTTAATGAAGAACTTGTCATTGTTTATTGTTAATAAGAATATAGTAGAAACGTGGAACAAGCCTACTACCTACATTAATAAGATCTCCACAAAGACAAATATTGTACGGGGAAAGAAAATTTGTTCCTATTGAAAACTAAACATTATATTTTCTTATACAAAAAACAATGAATTAGCTGGGGGGGGGGGGGGGGCGGAATCTAAAACATTGAATGGACAAATTTCTCTGTTTTGTTTTGTGCTAAGCAAATGAATACAAATGTTTCATACTAGCACATGCATAATATAATCATCATTTCCGATTTCATAACATCTACCTTCTACACTTTTCAAATCATCTACCCCTTTTTAGTGTACACGCCATTGAATCATCACTCATCTTCTTTATCATCACTTAATTTTCAACCCTCTCGAAGAACAATTTTATTGTATATGATCCATCAATTTAATTAAAGGGAGATGAACCAATAATATATTGGCCTCAAAATTCATAATCCAAGAAACAAAAACATGATTTACCATACATATATATATATATATATATATATATATATATATATATATATATATATATACATCAAGAGGAGACTGATACGTTTAACGGCATTTCAATTTCCGTCGAGGAGGCAACCGACCCCGACTCTCCTCCAATTCGTCCCGAATTTTGGCCACCATGCACAATCATCTCCCCAAAATGCACCTGTGGATCTTCATTTCCATCCCTCGATTGTTCTTCGGGCTTATTGCTTGATGCTGTCCGATTCATCGCGGTGTTGGTGCTGGCGGTACGAGGCGTTCTCTTGGATATCTGACGGTTATCGATATTGGGGCTAACTCGACGGTAACATGATTTAATGCACGTGTAAATGTAGGTCATGAACCAAAAGATCCATGGGGAGCCTATCAAAACCAATGCAGCCATGGGATACCAAGGCGCGGAGGAATCCGGTGAGAAAACGTATAGGATAAGGATTACACCACCGGCTAATACAAATAGGCAGAAAACGGCAAAGATAATAGGAACCCTAAGATCTCCTTGTCTTTGCTCCTCCATTCTAATCTTCTTGTCCCAAAATGCCTTTCTTTTTTTCTTTTTTCTCTTTCTAGATATCTATATCTTTTTCTTGGCAATTAGGGTAGCTGAAAATCAAGTGTCTCTCTCTTAATTTCTTTAATTAATTGCAATTAGGGTTGAGTTGCAGGAAGCCAAGAATATGGTGGACGGATTCAAAACAAAGAAAGATATGTAAGAAGAGCGTTCAAAGCGGGAGGTAGTTCGTAGTAATTAATATTGGGAATTCCACTAGGCCGGGGGTCTTCTAATATTCCATTTTCTCATGCACATATGACGTATATGGGTCATAGCTAAAATTACCATATATAAATCTCAAATATATATAATAAAAAAATCAGTGTATACAGTATAACCTCTATAAATTAATACTGTTGGAACTAGAAAATTTTATTAATTTAGAGAGTTATTATTTAATCGATAAATTAATAATTTATTAATTTAAAGAGTATTTTTCTATTCAGTGAACATAAATTTAATTACATTAAAATTATTGCATTTTATTGATGTTTATATCATACTTTTTTTGATGCAATGTATCATACTTATTAAATTAATGTATCATACTTGAGAGGATGATACAATACCTTTGGAGCCAATATCGCGAAAGGAAACAGTACTCATAGCGTCAACAACTCTTCATAAGTTTTTATTACAATTCGAGAATGCAACTCCTGAACTTTTGAACGCAATGAGAAAAAGTAAGGATGAAATTCAATTAGATTGAATTTCAAGACAAAACAAACGAGGATATAATCATATTTTACAAGATTACCCTATATATATTTGTAATTTAAAAGAATTATTAATATATGATTTTGATGGGACCATATATTTAAGGTTGTAAACGAGCCAACACAGTTCGGGCTCGATTCGGGCCCGACTCGAAAAAATACGAGCGAGACTCGGATTCGTTAATAATATGATCCAAATCTGAGCATTAAAAATAGTTCGAATATAAATATGAGTAGAATCTGAGCAAAGTTATACTCGACTCGTTTAAGATTCAAACTACTCGAATTTTTTATTGTGATTCGATATATACTCAGTTAATACATATTCGATTATATGTTCGATACATTCTCTTATAATATATACAAATTTAAATCAAATTAGAATAATTAGTTATTATTTTGTTTTGTTTTTAATTTTAATTGTGATTTTATATTTGTAAAGTGTAATAATAAATATATTTCTCATTTTTAAGTAAAATAACAAATTCAATTTATAATTATATTTATTATAAAACTAGTTATTATGTGGAGATTCGAATTCGAGCTTGAATTTGAAGCTCACGAGTAGTTTGAGTAAATATTCGAGTCGAGTCGGATCGAATTCGAGTAACAAATATTCGAGTCGAGTCGAATCTGAGTAGGAATTTTCAAATATAATTCGAATTCGAGCCGAATTCGAGTACGAATTTATCATTTCGAGACGAATTCGAGTAACTCTCTGTTCGCTCCGGTTCGACTCGTTTACACCCTTACATATTATAAGGGTCTTTTTAAAAATTATTTTTTTATTATTTTATCAAAATTATTAATTTATCCCGTTAACCCAAATTAGGACTGGGAAAAAATATTATTTTAGAGAGATTATTAATTTATCAAGTATTAATTTATAGAGATTCTATTGTATCTTCTATTCTAAGATTGCCAAATGCCAATCGATTAACTTCAAAAATCACATTTTTAGAATGCCCATAGCTATAAAGATTTTAACTTAATTACAAATTTCTTTGGATTAATTTGTAGTACATTTAAGATTGGATATCACAAGCAATCACATATAAATTAAAGAACAAAAAAGTAAAAGAATACAGAAATTTACATACTAGTCATGCTTAATTGTCTTATGTATTTATTTAGTAGTTTCACACACTCTACATGATACATACACCAAACAATACTTTTATAGTCACTAGAAATCGTAGCTCCTACCCTGTCATAGTGCCCATTCATTGGGCCCATAAAAGTATGAGTTAATTCCAACAATTTATCTTTTTAAAAAGGGTAGATATTGACAGAGTTAGGAAAAATGATGACAACTAGAATAAATTAATAGGGTAAAGGTCCAAAAATATCCCTGATGTTTTTTCCGAAATTTCACTTCCACCCTGAATTTTATTTTTTCCAAAAGTACACTTAACGTTACGAATTTAAGGCCAACTGTGCTCCTCTCGTTAACGGACACAGTGGCGGATCCAGGCATGGGGAAGAGGGTGTGACGCCCCCAAAATAGGTATACATCATCCATCTTAAGTCGCCAAATACATGGTACAAAATTTAAATACAACTTAATTATACAACTGTCGTGTAAAATACGACAAAAGATAATCTGAGAGTTTTAAAACGAATATTGTCATCTAGACAATATCCACACTTAATGGAGTTCTCATTACATTTATTATCACACTATATATTTAACAGAATGGTGAGGACTACTAATGTTATTATATAGACCGTCACTCCGTTTCCCGACTAGTCTCAACTATATTCTCATTTCCTGAAGAGAACAATGAAAGTAAAGGGTGAGCTCAACTAGCCTAGTAAAAAATATTATGATTAAGATAATGCAGAATAATTTATCGTTAGCCTTCAACAGTGTTAAACTGATAGAATATAATAGACAACAAGTTTAACTGCAGCGGAACAAGCAATCCATTAGAAGAGTCAAGTAGAGCATGATATCTACTATCTTCTATGATATAAAAAGTTTTTCATCAACTTTATCGCTGAGACTCAGCTTAATAAATAAACCACATCATTGAATCATCCTTGTACCACGACCAAGGATATTCATGTAATCATCAATGGTCATGATTATACTGAATAATTCCTAGTCATAATCATACCAACAATTATCCATCAATGAACTATAGGCCAATGATGACTTTTACCACATCATTTGTTACATTACGGGTCATGATTATACCGAATGATCACTGGTCATAATAATACCAATCAACAGTCCATCTATGTACGTAAGCCAAAGATGACTTTCATCATAATATAAGCATGAGGATGATGACAATGATATAAGAATTCAATTAAAAGAAACAAAGAATAAATTTTTAAAGATTTATAATTTAATTTATTCAGAATTCAATAGTTTTCAAATTGCCAACATGATACTGTTTTGTGGAGTAAAATTCAAGAATGATATTGTATCAAAAATGATTTGGACCGAAAAAAATCAAATTTTGTCATGAATAGTACTCCGGGTGAATATTACCCCATGAATAGTACTTCAAGAATAGTACCATGTGAATAGTACTTTATGAATAGTACTCGTGAATAGGACTTCATGAATAGTACTTCACTACAAAAAAATGGACCTTTAGCAACGATTTTTCTGGCAACGACTTTATAAGTCGTTGCTAAAAGTATATGGTTAGCAACGAAATTTGTCATTCGTTGCAGATTGTGTCAGGCTTTCACTTTTTGCAACGAAATTCATAAGTCGTTGTAAAATTTCGTTGCTAATTCATCGGCGGGAAAAAATTCGTTAGAAATTCGTTGCAAAGTTTTTGACCACTTGCTTTTTCGTTATCGTGGGCAACGAAAGTTTTTTTTGCTAAAAATGGTGCTTTAGCAACGATTTTTCAGGTAACGACTTTATAAGTCGTTGCAAAAAGTGTATATTTAGCAACGAAACTTGTCCTTCGTTGCAGATTGTGTCAGGTTTTCACTTTTTGCAACGCAATTCATAAGTAGTTGCAAAATTTGGAAATAAAATTCATTAGAAATTTGTTGCAAAATTTCTAACCACTTGATTTCTCCTCATCGTGGGCAACGAAAGTTTTTTTGTTGCTATATTTCATTGCCTAATATGGACCACATTCATTGGCAATAATTTTCATTTTCGTTGCATTTTTTATACAACTTTTTTCAACGACTATTTAAATGTTGCCTTAAATTAAGATAATAATAATAATAATAGTACTAATAATAATAATAATAATAATAATAATAATAATAATAACAATAATAATAATAATAATAATAATAATACTAATACTAATAATAATAATAATAACAATAACAATAACAGTCAAAATAATAATAGTACGAATAGCAACTAGGCCCAGGTGCTCAGGTGGTCAATGGATCAATATTCCAAACTGGAGGTCTTGAGTTCGAATTTGTGCATCAACATATTTTTTTGGATAAAGTTTAATATTTGTCACGTCAGCCCGTCCACATATGATATGTACGTATGTGTGTGTGTGTGTGTGTGTATATATATATATATATATATATTCTTTTCAAATTTCTTATCAAACTAAATAAAATACTAAACAAATCTCAACATTAAACTAAATATATATAAAGTAACTATGAATAGTTTTATATATAAATATATATATATATATATATATATGTAAACAAATATAAATATAAAATATAAAATTTAGATATGAATATTTAGAGATAAATTTATAAATATATATATATGTATATATATTAAAATATTTATAGTTACTTTATATATATTTAGTTTAATGTGGAGATTTAAGATGGGTATATATATAGATGATAATAGAATTTATCTAATACACAAAAAATATAACATAAGAAGCAAAAATATCATAATTAGGTTTCGAACCTAAGACCTATAGGTTATTCGGCCATTAAGCTACCACTAAGTCATTCTAATTTATTAGTTAACTGTGACGCCCCCAAAATAGGTCCACACGACCCATTCTGAGTCTCCAGATATCACACTATAAAAATCAAATACAAACTTCACTTATACAACTGTTGAAATGTCGTGCAGAGTACGACAACAAATAAGCTGTGAGTTTTAATACAATATTGTCTCGTATATAGTATCCAACTCAAATTGTTATAATGCCATATAAAATACAACAGCAAATATTTTAAGACCCCAAAGAAGAATGAGAAGATTACTATCATATTCATTCTAATGAGGTGCACTTTTGACGCTTTCAAAGTCGGGTTCTCATCACCCTATTGTTGTTCGCCAAAATCAATTATTAAGTGACGTATAAAATACGACACACATCTTAGGTCCTCAATACAATTATCTGTTGCATGTCATGTCATTTTATAATGTATTGAGAAACTTCGACAGTCTCGGACCATCGCACTATTTTCCTGTTATCCCCACTCGACCCAGCTACATTCTTATTACCTGAAAAGAATTGTGAAGCAAAAGGGTGAGCACAATTAGCCCAGTAAAGAATATTATGACTAAAGATATTTTAAATATCAAAAGCTTTTGTCAATAATAAATCAGAGATTTAGAATATATGGTAGATGATAAAACTTTTCAACCATAGTTGCAGCGGAACGAGCAATCCATTAAAAGAGTCAAATAGACCCTCAGGTCTATTATCTTCTCCATGTTAAAAGTCCACCAATAATGTTTTATCCCTGTAACATCAATCAACAATTCTTGTCCACCATTATATGAATAACTCATAATCATAATTGTGATTCTGAATTTCCTTTTCGCACCCAGGACGAAGATAATTTTTATCACCTATCTTCACCTGAAACATCAAAAATCATGGTTATACCAAATCACAATTCCTGCTCATAACCATACTCACAAATTCATCTTTGCACTACGGTCAAAGATATACAACTGTATAACCAATAACAAACAGTTCATCTTTGCACTACAGGCCAAAGATATACAACTGTAAAACCAATAACCAACAGTCCATCTTTGCACTACAGGCCAAAGATATACAACTGTAAAACCAATAACCAACAGTCCATCTTTGCACCACAGGCCAAAGATATACAACTGTAAAATCAATAATGCTGAGACCCAGCTTAATAAATAAACCACATCATCGAATCATCCATGCACTACGACCAAGGATATTCATTAAATCACATTCATGAATTGATATTTCATTGCTGAGACTCAGCTCAATAATTAATCCACATCATCGAATCATCCCTGCACTACAAGCCAAGGATATTCGTTAAGATCACGACCACGAATTATCTATACACTACGGGCCAAAGATAATCGTGTTTTCATCAACGGTCCTAATCATGCCATAAAACAATTCATCTTTGCACTCATGGCCGAAGAGAAGTCATAGCCATAATCATACCAAAAACTGTCCATCAATGCACTACGGGCCAATGAGGACTTTTTCAACATCATTTGTAAAATTAAGGTCATGATTATACCGAATAATCCCTGGTCATAATCATACCAAGTCCATCTATGCACTACATGCCACAAATGACTTTCAACATAATATAAACATGAGAATGATGAAAATGATATAAACATTAATCAAACGAAAACAAGGATAAATATTAAAAACTTTAAATTTATCCAAATATTATCAATCACTTAATAAACTCATAATCTAATATTATAACAATATTTTAATCACTTCTTAAACTTATAAATAATTTATTTTAATTATTTACATTTTATCAAATAATGCATTTAATCATTCAAAAATGTCATACTCATAAGATTTTATCACCAATGATTAAATCCCTCATCAAAAATATGCATATACCTTATATAGGATTTTCAAGCCATAAAATCCTATTTTCCAACTTTGTTACTTCACATAACATATTTAACTCATATGTTTGTAACTAAATCATTTTTATGAAAAATACCAAATCAATCCAAAAAATATTTCTTTTCTGGGATTTAGCAGAATATAGTCTCATAATGAACATATATTTTTCTCGAAATTTTTAAAATTCATTTACTATTTTACAAAAATTAATTTCTAATTAATTCCTTAAGAAATTAGCTACCTCAAGTTTAAATCCAGAAATTCCCAAATATTGGCAGGATCTTACACATGTTAACATGAGCTTCCAGTTTAAATTTCTTGGTCATCGGGGTTATAGAACTCCGATTATAGCGTTTTTCGTCGGAAAAACCTAAATATTGAAATGGTCATAACTTGCTCATTTTAAGTCGGAATGAGCTCAGTTTTGGACATGAGGTACCTTATACTATATACTTTCATGTCCTAAAAGGCCGGAAATTTTCTCATAAATTAAGTGGCCAAAATAGCTCTTCTAAAAATCTGGACATTAGCATTTTGGTAATTTCCAGCTTTCGACTCTTTTGCTAAAATCAGTCCACACAAAAATCTACAACACCTTTTCCAGTGATTCCACTTGGAGATGCTACAAAACTCATAGATCTAACTCTAGAACTTGACCACACTCAAAAATTCAAAATATAATAGGAGACATGGTCAATTGAATTTCATATTCCATTTTTACCAAAATCTGATTTTCAACCCTTTCTGATTTCTAAGAAACTTTCATGTTTTCAAATAATAACCAACATAACGCATCATGACAATGACATAATAATTCAATAAAATAAGTTCAAGAATAAATTTTAAAGATTTATAAGTTAATTTATCCTGAACTCAATAATGTCAAAATTGTCAACATGATACTTCTTTGTAGAGTAAAATTCAAGAATGCTCAGAAGAATATTTCCATGAAAAATACTTGATGAAGCGCAAATATCAAGGATATTCCACTAATTTCATGGAGTATAGAAGTCAAAGCTTTAATCAACTGAGTATAATAACGAATATATGAAACTGCAAATGGATTTTCACCCGCCATATGGTAATCCACGTATACAGATTATTTCCACAATTTAATAAGGAATGAATACAAAGGATCATTCACCATGCATGTGGTAATCCACACAGGCAGGTTATTCTAACAGAATAATAAAGAATGGAATAACAGAAGGATTCACCATGCATGCGATAGAGACCACACAGACATGTTATTCCCAACAGAATAATAAATAATGGAACCAGGTCCGGCGTAAATGCACAGACAGGATATTCTGACAGAATAATAAATAACGGAACCAGGTTAGGCGAAATTCGCACCGACAGGATATTCCAATAGAATAATAAAGAATGGAATAATAGAAGAATTTCACTATGTATGCGGTACTTCGCATAAACAGGTTATTCCAACATAATAATAAGGAATGGAATAATAGAAGAATTTCACCATGTATGCAGTACTTCGCATAGACAGGTTATTCCAACATAATAATAAGAAATGGAATAATAGAAGTTCTCTTCATGAATATGAAAAAATAATACCCCTTACGAGTACAACAAATAATATCCCTTACCTTTGAAAGAAGAGTATTCCGACTGGTAGGGCGAGGATACACTCGAAGAAAATTTGTACTACGCTCAAAGCTTTCTTAAACTCTAAAGAAATACACTTAAGATTATAGAAGAAGAACCCTCTCTATAGTTTCTCTATCTAGAGTTTCAGTGAATTCGTAAGAAATAATGAAGGAATGAACTTCTATTTATAGAAGAATGGACTGCATAGTAACTAATTCATGAACGGTCCAGATTGATTTACTTTTAATCGGACGGTCCAGATTTAAAGCAAAATCTTTTAAATAAAATATAATATATATTCTATTTATAATCTAATAAAACGAATAACTTTATAAAAGTATTATGTTTTATATAAAAAGATTTTACTATGCAAAACACTATGCATGCACTATACAACACTATGCATAATAAAATATAATATATTCTATTTATAGAATAACTTTATAAAAGTATTCTGTTTTATATAAAAAGATTTTACTATGCAAAACACTATGCATAATAGAATATAATATATATTCTATTTATAGAATAACTTTATAAAAGTATTCTGTTTTATATAAAAAGCTTTTCTGTTTTATTACATTAATATACTAATAAAACAAAACTGAGTGACTTATCATGTAAGCATTAATAATCAATACCATGTGCTACTATGCAACCACGCGTATTACTATACTTTTACTACCGAGTAGTTCAACAGTTTCAGCGGTAAAACTTCCGCCGTTATTTTTATAAAAATATTTTTGTCGTTTCTCAATCTGACAATAATTACGTTGTGGGGTCCACCAATGATTGTACCGTCGTACGGATATTCCCCGATAAAAAAATATTTTATATCAACTTGCTTACTTTGCAAAAAATTTCACATATTACTCTTAACTTTAATCTTTTATCAATTTAACTATTTACCAAAATAAAAAAAATTTAATACTTTTATTTCATAAAATTCGGGGTCTCACATTAACTAAACAAATCTCAACATTAAAGTAACTTTTTGATAAAATATTTATAAATTTATAAATTTTAAAAATAAATTTATATGAATATTTGTTTATAAATATTTATATGAATATTTAGAGATAAATTTATATATATATATATATATATATATATATATATATATATATATGTATATATGTATATAGTAATAGAATTTATCTAATACACAAAAAATATAACATAAGAAACAAAAATATCACAACTAGGTTTTAAACCTAAGACCTATGGGTTATTGGGCCATTAAGCTACCACTAAGCCATTTTAATTTATTAGTTAACTAAACTACCGCCATAACTATTAGCGGTAGACAGTGTAACACATGAGCAAATGAAGGGCAAATGAGTAATTTCTCATGTCGCTACAGCTTGTAGTGGCAGGTGGAAATCCATTTCAATCCCTGTCATCCAATATTGCGCTCAACAGTATAAATTATGATTGTTGAAATAGTACTCGTGACAATCGATTGCCAAGCATGTTAGTTCCGGGCCTCCGACCAAAATAAACCCAACCTCATCAAACCTGATTATTATATATATGCTTCACAATGTTTCCTATTTCTAGATAGAAGTAGGATATACTTGCAAGTACTCCCTCACTCCGAGAATAAAAATGATGATTGATTTTATGCGAATTTAAAAAAGATGTCAAATGATAAAATTATTCATATTTAAATTCTCATCTAATTGCATATTTTTCTATACATAACTAGTGATATTATATAAATATTTATAAATAATAAAAATATGACATTTTATACTAAGGATATTACACACAAATTATTGTAAAAAAAAATAGATTCTTTAATATAAGTAAATATCTAACTTCAGATTACATAAAATAATAAGAACTTTTATTCTTAGACGGAGGGAGTAACTTAAATCATGAACATATTTTTAAGTCCAAAAATAAAACATAAAAAGAAGAATAGTAATGGTATACCCCTAGCTATTCCTAGTTTTCCTTTTACCTTTTTTCCAAATATATTATAAAATTAAATTATAATACTATCAGTTCTAAGAGAAATTATAAAAGATGAAGAAAAATTTATTATGTTTTATGAACTAAAACATAATAAAGTTATTTAAAATGACTTATAAGTCAGTCCTAATAAGTTAGTTTGACCCATATTAATGTAATATCAATTTTATCTCTATTTTATTTATATATTTATTTAAAAATTAATTTATAAAAAAGAAGAGTAAGATACAACGTCACTTTAATTGGCATTAGAATTTTTATTTTATTTTTTTATACCTGAAGTCTTATATACTCATTCATTTCCAACGCCGATGACATAGAATAAATATAAAAAAAATATTGATGTTTTTAAACAAGAACAAGAGATCAAAGAAATTAAAAAAAAAAGAAGAAAAGATTCCAACGTCAGTTAAAGTGATGTTACATCTTACTCTTCTTTTTTATAAATTTGCTTTATAAAAAAATTTAAAAAAAGTTACAATGCCGGTTAGTTTGGCATTGGATCACATGTTTATTTTTTTCAAATTTCTTTTAAAAATAAAATCGTTTTAAAAAAAATTAAGATAATTTTTTTAAAATTCATTTTTTTTAAAAATATTTTTTAAAGTGGCGTTGGTTGCCTTTCTGATTTTTAGCCAAAAAATATTCAAAAATTCAAGAGTTCAATATTTTTTCCCAAATTAGATGTAAGAGCCTTTAATCCCAACGGTAGTCGTTGAAGTTTTTTATTTTTTAAAAAATATTCGTTTAAAAATAAAATCTTTTTAAAAAAAATTAAAGCTTTTTTTTAAAAAATAATTTTTTTTTGTATTTATAAAAATTATTCTTAAATTACATAATTTGGTTAAAGGAAGAGTATATTCCAAGAAAAATTGAACAAAAAAGATATAATTGAGAAATTTAAATATAATTTAGGCAAAATTTTTTTCTCATAATATACTTTTCTAAGTCTAGTCGACAAAAAATTTGGGAAAAATCTAAAATTGAAGAGGCGTCCAGCTAGGAGTGAGCAAAAAACGGATAAAACGAATTATCGAATCGAACCGAACTTTTTTAACCGAATTATTTCGGTTTTTCGATTTTTTTACAATTTCGATTATATCCAAATTATTTCTTATTATTCGGTTTCGGTTTCGGTTTTCAAAAATCATATTATTCGGATACCCGAATACCGAACCTTAATACTTAAAAAAAATTAATTTATAATATTATACCTACTATGTAAGTATCCTGACTAGTGAAGCGAGTAGTGATTATCAGTTAATATTACATAATATAATAGTTAATGTTTTTATTATTATTATTTTTATTTATTTTTTACTTCATTCAGCCATTCAGACCAAAAATTCAGACTTAACCATTCAGCCAACGCATCTGACCGATTCATCCATTCAGACTATTTTTTTTCAAAACAAACGCACTTAATGATTCAGCCACTTACCGATTCAGCCATTCAGACCCATTAAGTTCTAAACAAACAGCCCCTAAAATTAGCGACCGCATGCAGTCGATGATAGTTATTAGCGAGTGCTAAACATTTGAGGGCATTCGCTGCCACGTGGCCCACGTCAGACTTTGCCCTGATCCATGCTGACTCAGCTTAGAGACCGAAATGACGAATTCGATCGCTAATATCGGTAGCTGATACGTCGGTCGCTAATAGTGGTCGCTGATGTACATTCTAGCGACCAGATTTTATGCGACGCCTATCAGCGACCACATTCGGTCTCTGATAATGATCTGCGACCATCTGCAGTTGCTGATAGGAGGTCACAGACAGGCTATTTTCTTGTATTATAAGGAAGACGAATGACCACCTGTCGTATCTTTCAAATACGGACAGGAGAGACACATCCGCCCAAACTGTACGCAGCAACCCAAAACGTGTTTCAATTGCGGAAGAGAAGGTCACTCAGCTCAATTTTGTCGCGTAGTGAAGTCAAGTCCAGCTGGGATGATGACGCCAAAGGATGTCCCAGATAAGTCAAAGCCGGTAGTTTAAGTGAGAGCGTTTTTCGAGGAGTCCGAACAAAGTTATCACGAGTAAGTTAATCATAAACTCTTGCGAAGTCTATACCTTATCCGATACCTGTTCTACCCACTCTTTTATTTCACCTAGTTGTGTTCAACGTTTGAAATTGACTCTTGAGAAAATAGACTTTGACTTATCTGTTGGAACTCCGTTAGGAGAAACATTAGTTACATCCACTATTTATAAATCTTGTTTGATTCAAATCGACATTTTCACGTTACATATCGATCTTATCTCTTTGGAAATACTTGCCTTTTATGTGATTTTTGAAATCAACTGGTTAACTACTCATCATGCTAAAATTAATTATTTTCGTAATGTTGTTAGCTTTCATATTCCTAACCAACCTGTTATGCGAATTCAAGCAACCAAACTACTAAAGTCAATCATTGTCATATCAAGCCATAAGTAAAGAGCCCCGAACCTTTCGCTGGTGACTTCTTAGTGTGGAATGCACCGAAGCTAGACTTTCCGTAGGGGACACCGTGAATAACGGTGGCAAGTTGATAGGTATCAATGTGATGTGTTATCCAAGTCTTGGATGGGAGTCACAGTTTTGAATAATATTTGTATCGTTAATAAATTTCATGACGTATTCCCTGAAGAACTTCTTAGCCTACCCCCAGAGCGTAAAATCGAATTTTGTATTGACCCCAGTACAAAACTCATTTCTAAAACCCTCAAATATTTCTTCACCCAAGACGAACGTAACATGTGCCAAAGACGTTGGCTCGAGCTGTTGAAGATTACAACCATACCATTCAATAACATCATGGAAGAGCGAACGTGGTAACTGACGTGTTGAGTAGAAGATCTTATACGGTTATGAGTGAGACGTTGTTAACACAAAGACCCATTTATACAATTTACAAAAGATGAAGATAGAGTTAAAGACTCCAAGAACCTACGTAACGATAGCGAATATACGATTAGAATCGACTTTAATCGATAAAGTTAAAGCCGCTCAAGCTACAGACCCGGAGCTGATGAATACAAAGAAGCAAGTTCAAGAAGGCATTATTCTAGAAGCAAGAGTCGATGAAGAGAGGAAATTTCAACCCTCGATCTAATTGGCCCATTTGACATCCTCGATCGCGTAGGAACTGTGGCCTATAGACTCGCCTTACCGCCAAGTATGTCGCGTGTTCATAATATTTTTCACATATCGATGTTACGTAAATATGTGGAAGACCCGAACCACATTATTGATTTAGAACAGGACGAGATAGCGGAAGATTTAACGTATGAGGAGGTATCTATTAAAATCTTGGATAAGAAGAAACATATTCTACGCTCCAAGGTTATACCTCAAGAGTTACCATCTGAAATAAAAACGAGGTATCCTCACTCTTCGATATATCAGGTACATACACCAATTTCGAGGATGAAATTTTATAAGAATGGGAGGTTGTATGACCCTGAATTTTATGAATCAAGATTAATTTTCTCAAAATATTTTTTTTAGAAATATTATGATGTGGATTTGACATAATGTTATTTGTTGTGGGTAATATTTACAATTTTGCAAAGTAAGCAAGTTCAAGTTGTTATAAAATATTCGATTAATCAGGGAATATTCTTTTTATCGGGGGAATATCTGTACGACGACACAATCATTGGTGGACCCCACAACGAAATTATTGTCGGAGTGAGAATTAAACGACAGAAATATCTTTTTATAAAATAACGGCGGAAGTTTTACCGTTAACTGTTGAAATACTCGGTGGTAAAAGAAAAGTAATACGCGTGGTTGCATAGTAGCACACGGTATTGATTTTTGATGTCACTCAGTTTTGTTCAATTATTGCTACAATAATTGATGCATAATATCTCACGTTATTGATTCAATTATTGTCACAATATTTTATATTATTAAATCAATAATTGAGATGACAAGTTATTCATATTATTATTTTCATAATTAATAATGTCTAGAAAGTTCTGTCAAGGAATGGGGTTAGGTTATTTAATTGCGCGTCAATAGGGAGAAATCCTTATCGGAAAGCCCCCTCTTTCCTGGGAACGATCTGGTTGTTAATATTGTGAGTTATAATACTGATGAATAAATGTTGTTAAAAATATTGAGGGAATTTTTATGAAGTATTTACTGTAAATTTGGCTTATCATTTGGACCCCTCATTTACCCATTTTTCAAAATAGTCGGTAGAAAGTTATTCATTATAAGAGGTGGAGCCCATATGTGATGATGACATGTGGGGCCCACGTGTGGAGAAAATGATAATTTGGGGGGGGGGAACTAATGGTTTACGGGGGAGTATATATATATATATATATATATATATATATATATATATATATATAGTCCGGATCTTAAGCTCACCCCTTATCCAACTCACTCGAGCTCACCCCCCTTTAGCGACGGAAACGATGACAGTTCGGTTATACAACCGTCGTCTATACTTTTAGCGACACTATATATTGTCCGTAGCTAAAAGTATAGACGACGGTTGTATGACCAAACCATCGTCGTTTCCGTCGCTAAATGGGGGTGAGCTCGGATGAGTTGGATAAGTGATGAGCTTAAGATCCGGACCGTATATATATATATATATATATATATATATATATATATATATATTATAATAAGTTTTATTTTTTTATGAAAAATTGAATATATTATATTTTATTATGCATAGTGTTTACATAGTGCCTGCATAGTATTTACATAGTAAAATAAAAAAAATCGCTGAATTTTTCAGTCGCTCGTGATGTTGCACTGTGCGTCCGTGACTTTCAAAAATTCAAATAGTATCATTTCCATTCAGGAATAGACGTCAGCACCATCACCCGTTGTTAAGGAAGGAGAACGACCACCTATTATATGCTTCAAATGCGGAGAGGAAAGACACATCAGTCCAAATTGCGCGATGCCGTCCAAAGCATGTTATAATTGTGGAAGAAAAGGTCACCTAGCCCGATTTTGTCATTCACCAAAGACAAGTTCAGCTAGGATGGAGGCATCAAATGACGTCCCAGAAAAGTCAAAGCTAGTAGTGCAAGGGAGAGCGTTTGTCGTGACATCCCAGAAATCAAGAAACCTGAACGAGGTCATCACGGATAAGCTTATCATAAACTCTAGCGAAATATATACCTTATTTGATACCGGTTCTACCCATTCTTTTATTTCTCTTACTTGCGCTCAACATTTAAATTTGACTCCAGAGAAATTGGACTTTGACTTATCTATTGAAACTCCGTTGGGAGAAACCTTCATTACATCCACTGTTTATAAGTCTTTTTTGGTTCAAATCGGTACCCTCACATTACCTGTCGATCTTATTTCATTAAAAATATTTGCATTTGACGTAATTCTAGGGATTGATTGGTTAACTACTCATCATGTAAAAATTGATTATTTTCGTAAGGTTGTTAGTTTTCATATTCCTAACCAACCTATTATGCAAATTCAAGCAACCAAACCATTAAAATAAATCACTGTCATCTCAATCCATAAAGCTATTCGTTTATTGAAAAACGGATGTCAAGCTTTCTTAGCTCATGTCACGGATCTAAACAAAAATACGTCAGTTTTGAATGATATTTCTATTGTTAATGAATTTCCTGACGTATTCCCTGAAGAACTTCCTGGCCTACCCCCAGAACGTGAAATTAAATTTTGTATCGACCTTAAACCCGGTATAAAATTCATTTCCAAAGCCCCATATCGAATGGCTCCTATTGAAGCTCAGGAGTTAAAGACCCAACTGCAGGAATTGTTAGACATCGGTTTCATTCGTCCTAGTACGTCTCCTTGGGGTGCTTCTGTTCTATTCGTGAAAAAGAAAGACGGGAGTATGCGACTTTATATTGATTATTGGGGGTTGAATCAAATCACCATCAAAAATAGGTACCCATTGCCACGTATTGATGACCTGTTTGACCAGTTGCAAGGCGCCAAATTCTTTTCAAAGATTGATCTTCATTTCGAATATCACCAATTGAAGATTAGAACCGATGACATTCTAAAGACGGCTTTCAGAACTCGGTACGGGCATTATGAATTCCTAGTCATGTCTTTTGGATTGACTAATGCTCCTGCTTCCTTCATAGATATGATGAACCGAGTATTCAAGGAATATTTGGATCACTTTGTGGTCGTCTTTATTGATGACATCCTTATTTATTCCAAAATCTGTGAAGATCATGAGCACTACTTGAGGTTGATACTTCAAAAGCTTCGTGAATATAAGCTTTATGCCAAGTTGAAGAAGTACGAGTTCTGGCTTGAGGAAGTAGCATTCCTTAGGCACGTGGTATCAAGTCATGGAGTATCTGTTGACCCAACAAAGATTGAAGCTATTCAAAGTTGGGAGCAACTTAAATCAGTGATCGAAGTACGTAGCTTTCTCGGCTTAGCTGGTTATTATCGGAGATTCGTAGAAGGGTTTTCTCGAATCGTTACTCCCTTAACTCAGCTGACTCGGAAAAATACAAGATTCGGTTGGAACGAGGAATGTGAGAAGAGTTTTCAAAAACTCAAGAGGAGACTCATTTCAGCACCTGTTCTAACAATACCATCTGGCTCGGAGGGATTTGCCATCTACAGTGATGCTTCAAGCAAAGGGTTAGGATGTGTTCTCATGCAACATGGGAAAGTCAAAGCCTATGCCTCTCGAAAACTCAAAGAATATGAGAGGAATTATCCTACTCAAGATCTAGAGTTGGCAGCTGTTGTTTTCACACTTAAAATTTGGAGGCATTACTTGTATGGGGAAAAAGTGTAGATCTTTACGGATCATAAAAGCCTCAAATATTTCTTCACTCAAAAGGAACTCAACATGCGACAACGATGTTGGCTTGAACTGTTGAAAGATTATGATCATACCATCCAATACCATCCTGGAAAAGCGAACGTGGTAGCTGACGCATTGAGTAGAAGATCATATACGGGTACGAGTGCGATATTGACAACGTAAAGACCCATTTTGTGTGACTTGCAAAGGTCGGAGATAGATTTAAAGACTCCAGGGACCCATGTGATGATGGCGAATATACAAGTAGAACCGAATTTAATCGATAAAGTTAAAGCTGCTCAAGCTACAGACATGGATCTGATACATATGAGGAAGAAAGTATAAGAAGGTGTTATGCCAGAAGCAAGAATCGATGAAGAAGGAAGACTTCGAGTCAACTCCAGACTTTGTGTTCCTAACAATTTCGACTTGAAGTATAAAATCACGATGGAGGCGCACAACACACCGTTTGCAATCCATCTTGGGAGTACTAAAATGTATCATGATCTTTGATATACATTTTGGTGGGGCAATATGAAGAGAGAGATAGCGCTGTTTATCTCAAGGTTTTTAACTTGTCAACGAGTCAAGGCAGAGCATCAAGTACCAAAAGGTCCATTGCAACCACTTGAAATTCCAGAATGGAAGTGGGAGCACATTACCATGGATTTCGTTACTAGTATTCCCAAGGTTTCTTAAGGCATAGATGCAATTTGGGTCATTGTTGATAGATTGACCAAGTCTGCTCATTTCTTATCAATACGAGAAACTTATACACTTGAACGTCTTGTTCGTATGTACATAAACGAGATTGTAAGACTGCATGGTATGCCAGTATCCATAGTTTTTGATCGAGACCCAAGATTCACTTCACGATTTTGGGTTAGTTTGCAAAAAATCTATGGGCACGGATTTACGATTTAGTTCGGCATATCATCCTCAAACGGATGGACAATCAGAGAGGACTATTCAAACTCTTGGAATATTTATTAAGACTCTATGTCCTTGACTTCAAGAGAAGTTGGGACATACCATTGGTGGAGTTTTCTTACAACAAAAGTTATTAAACAAGTATTGACATGGCTCCATTCGAGGCGTTGTATGGAAGAAAGTTTCGTTCTCCAGTATGCTGGGATGAGGTGGGTGAAGCAACGTTGTTGGGACCGGAGTTGGTACATATGACTACAGAAAAGATTCAAACGATCCGACAACGTATAAAAACCTCACAAGACCGACAAAAGAGTTATGTTTATCTTCATCGAAAGGACGTGGAATTCGATATTGGAGATCATGTGTTGTTACGTGTTGCTCCATGGAAAGGAGTTACGAGATTTGAAAAGAGAGGAAAGCTCAATCATCGATTCATTGGTCCATTTTTAATCCTCGATCTAGTAGATACTGTAGACTATAGACTCGCTTTACCGCCAAGTATGTCTCTTGTTCATAACGTTTTTCATATATCCATGTTACGTAAATATGTGAAAGACCCGAATCACATTATTGAGTTAGAACCGGACGAAATAGCGGAAGATTTAACGTATGAAGAGGTTCCTGTTCAAATCTTAGATAAGAAGGAACATATTCTACGCTCCAAGGTTATACCTCAAGTCAAAGTTTTATGGATGAACCACGATGTTGAGGAAATGACCTGGGAGTTAAAATCTAAAATGAAATTAATGTATCCTTACCTCTTCGACATACCAGGTACGTACCCTAATTTTGAGGGCAAAATTTCATAAGGGGAGATTGTAAGACCCCAACTTTTATGAATAAAGATGAATTTTCTATAATTATCATTTTTGAATATTATGGAATGAATTTGATATAATGTTATAGTTGTGGGTAATAGTTATAAATTTTACAAAGCAAGCAAATTGTTATATAATATTCTATTGGTCGGGGAATATTCGTTTTAAGAGGAAATATTCGTACGATGGCACAATCATTGGTGGACCCCACAACAGAATTATTGTCGGATTGAGTAAACGACAAAAATATTTTATGTAAATAACGACGAAAGTTTTATCGTTAACTGTTAAAACACTCGGTGTTAAAAGTACAGGAATACGCGTGATTGCATAGTAACACACAGTATTGATTATTGATGCTTACGTGAGAAGTCACTCAGTTTTGTTCAATTATTATTTCAGTAATTATTGCATAGTATCTCACGTTAATTCATTCAATTATTGTCGATATTTTATATATTATTAAATCAATAATTGAGACGACGAAGTTATTTATATTATTATTTGCAATATTAACAATGTCTAGAAGTTCTGCCAAGGAGAGGTTTTGTCACTTAATTGCACGCCAATAAGGAGAAATCCTTATTGGAAAGCCTCCTATTTCCTGGGAACGACCTGGTCGATTAATAGTGTGTATTATAATAATGATGATGAAGTTTTATTTTATTAGTATTATTAATATAATAAAACAGAAAAACTTTTTATATAAAACAGAATACTTTTATAAAATTATTCGTTTTATTAACTATAAATAAAATATATTATATTTTATTATGCATAGTGTTTTGCATAGTAAAATCTTTTTATATAAAACAGAATACTTTTATAAAGTTATTCGTTTTATTAGACTATAAATAGAATATATTATATTTTATTATGCATAGTATTTATATAGTGTCTGCATAGTAAAATCTTTTTATAGAAAACAGAATAATTTTATAAAGTTATTCGTTTTATTAAATTATAAATAAAATATATTATATTTTATTTAAAAGATTTTGTTTTATTAGAATATTTTATAGTAAACCAATCTGGACCGTACGTTTAAAAGTAAATCAATCTGGACCGTTCAGGAATTAGTTATTATTCAGTTTATTCTCCTATAAATAGAAGCTCATTCCTTCATTATTTCTTAGGAATTCACTGAAACTCTAAAGAGAGAAACTATAGAGAGAAAGAAGAAAAGTATTATGATACTTCACTACTCCTATATCCAGTTTGTTTTAAGGTAAGGAGTATTATTTCTTTTGTATTCATGAAGAGAACTTCTGTTATTCCATTTTTTTATTCTGTTAGAATAACCTTTATACGCAGTCTACCCTATACTTGGTGAAGTTCTTCTGTTATTCCATTCTTTATCATTATGTTAGAATAACCTGTCTATGCGAAGTACCGCATACATGACAAAATTCTTCTGTTATTCCATTCTTTATTATTCTGTTGGAACATCATGTATGTGTGTTTACGCATGACCTGGTTCGGTTATTTATTATTTTATTGGAACATCCTGTCGGTGAAAATTTCGCCTGACCTGGTTCCGTTATTTATTATTCTGTTAGAATATTCTGTCTGGACGTTTACGCATGACCTGGTTCCGTTATTTATTATTCTGTTGGAATAACCTGTCTGTACGGTTTATCGCATGTCTGGTGATTTTTTTTGTATTCCATTCTTTATTATACTCAGTTGGTTAAAGTTTTGACTTCTATACTCCATGAAATTAGTGGAATATCCTTGATATTTGTGTTTCATCCAGTATCTTTTCATGAAAATATTCTTCTGAACATTCTTGAATTTTATTCTACAAAGAAGTATCATGTTGACAATTTGGACGTTATTAGTTCCTGGATAAATTAATTCTTGAACTTTTTTTATTAAATTCTTATATCATTGTCATCATCCTCATGTTTATATTATGTTGAAAGTCATCTGTGGCCTGTAGTGCATAGATGGACTTGGTATGATTATGACCAGGGATTAATCGGTATAATCATGACCGTAATGTTACAAATGATGTGGTAAAAGTCCTCATTGGCCCGCAGTGCATTGATGGACAGTTGTTGGCATGATCATGACCATTGATGAATACACGAATATCCTTGGCCCGTCGTGCATGGATAATTTGTGGTTGTGATACTAATGAATATCCTTGGCCGTAGTGCATGGATGATGTGGATTATTTATTAAGCCGAGTCCCAGCGATAAAAGTGATAAAAAAAACCTTTTAAATCATAAAAGATAGTAGATTTTATTCTTTACTTGACTCTTTTAATGGATTGCTTATTCCGCTGCAGTTAAACTTGATGTTTGTTATATTGTATCAGTTTAACACTTTTGAAGGCTAACGATAATTTATTCTATATTATCTTAGTTATAATATTTCTTACTGGGCTAGTTGAGCTCACCCTTTTACTTTCATTGTTCTCTTCAGGAAATGAGAACGTAGCAAGGACTAGTCGGAGAACGGAGTGACGGTCCAGATAATAGCATTAGTTGTCCTCACTATTCTGTTAAATAGTGTGATAATAAATGTGATGAGTGATGGTCCTAGACAGTTGTTTTAGCAGTCCTCACTATTTTTGTAAAATAGTGCATCAATAATTGTAATGAGGACTTTATTTGGGTGTGAATATTGTCTAGAAGACAATATTTGTATTTAAACTCACAGTATGTGTTGTCGTATTTTGCACGATAATTGTAATAATAAAGTTGTAGTTGTTTTCTGTATCATATATTTGGCCACTCAGAATGAGTGATGTATACCTATTTTAGGGGCGTCACACCAATAGTCATGATCATACCAATCAATTACCTGTCAGTGCACTACGACCAAAAATATTCAACTGTTAACTAATGGTCATGATCTTGCCAATCACATCATTGAATTATCCCTGCACTACGGCCAAGGATATTCGTTAGTATCACCAGTGGTCATGATCATGTCATACACCTATCCATCTTTGCACTATGGGCCAAAGCTATTAATCAACATTTCATCTTTGGATTACGACCAAAGATATCAATTAACATTTCTTCTTTGCACTACAGGCCAAAGTCATACAACTATAAAACCAATAATCAACAGTCCATCTATGCACTATGGGCCAAAGATGACTTTTAACGCAATATAAGCATGAGGATCATGATAATGATATAAAAAATCAATCAAATGAGATAAAGGATAAATATTAAACATTTATAATATAATTTATCCAAAGTTCATGAATATCTAATTTGTCAACATGATCACCAATTGTGGAGTAAAATTTAAGAATGATATTGTATCAAAAATGATTTGGACCGAAAAGAAATTAATTTTGTCATGAATAGTACTCTGGGTGAATAGTACCTGGGTAAATAGTACCCTGAGATTAGTACTTTATGAATAGTACTTTATGAATAGTACTTTGTGAATAGTACCCGTGAATAGTACTTTTGTGAATAGTACCGTATAAATAAATAGTACTCATGGACAGTACTTCGGCATGAAAAGCTTAAAATTTAACAAGAATGTGCAGAAAATATCCTTGTGAAAACGATACTAGATGAAGCGCAAATTTCAAGGATATTCTACTAATTTCACGGAGTATAGAAGCAATACTTTAACAAAATGAGAGTATAATCAGGAATACGAGATGAAATAATATTACTCACATATTAAAGAGTATGAAAGAAAAAATTATTCCTTATGAATACTGAACAAAAATAATATCCCTTACAATTGTTGAACAAAAATAATATTCCTTACGAATATTAAACGAAGACAATATCTCTACGAATATTGAACGAAAATAATATTCCTTATGAATATTGAACGAGAATAAAATTTCTTACGAATACAAAAAATAATATCGTAAGCGAATATGAAATAAATAATACCCCTTACCTCAGAAGAAGACTGGATACTGGAATAGTGAAGTAGCAGACTTCTCTTCTTCTTTCTCTCTATAGCTTCTCTCTCTATAATTGCTCTTGTGAGTCTTAGTGAATTGGTGAGAATGAAAGAAGAATGAGCTTCTATTTATAGGAAAATATAGTTTCGATAATTGCACGTTTTGGGACTCGAAATATTATAATATAATACCTTCATCTTTTTCATCATTTTTAATTTAGTCCTGCAAGTATTATCAAACTTGCACCACCTCCCCTAATAGTACATCATGTGAATCAATAGTATATTCATGTGAATCAATAGTTCTATACATGTGAAAAAAATAGTTACAGTTTAGTACATTCATCTATATCTCTATTTTTAATTTAGTCATGCAAATATTATCAATCTTGCACCACCTCCCTTAATACTACATGCATGTGAATCAATAGTACATACATGTGAATAAATAGTTATAAGCATGTGAATTTATAATAATTAATTGCTCATTTATCCGATTAATTACCCGATTGGTCAATATAACCTCCAGACATCAATTATTATCGAAATAAATGTCGATTCCCACTAACACTTTATTCCCAACACAATATAACTATCAATTTCATCTTTAATCAATACGAACTTATTCATCATTAATATTATAACTCATAATATTTAACAACCAGATCATTCCCAGGAAAGAGGGGGCTTTTCGATAAGGATTTCTCCCTATTGGCGCGCAATTAGATTACCTAACCCTTTTTCTCGACAGAACTTTCTAGACATTGTTAATAATACAAATAATAATATGAATAACTGTGTCATCTCAATTATTAATTTAATAATATAAAATATTGTGACAATAATTGAATAAAACTGAGTGATTTCTCACGTAAGCATCAATAATCAAATATATTGTACAATACCGTGTGCTACTATGCAACCACGCGTATTACTGTAATTTTATCACCAATTATTTTATGACAACTTGCTTACTTTGAAATTTTTTCACATATCACCCTTAACTTTAACCTTTTATCAATTTAACCATTTACTAAATAAAATAATAATTATAAGAAAATTGAATACTTTCATTTCATAAAATTCGGGGCCTCACAGCAGGGGCACGGATGACCCAAAAAATATAACGGTAAGGGTACTTTTGGACAAAAAAAAGAAGTATATGATGCTCAGTAGATATTGCGGTAAAAATCAGGGGCATTTTTGAACCTTCTCCCTTAATTTTTTTTATAGTTATTTATTTTTTTACATTTATGCCCTTTCAATTATATAAAATGATCTATGTTAATTAAAAAATGACTCTTAATTTGCCACATAATCATATACACTCCACCCGTCACAGCCACATCATCAATTTATGACATAGCAGTTCAAATTGAACTGAAATGAAAAAAAATTGATTGTTTAATGACCTGATTGAAAAAATTGAAAGGTCGAACACCGAAGTAAAAAAAGACCAATACTTTAATGTAGTAATTTATATTTAAACATACCCAAAAATACTTAAAGTTCACTTACCACATTTGTATTTTACACTTTCCAACGGTGTTTTGGACCTTTGTAAAATTTCAATCCTCTTTGGGTAAAACCTTATATATTTAAAAGAGCAATAGTCTAGGGGGGACATTTTTCTAGTAACATTCTGGTGACTTTTTTTTTGGTTTTTTTGTAGTACCTTCTAAAAAATCTATAGTATTTATTTTAACTGAAATTTTTATAAAAAATAGTGTTTTAAGTGTAATTTGGATACATATAAAAAATAAGGTATGTACAGTATGTACAATCTTATTTCTTGTATGTATTCAAATTATACCTAAAACACTATTTTTTATAAAAATTCTAATTAGAATAAATACTATATATTTTTTTTGGTTACTACAAAAAAACAAACAGAAAAAAATTAACTAAAATGTCAATAAAAAAATGTCCCGTTGAAGGACTCTTTAAAGAATTTTAATAAAAAAATATAAAATAGCTTTATTTGTTTGGACGTCAGGAGGAATTTACACACATCTTAGATCAGATATAGCTTTAATCCAAATAGAAACAGAGGTTAGTTCCCAATTGATTACTAAATGGGTATGATGAAAAATCACAAAACTTTAGTATTCATCATCTGGGTAACCATTGCCCTTTCCAATGAAGTTCTTGCAAAGTCTCGCCGCCCAATTTCTGTAAGTTTTCTTATCATCTTCATGAAATTTGAGCTTATTTCTCTCCAATTACTGTATAAACAAGTAGATTATATTACCCTTTTCAAAAAATTGCAGGATAACGAGATACGAGAGATGAAGAATCAGTGTTATTCAGATATTGAGAGGTATTTTCAGATTTATCCGGTTGTTTCCTTATTAAACTTACAAGAATTCTTTTAAAATTTCATCAAAAATTTTTTTGGGTTTTTCTCTTCGTACATATGTAAACCCATGTAATTTTTGTTTTAAGAAAAAAGATGAAATTTTGTTTATCTTTGATGTATTTTGTTCATATGAAAACCCCTTATTAAGTAATAATTTTTAAATTCCTTTGTTTTGGCTCTGGTTTTGGTTTTGTCAAATTTTCTGGGTAGCCAAATAACCCCTAACAGAACTTTAATGTTATATTAATTTTCCTTTCATTAAATTTGTCTTTATATGAGTAATCTGTCTAATTGTTATGTTATTGTGGGGAACAATTGATTTGTGAAGTGGATTATGGGGTCAGCAGTGCAAGTCTTCGATGATAGCAAAAGAGAATTGCATGTTGCAATGTCTGTCACCGTCTTGCTATGGGCTGGTTTACGAAGGCGATCCGGTGAGGGGACTAACTAAGTATTTCTTTTGTATTATACCGATTATTTGAGTGTCATGTTTAGTGTAATTTTTTTTGTTGTTGGTATTATCTTTATCAGTTGGAAGAAGGGGAGAAAGATTATAGTAGGAGCCAAGAGTACAAGTACTGTATGCACAGGTTAGTTTTCTCTCTGTTTTTTATCATGTGCCTGCTTTAATTCCTATTAGTGTATCTATTTTACTGCAAATTAATGGTATGACATTTTTTAATGGGCCAGTTTGTTTTTAGCTTCGTTGTTTTCTTCTTCCTTTTACTTGAAAGAAATTCAGAAAAAGCAGCCTTGGGCCAGATTGTTGCTTCTTTTTTTACAGCAATGCTAAAAAAAGACGGCCCAAATCACTTTTGCTTTATTTATTATTTTTCGTAAAGAAAACAAAGCAACAAGTAAAACTACGAAATCTGGAACAAATCTGTCCAATCAAGAAAACTGATAGACAAAAGTGGCAAAATCTTCAAGCGCTAGAAATATAATTTGCTCAAAGGGGTCGTGAGACATATGAACACATATGTAAGCTAAATGCATTCTATTAGAAGTACAGATTAGGAATGGTATGTGAGAAAACTGACTAAGCTGATATAACCATGTGCTGCATATCCAAATCCATTTGATGTCAATTAAGGAGTAAAAAATTTAGTGTCCAAGTTGAAAGTGTCGTGTAAAGCAGAATTTGTTGATACTGACCAGTTAGGACTTAGGAAGACACCGTATATGAGATGGTATTATGGATAGACTAAATTGATGGACTCGTAGCTGGTACATGGTTTTTTTGATTTCAGTTTAGTTTATCACCTTGCTGTGGTTGACTGCAGCCAAACATTTTTCTCATAAACAGCTCAATCGTAGCTTTTTTGGGAGTCTTATTTGCCTACAGTTAGAGGCTGTTCGGGAACTACTTATAAGTTGGTCTTTACTGTTTTGAGTGTTCGGGAATGACTTATTTTTTGACTTATAAGTCAAAAAAAATAAGTAACAATTTGTTACTTAAAATAAAATGACTTATAAGTCATTCTTAATAAGTTATTTTACCCAAATGTAATGATTATTTTGCCCCTCCTCTGTCTTGACAAATTACACATGTACCCTCCTCTCTCTTGTGGTTACTGAATAAAATTGTAAAGTTGTTTCGAATTGTTGCGTTCCAATAATTGAGAATCAATATGCAAATGTCATCTGTTCCATTACGAATGGAAGAAGCAAAATCTTTTGTGAATGCATATAACTGTAGCTGCTGCAATCAAAGGATTATTAAAAGTTTAGAAATTTGGTAATTATCAATTATTTCAACAAAAACAAAACATGTAACACCCAAGCAAGAACGAACAAAACGTTGTTACAATCAAATGCAAGAAAAATGGGTTTAGTCCCTTGTTTGTCAGCAAATGCTATTACTCCAGCAAAACCAATAGAGCCCAGCCTTATTTAATTATACTCCTAATAAGTTGTTTATCAATAAGTTGTTTAAATAAGTTCTTTATCGATAAGCTGTTTAAATAATAAGTTGGTTATTAATAATAAGTTGTTTACCAATAAGCTGGTTAAATACTAAGCTGTTTACCAATAATAAGCTGTTTAAATAATAAAATGTTTACTATTAATAAGCCGTTTACTATTAATAAGTCGTTTACCAATAATATGTCGTTTACCAATAATAAGTTGTTTAAATAGTTGTTTACCAATAAGCTTTTTAAATAAGTTGATTACCAATAAGCTGTTTAAATAATAAGTTGTTTAGCAATAATAAACCGTTTACCAATAATAAGTTGTTTAAATAATAAGTTTTTTACTAATAAGCTGTTTAAATAAGTTGTTTACCAATAAGCTGTTTAAATAATAAGTTGTTTAGCAATAATAAGCTATTTAAATAATAAGTTGTTTACCAATAAGCTGTTTACCAATAAGTTGTTATCAATAAGTTGTTTACCAGTAATAAGTTGTTTACCAATAATAACATTCGATATGATATTAAATCAATGTATCTTTTTATAATGTCTTTTTTGATAATCTTTACATTTTATTTTAACTTATAAGTCATTATAAGCCGAACACCTTTATAATTTGTTTTAACTTAATTTTTGACTTATAAGTCATTATCAGCTGAACACTTTTACTTATAAGTCACAACTTATTACGCAACTTATATTTTAACTTATAAGTCATTTTAAAATAAATCACTCCCGAACAGACCTCTAGCAATGAGAAGGGAACTGCTATTCTTTTTTGGGTCACCCTAAGTTTTAAGCCAACTGACTAAGTGAGGTTGACAGAAACGGCCAAAATGGATAGCTTTACCATCCTTTAAACTAAGATCAAATAGTTTTAGATGAATTAGACTTGGTTTATCGCAAGATCATGTGAATGGCCCCGAGTAACATGTAGATATCATATTAAGTTAAGGTATTTACATGTATCTTTTTGGCCCAAGGAACATGTAGGTATCCTTTTAAGGGTTACTTGGGTGCTTGAGAACATATCCATAGGATGTGTTCCTGCCGGGCCAGAAAAATATGATTTCGGCAAATGGATTTGAAGGCATTCAAATATATTTGTAGAAACTATTGTTTAATACTCCCTCTGTTCCAAAATATAAGATCATGAGAGTTGTATGTTTATCCTTCATTATCTCTAAATTACAAAGAGTTAAATATATTTAATAGCAATTCTACAAGTGTTCAAGTAAAAAAAAATAATTGAATTAGAAGAAACTTAAACGGGTTGAATGAAGTATCATAAACAGATTAAGAATGTTGACACGCGACATGATATGCCACGAAGATGGACTGTTAATATGTGCTAAACGAGTTGACATGTTAATGACATGAACATGTGAAAAATCTCTCAAACTTGCTAATTTTGTGATCGGTTCGTGTCAAGTTGCAAATAGCCATCCTAGAACTCAAAACGATTTAGTAACAACATATCATTGCTTACCTGTCAAATTTCCCTCAGTCATATAGGGAGTTTTGCTGGAACAAGGATGCAAAAGTTTTACTTGCAGAATAGTTGAGGATTTTAAACTTTTGTTGAACTGTATTATGTTTTCTAATTCTCTTAATTATTTGGAATGAATGGAATTGCAAGGAGTTTTAAGCTGCCCTGATCTTTTGAGAGACATCACATTAATTTCTCATGTTCTGCTGTATGTGCTTTTTGGGTTTCGCAGACTCACACCGCAAACTTATAGGGGGAAATCTGCTCTCTTTTAAGTTTTCCTTCTGTTTGTGTTTTTGTTCCAAGTTGTAATCCCAAGGATAGAATTAGGGATCAAATTTATTTATTTTTTGCTGCTAATTTGAGTTTTTCTTTCCAGCAGGCATCAGTTTCAACATTTATTTTGTTCATATATGTTAATTAGGACATTTTCTTTAGCGGCATTATGTATCATCTACTATCTTTATCGGAAACTTATTATCTTCTGCCTGTCCAGTGTCCGCCTATGATTTATGCTGTTACTGAATCATATTTGTTTTTCATATATTTCGTTGCAGGTTATCTATGGGAGAGAGCATAGATGGTATTAGAGGTTCCTTTGACATTTAAAGACAGATGGACAAAAGCTCACTCCTATGTTGAAACTCTTTCAAAATTGTTGATAGTTGGTACAATTCAAGTTCAAGTTCAAGTTCAAGTTCAAGTTCAAATAACTGGTGTAATTTCCAATAGACTGAGGAAATTAGGCAGTTGTATGTTTTTATCCTTAATCCTTGTTGGTATTATATTTAGTTGTTATTGTAAGGAATTAATATTTTCACAAGTAAATTTGATAGTTTCACAGGCTCCTCCTCATATAAAGAGTAAGTGGGGTCCACCCTCACGTCACGTGTGAATGTCCCTCGTAGAATTAACAATTTCACTTGTGGAAATATTAATTCTCTTGGTGTCGAGTGATTTACACAAGTTGATGCGTATTTTTTTTTTCCGCCCTCTTGCTTTCTTTATCCACAAAAGTATCACTAGAAATGTGCGAGAAAATAATAAGTGAATAAATCATAATTGGGGCAAGTAAAAGGTGAGCTTTAACCTTTTTTTTTGCTTTTCAACTATTAACTCTTTTTAATTTTGGAGTTTTGTTAATTGGCATTAAATGGTACCTTAATTTAGAAAGACTATTTTTATTTTTTATTTTTTTATTTTTTATTTTTTATTTTTTATTTTTTATTTTTTATTTTTTATGAGTTCTATTATATATGGTAATAAAAAATTACAAGTTTTATTACGGCTAGATATAATAGCATATTATGTAGTAGTTAAGTGTAAATATATGAATTATTTATATATCAGAGAGCTTCTTATGCGGGTGGTCTACATGCGGACCACCTTTAACGGTAGACAAAATCGTCGCTAAATCTGTCGTCATAGAGTCTAGATCGACCAGGCTATAGCGACTATTCTAAGTTATGACGACAGTTCAGATTCTATAACGACAAATTTAGCGACAAACGCATACGGATCACTCACATAGGAAGCTCTCTAATTTATAAATGTCTAGTGGTAGTAAAAGTTGTAATTTTTTATCCTAAGATATATTAGTTTCCCATTTTTATTTCTCTTAAAAAGGTAATCAATTAAGGAAATTAAGATTTTTAAAGACTTTAAAAGTTTGGTTGTATTCAATCAAGACATTTAAAGAGTTTATAAAAGTTTAATGATATTCGATTATAACTTTTGTAATGTTTTTAAAAGTTATGTGGTATTGATTTGAGACTTTTACAAAATCTATAAAAGTATTTTGGTATTCAGAAAGTCATAGATTTTTCAGATTTCTATCAAATGGTAGAGTTTGACGGACTTTAGAAGAAGAGATACTCATATACAAAGTCTGACCTCATCTCTAAAGACTTTCAAAGACTTACAAATATTTGAGAAAGGAAAAAGGTCAACACAGGACAAAGAGATAGAGAAGATCAAACAAAGAAGAGAAAATAAATTTTTTTTTCTCACTTTCTCTTTCTCTACCTTATTCCTTTCAAAATAAAAACCCCAAAAGAAAAGAGAGCTATTATAGCAGATGAGAAGGGAGAAAAATGAGGAATGGTTAAAAAAAGGGAGTAACGTTAAGGTTTCAAATACAACCAATGGTATAAATGGAGATAAAAAAATATTTTAATATCATTTTATATTTCTTCTCTCCTATAAAAAAAATCTCATTTATTATATTTGTAAATTAAAAGTAATAAAATTGTTAATTTTATTATTTGTTAAAAATTATAAATTGTTAGTTTAGCAATAAATAGAAAAATGACAATGAAAAATTTTAAAATCAAAATTTTTATTTTATATTATTGTTAATTAAAAATAATTTTTTTTATAAAATATGACATTTTCTTGTAATAAACAAGGTATGATATAATAATTCAACTTTAGCATTACCTTTTACTTCAAATTAAGTTGTGACATGGTTAATATATTTTAATATTATTTAATATCGTACTCATTTCATTTAAAAAATAAGATTTTTGTAGACTTTTTAACAATTAATATAAATTGTAATATATATTAGAAGTATATAAAAATTTATCAAAGTCTTGATAAAAAATCTATATAAATCTATCACTTATTTCATAAAGTCTTTAAAAGTAATTAGAATTATTAAAAACTCTATAAAAATCTATCACTTAAAAAAAATATTTAAAAATCTTGAATACACTCCTAAAGAGGGAGGAGTTGTATAAATAATTTTTAAAAAAATTCTCAAAAAAGGTTAAGAAAGAGAGAGCATAGACCGAGAGGGAGAAATAAGCAATGGCCGCAAAACCACCGGCTTCGTCACCGTCACCGACTTCTTCCAACTCAGCTCCGGCAAACTTCGACGCCGATCTCAAAAAACAGGTCTACTCTTCTCTCTCTCTTCCTTATAATCTGTCAAAAAGAGTAATTCTGCGTGAATGTTTGTATATTAGAAATTACGTTAATTTCGATGATAAAATTATATGGGTTTTTATGCAAATACAGATATGGAGCCACGAGGTTGCCATTGGGGAGCTCAGTAGTCTTTCTTCTTCTCGGGTGAGTTTTATCCAATAAACCCAACTCAAAATTCCCCTCTTTTATCGTTATACCTTTACAAATTTTCAAGTTTTCCCCAAGTTCAACAAATTTTGCTGGAGCAAGGTTTAAGTCTTTAAGCACACAGTACTTATAGTATTACAATAGCAATTATGTTTTTTTATAAAATGGAATATACAAGTAAGCAATTTAGTATGTAGTAGTGAATCCCTTTATTTTGTCAGTCCTTTCCACTTGTGGGTTTTTGCCAAAATTTTGCTTCTTGTGTTTAGTTGCATACGGAAGTTGATATTTAAGACTCTAAAGTCATTATTTTCTTCTTAGTATTAGTTTTATTTTAAGGTCTGTTCTGTGTTAAATACTTCAGATTACAGTTTTAAGTTGTTGAATTGAATTGCTTATCAATCTGAATTTTTAATTTAGATATGGAGTTACTTAGTTGACTTCTAGACATAATCAAATGTTCTATGCATGCTCAAAGACGAAGCCTCAATCAACCAGATAAAAGAGTGAATTCTTCATTTTTTTTATTTTCATATAGTCTAAGGATAAGAAAATTACAATCCCATTTCTCTGCTTGGGAGTTTTAGAAATTGGAGGTGCACTTCAAATACTACGAAGAGAAAGTGGGCAAATGGGAGAAACACTTGAGAAGTCCATGTTTCCATTTAAACAAATTACCCAGTTACAAGATTAATTATAAAACCCTATGGAACCTTCTAGTCTCTAATTATAAAACTCTATGGAACCTTCTAGTCTCTAAATACTAAATACATCAACCAACTAAAACAATGAACTCTTTAAATTACATTCACGTACGAGCATGTAGTATGACGGTATCTACTATAAGCTATAGACACAAATAGTGATATTCCTATTGGATGCTGACTATCATGTTTGGGGTAATGGACGGCATTACATATATCATGCTGGAGAGACGCAATTCTTGAGTTTAACCATTTTATTTTTTGCGTTTAAAAAAGAAATAAATCTTGGAAGCATGATCTGATCTTCAAAATCTGTTGTGACACACACGAAATAATGATTCTTAAAGGACCATATGCAGGATAAATGGGTATCCCTTTCAGAAGTATATGGTCAATATGATCAAAATTATTTTCCTTATTATATGACCGAGTGAGGACATTGCTTACCTTCTAGTCAGACATTTCCTAGATCATTTGCTGAAGAAGTTTTCATGTTAGGTAATACTTTTGTTTCCAGTGAGATTTCAGTTTTGTAAAACTTTCAGGTTTCGCAATGGCGTCATTTCTTTCTTTCTTTCCTTTTTTTCCTTTTTTCCTTTTTTCCTTCTCCTTTATTATTATTATTTTTTTATTTTGTTGAAATATTTAGCATTGACGCTGGTTTGTATTAGGGTAGACGAGTTTTGTTGCTTTTATTTATTTCATATCTTATCCTTAAAGAGAGACAAGAAATTAAAACCATACCTTCAATGAAGAAATAGAGGTGTCTACTTGACAGTTGACACGCTTGCTTGTTGGATTTGCATAGAAGTGATTCAAAGGCATTTACCATAAGCCAACTGTGTTACTATCCACCTTGCCTACTAAGAGGGTCAAATCAAGTTACGTCATAATAATTGCGACTTTGGTCAATCTTTGATACCCCCATGCAGTTTAATTAAGTTTTATTCTCATTATTACATCATTACATGTTATCCCGAAGGTGATGTTCCTCGAAGAATCTGGAGTCATACATTGGAACAATTAACAAAGGATTGCTGTACAAACTTCCATGTCTGACACTTTACCTACTCTACCTTGTAATGTTATCGATTAACAGACATGAACTGATTGGATCCGTAAAAATGCTTGTCAAGTAGAGTAGGGGTTGGTGGAGAGTCACTTGTTAAACTAAGCTTCGGGTTTTTATGCTTTACAGTCTTATACGTATGGCTTCTTCCTCCCTCGAGCCATCCTCGACGCACAATGCCTTGTGGAGCAAGAGGAGCTGTAAAAATTTAACGGTTTCATCTGACGAGTGGACTGTTCGAGTTACCATTATTTTTTTTGTTCTCATGTAAATATGGGTCTATATAGCATGGCACTGTAATGTTTGTAGATAAACGGTTTCACATCTATTTGAATATTTTATTCGAATCAATTTGTTTGGAAATTTCTGAGTTTTACTAGGCTGAGCAAATTTAGTTGTTTAGCATTTAATATGTTATATTTTTTGAACTACAGGCTGTCTATCAGAAAAATGGGAATTTATATTTTCTTACAACTGTTCCAAAAGCAACAGCATTTGAAGAGAGTAAGAAATTTCCCCTGCAGAAGCCCTGGCTGTTTTCTGTTTCTGCTACTGAGTAGTTCATTGCTAACATTTTTTAGTTGTTTGTGTTCTTGCTCTTTGGTGTTGTGGCAGAACAACTACAAAAGCTAAAAAAGCTGAATTCACATTGATACAGCGAAGCTCAAGTCCTGGTTTGCCTGTTGATGATATCGGAGCAGCGTCTGGACAACATGGATCAACAGACATCCGTTAATATGTTTTTCACTGTTTGATTAGACCTATTTTATGTAAATTTGAAGATAGCAATCTCCAGCAGACATACCATTAATGAATTAATGATCATATTTAATATATTATTGCACCTATTTATTATGAAGATACAAGCAGTTGCAAACCACCAGCACATAGTGGTGCCAATAATACGGATAAATTTGTATGAACACTGTATCAGCACATAGTGGTGTGACAAATTTTTCTTCCATCAGATATCCAAAACCAACGGTATTTCCAACAATATAGAACAAAATTTAACTAATGTATAGCATTTCCAGCAAGAATAAAGTACATAAATTTCAAGACACAAAGTTCTCTGTCAATAATCTTCGCCTATTCATTTATTTTAGAATGCCATTATCATCGGCTACCTTATATGTACAATGTGGAGAGTGTCATGTGTAGAACATAGAAATCTTTCATTTGATTGTGCGGGTTGATTTTTGGAACATCATAACTGCAAGGGTCACAAGGGAGGCATACAACGAACTGGGTATTTTCTGCACTACTTTCCCAAGGTGAGGAACACCTTCAGTTGATTTCTTTGTAAGTAAAGCAATGGTCGGTGCTACAGCCAAAGTGATAATCAGTCCCTGACTAACAGTGCATAATGTATCAGCTGTTAACTGTTTAATAAATTTCACAAACTCTTCATGGTTCAGTTCCCCATCAAGGTTGATATCACAATCCTGACAAACCCATTCACATATATCAGAGCTGTAAAATATTGACGACATTAAGACTAGTATGAAAACCTTTTGCAGATCAATGACCCTAAATTATGTCAAAATGCATCACATAAAATGTAAGTTTCAAACCAAAGCCCTCGAAATATAATGTTAATATGCTGACACCAAATGTCTGAAAGGGAAAGGTCAATTTACTAATAGTTCTTAGTTTTGTTCCATCATTTGCTAATTTCCTTCACAATATAAATTTTTACTTCACAAGATTATGGACTTAACACAATATATTACAATCAGAAAATACCTGCATCAAAGCTTTGATTTTCTCTTTTGATGGGGGGTCAAAATGTGGCCCAGGCAACCGTTTATTGATATCACTACAATATAAACATTATTCGCAGAAAGAATATCATGTCTCTGAAATGATTTTTAAAAAGCACAATAAATTCGCTAGAATAGAAGAACATAGTGTATAGAATATGTTGGAAAAGAACATACTTGAACACAAGTAACACAGCAATGTATAGATCTTCAAATGTCAAATTAGCTCGTCCACTTTCATTCTTGAAATAATCATAAACCTTGTCCGTTATCTTTAGTATTTGTTTTTGTCTCCACTGTTTGCCTGTGCATATCAAATGTCTATAAGGGCATCACAAGAGCTTCTCTGCGATATTGCATGATAAGTTTGTAGAAAATCCAGTTATGCTTCGATGTCATCAACAAGACAACCACCCAAAGAAAATTATAAATGGACCTGGAAATAAATTGTTCTTAAAGATAAACACTATGAGAGTCGAGAGATTTCACTTCAGCTACGAACACTTTCAAGAGCATACTATCCAAATGAAAAGGGTTGTCTACTGTACATAGAGGTGCAACAATGGGGATAAATCCACCAAGGAAATCAAGGTCTTTTCTATTAAAAAGCATAGAAGTATCACCTAGTACATATAACCATTGTTCTTGATGTTCCTTCATATAACATGTTGCCTAGTCCAATCCATATTACTGGATTTCAGAATTTCCTGCTATTGTTTAATAATATATCGCGATAATACTCCTAAAAATTCACGTTGTTTATTTGTACCAAGATATTTTCCTTAAACACTTGGAAGTTACATCCACCAGAGATGCCAATTTATCAGTCTAGTTTGTCAAGTGAAACTTCGAGTAATTGATTAATGATTTTGCTTTTTATCTAAAAAGAAGCTATCAAAGTACTTGAGCAAGATATATACTTTGCTTAAAAAGAGAGATACTTGGCAGACAACCCGAACAAGATTTTACTCTTTCATTAAGCACACACCACAAGAATGTAAATGGCTACCATACCAAAAGTTTCAGATATTTCCACTAAATTTTCCTAGAAATTGAAACAGGCACTTGAAAATTCCTCGCAGCGAAGCTGATTAGCTATCTTATGATCCATCGTTCAACCAACCTGATTGTCCCAATCCGGTTGTCCTCACTAAGAACAGATCCACAATCTCTTGTGAGCCAATATATTCTTTCAAATTTAATTACCTATTTCAGAGACAGCATGAATTTCAACTTTTACTAGGTATTTTTCAGGAAACTTAATTCAAATTTATATAAGAAGTATGCACTCATCATCCATCACATTACTTCCCTTTAGCATTCTGCTTCTTCATAAGAGAAGATAAAGATTAATCTCATATTGGGTCGACAAGTTCTGAAAGTGTGAAATTTGAATCTGAAGCAAAAGTAAAGCATACCCTTTCGATTTATATAAAATGCAAAGAGGAAAATCTAACCCGCAAGATTAAATTTTTATAAAATAAATAAGCATACTTTTACAGACCCTAGAAGCATATATGTCCTAGCATCAAAGCTCAAAAGATTCAGAGAAATTCACATAAGTCGATTCAAGAAATGGGTTCATCAAAAAGAAAGGAGATAGAGTTGAATTATGAGTACCTTGGAATTTATCTAAGATTTGTCCCATATTTTTTTTGGAGAACCGGTAATTCCACTATTTAGTACTCTACTTCTTCTAGCTTTAGTATGGAGAGAGAGAGGATATTAGGATCTACTAGAATCACAAATTGTAGTATGCGAGGTGGGTCAAAAAGGTATGTGATGAATATTCGGGAATGATTTGCAATTAAAAATTTAAGTTATAGGAGTAAGTTATTTTAAGTTGTGATTTATAAATAAAAATATTTAGTATTAATTTAATTTATAAGTCAAAAATTAAATTAAAATAAGTTATACAGTTGTTCGACTCCTAATGATTTATAAGTTAAAATAAATATAAAAATTATTAAAAGGGATTTACTAAAAAGAGAGGCAAAATATATATTACTTTTGGTTTAATTAATTTATAAATCATTTTAAAATAAGTTACAAATATTTACTTATTTTTTTTACTTAAAACTCTACTTATAAATAAAAAATAAGTCATTTCCGAACGTAAATAATAACAAATGACTTATAAATTAGTTTGACCAACTTATAAATTATTACCGAACATGCTCTACCTCACATTCATAAGCATCTTTCATAGCTAGTTCCTCGAGCTCTGGCCACTGCCTCTATTGATATTTTCTCACACCGACTTAATTTTAAATGACATAAGTTAAAATTTTAAATGATTTACAAGTCATTTTAAGTTATGAATTTGTGGTTATAAAATTTGGTTGAGGATTTTAAAATTGTAACGATTTATATCAGAGTAGGATCGTAAATATGTATAGAATAATATATGATTATATAAAATTAAAAGATCGGTGTGAGATAATATGATCCTATCAAAGTGAATTAATTAAAAGTAGGTATCTTTGCTTTTTTGGACTTAAAAAAATAAGTTAATTAAATCAAAAAATTTAAACTCTTAATTTTTAAAACTTTAAAGCCCAAATATGTACAACTCTAAACTTTTAATTTAATATATATGGATGAAATTCATTTGATCTTTGAATATTGTTATTAAATACTTCTTTTATTAGTTCAATATGTTTATAGTGCATAATTGGTGTTCAAGTAGATTGATTGATAATTATTACCTGAAATATGTGAAATAAGTAATTGATTTTTACAAGTATTAAGTTAATTAACCATATATGTTTTTACATGTAATAAAAACTCTATTTTATGTGAAGGTTATAATTTAATTCTACTAAAAATGAAGCAAGTAATGAAAGTATTTACACTTTAATGTTATTTAACAATTTAAATATGAGAGGATATAGATATAAAATATCTTTAACGCCCCCAAATCCGGGTCACTTGAACGTCGAACCTAGTGCGTAACGGTACTTCTTTCATCTTAATATATACCACCTTTATTCATAAATTAATGAACACAATCTAGCTTTTATACCAATTCATACATTATTCCCTTTTGTTCCAGAATCTGCAACTCTTACAATCGGTTATTACATATGTAGATCGCTCATGATCTAATCTATCCATTTTAAACAATATATTTCATATTGATATATTAATTGGGAGTATTTATAACTCACAATCCAAATTAAATATTCTTCTGTGCAATGTTATTCAACTACAAATGTATAACATCAATGTTCATCTAACATAGCTAGAAACTACACAATTAAGTATTCTAGCCCTTAGCATTTTCAAGTATAATTACTCTAAAGAGAATATACCAATGTGTTAGTTTGTTGCTATAGCACAAATCATCTTCCATCAAAATTTCTTCTTGTGAACCTTCGTCTATTCTGAATTCTTTAACGATATGGTCATCTACTTATATCGACCATTATCTGCAAAATTTGTTTGCAAGGTTGAGCACGACGACTCAGCAAGTCCCACAGTCTACACATTTCATGCTTCACATAACATACAAATTTCATATATTCATGCATCATAAGTTTTAGCCAATGCATGTACTTATGATTCATACATCTCATGATATGCATTTCTATATGCATCATACTTGTCATACAACACATATAAACTTCATGTTGTATAGCTAACATTTACTTCACCAATTTCATACTTTGCACTTAGTCACATAACATTCATGTAGCCAACTAGTTCACATAAGGCAACATATTTCATTAACTATCATAAACACATGATTTAGTTCACATTATTACATAAGAGCAAGTTACTGAAGAACTTGCCTCGAAGCGTTCCTTGTGCGGTTAGGAGAATTCGTCCTTCCATTGTCCTATACGATTAAGTGTATATACAACCACAATTAGCCACATAATGACACTTAGTAGTTACTTATGTTAGATCTACTTTACATTTCATCGTTCTTTCCTTTTTAACCTTAATACACAATTTTCATTCAGTTGTTTAAAACTTACTAGAACACTTTCTTGTCCATTCGGTTATTACGTTAAACTTCATTTTACATCTTATAACGTTTCTTTTTTTTTCCTTTACAATTAACATATAAACTCAAGTTTTGAAAAACACGCGCGCACCGGTTATCATCTAGTTCATTCTCATATCAGAATTTGCTTCAACTGATAACTCACTGCATCGATGAGCATCTATTTAATTAAATAATTAATCATCACCTTGTAACTTAACCTGGTAGTTGTTCTTTCGACTTATATCAAAGTATACATTCATTCACATTACTTTTATAATATTCACATAAAAATATGTGATTACACTTTTTATAGCCTCATACGTCACAAGTTGACCGACTCTAGTCGATTTAATTTGCTTCGACAATTTCCGACTCGTCAGTTTCTAATTATTTTTATTCTGGTTAAAGCCTAATACCCTCATTAAGCCTTCTTAACTACTTTATTATTCATCTTAATATTTCGTCGTCTAATATTATTAATTATTTAATAATATTTTATTCATTTACAAATATTATTAATTATTTAATAATATTTTATTCATTTACAAATATTTTTAATCACTTAATAATATTTTAATCACCTCATAATATTATTAATCATTTGAATAATATCATAATCCTTTACAAATATTATTAATCCTTTAATAATATTTTAATCTCTTACTAATATTATTAACTATTTAATAATATTTAAATTAATTAGTAATATTATTAATCATTTAATAATATTTTAATCACATTATAATATTATTAATCATTTAATAATATTTTAATCAATTTCTAATATTATTAATCCTTTAGTATATATATTTTAATCAAATACTAATATTATTAATCATTTAATAATATTTTAATTATTTAAAAACTTATAAATAATTTTAATTTAATTATTTATCTCTTACTATTTAATTTATTTAGCAAACATAACATGCCATACACATACCATTTTATTAAAAATGATCAAATTACCCTCCAAAAATCTTAATACATCATATTAATGATCATTAGTCACTAAAATCACATTATAGAAGTTTATGACTTATTATAAATTAATTTCCTTAATTATTTTTAACTCATCCATAGGTATTAAAATACCTAATCAACTTATTATTTTCCCATCTTCTGGAAAACTTCAATATATAATATTTTAGGCACAAAATAATTTTTTTGGAATTTTTCATTTTTAGTTTTTAGTTCGTAACTTAGGAAATTTAGTTATACCATGCTCAACTGTAAAAATTCTCAACTCATGGCAGAATCTTACACGTATTAAAATGAATTTCCAGTTTAAATTTTGTGACCATCGGAGTTATAGAACTCTAGTTATAGATGTTTTGTCGGAAAAACTCAAAAATTGAAATTGTCATAACTCGATCGATATAAGTCAGAATAAGCTCATCTTTGGATATAAGCTACTTTATATCATATTTTTTCATTTCACAAAAGGCTGGAATATATTTCAATAATTAAATGTCCAAAAATGCCCATGCAAAGTTTTGGATAGTTTGTTTTTTGGTAGATTTTGCCTACTTTGTTAAAAACTGTCTAAACGAAAATCTACAAGGAATTTTTCAGTGATTCCACTTAGAGATGTTAGAAGACTCATAGATCTAACCCCGGAAATTTACCACACTCAAAAATGCAAAATAGAATGAGAGATATTATTGTTCGAATTTCTTATTTCATTTTCTAGAAAATCAGTTTTTCTATCCTTTATGATTTCAAAGAAAAATTTCATAACCTCTTAGTTAATCAAACATTATCCATCATAAAGCAACATAATACATCCTAATACTTCTTATACTTGAGGATCTACCATGATCGATAATTAATTTCATCAAACTCTTACCATAACCAAGCAAACCATACTATAAACCAAGAAAATTACAAAGTTAGATTAGAGAACTTTTAAACCTTCTATGCTTGGATGATGGATGATGGATGATCTTTCATGGTAGTTTAGCTTGCTAGATCTTCTCCTTCTTAGCCTCTCCTTCCAACCATGGCCTCCCTCCTTCCTTTCCCTCTTAAGCTCTCAAACTTTCTCTAGGGTTTTGGGTGAGAGTGTGGGAGAAAACCTATGATATCTTTTTTCTCTTCTTCCTCTTCTTTCTTTTTCCTCTCTCCTCTTTTCCCCTCATCCATGGCTGCCCTCTCTCTCCTTTCTTTCTTAATGAGTGGGTTTGGAGCTTGGGATGAGAGAAGATTGTTTTGTTTTATTTCCTTTTATTTAGTTAAAAGAATTAAAGGTTTAATATTAAATAAAGTGGGGAACTAGAGCCACTTTTTAAGGAGAGTTAGTGAGAGTTGTTGGGGGAGTTGGTGGCTGCCCATGTGCTAGAATTTCCAGAAGATTTTGGTCAAGTGAGTCCCACTTTTATTGCCTCATTTTGCGTGCTTTATCCCGTCTTTGACTTTTGGATCTGAAAAATCAAATTTTCAAGTTTATAGTTGATTCCTACTAAGGTCGACACTCCCAACGTCATGGACATATCTGTATCTTCAAATTCATCTCTAAATTTTAAGTTTGACTTTTCTCCATAAAAGTCTACTATTCACTTTGACCAAAAAGTCAACCCCGACAAATTTTGTGTTTATAGTCTATTCTTACTTATTTCCACGTTTCGAACTCAAATATCTAATTCGCGTCTTCAGATTCCACTCCTATATCTGATTTTGACTTTTCTCCATAAAAGTCAACAGTTGACTTTTATCAAAAAGTCATCCCCGACACATTTTGTGTTTACTACCCTTTCTGACTAAACTTGACGTTTCGGATGCAACCGAGCAGTCCGTGCTTCAAAATTCTATCTCTAACTCAAATTTTGAGTTTTAACTTTCTTCATTTTTATTGATTATTCATATTAGCTTATCGTTTCAACCCTTAAATATTACATCCTTCCACTCTTACAAGGATCCCATGCCGGAATCACTATTCATGTAACGTTCTAGTTTAGTTCACTACTGAACTCTTACGAAATTTCTCTCATCGATTAACTTTATCAAATTACCTTAACATATGTATTACTTTACTACCTCTTTCATTTATTTATTTCGTTATCCAATTCATGGACACCATTTATTCTTAGCCCAGGTCTCATATGATCATAACTACCTGCTTATTCTCAGGTATTAATATCTTCAATATTTCTATCATTCACCTTCAAATCTCTTTACCCTCTTTTAGATATTAAACCATATAGGTTCTTTTCAAAAAATTTAATCATTCCTCTATTTTCAAATCATTTATATATTTTCAAATCTAGATTTTATTTTTTAAACCTTCATTTAATTATTCGAGACAAGTATCTCATAAATTTATTATTTGAGACAAGTGTCATAAGCTTTTGGGTTGTCACAATATCAGTATGGTAAGTGTTGGGTATTGAAACTATCTTTTTATATTAAAATAATTGTTGTTTCTTTTTTTTAATAGAATCTTACGATTCTACGATCCGATCATGTGCACCCAAAATGATCCTACATGGAATCCTATTTTAACCACCTCTTATAAAAAAAGGTGTTTAACACCATTTTGACTTATAAATTAGAAATTAAGTTAAAATAAAATGTAAAGGTGTTTGACTAAAATGACTTGGTTAAAATAAATTGTAAAGACTACTAAAGTAAAGGTAAAAGAGTCTTTATATTTGATATGTTGGATCTTGAGTATCCAAATGGGTCACCCATGGAGGGTCCGACCCAATTACATTAACTGAGTTCCCAATTGACAAGGTCAATTGCAGTTCATTAATGTGAACGTGGATTTACTGAACGTGGAGGTAATGCTGGGGAGTGGGTTAATGTTGCCTAAATTTTTAATAGCACTTTATCACGCAAGTATACGCGTTCAATTGTAATATTCAGCAAGCAAGGATATCGTTCCCACGAGGAAATAGACTAATATTTATCAATTACTAACTCTAACGCAATTAATCCTACTTTAAACTAAGAAAATTTTGTTTATGATTGAAATTTAAACTTAACAAAACTAATAATTAAAATCAAAATTTCACAAGAATAACTGCAGATTTAACAGATTAAGATTACAACTTCCCTTGGTATTTCATTTAAACTAGCTTACTTCCCATTTAAAATAAATCAATTAATATGAATTGTTATCCAAGAATGCTTTATGAATATTCACGCACTTCTTCCAAAGACACGTGAACAAATCCTCCTAAATCCAATCTTTAAGATGCAGAATTATATGGAACACCCCAGTTAATCAACTCACTATATTCCTATGTGAATCAAGTTAATTAGGGTTTACGCACAAATTCTTTCAATGGATACAAAAGACACATAGGTATATTCCTATCCTACATGCTAATCATATTAACCCTATTCAGATTATATGAACAGATGTTATCATATCCAGATCTCAATCTATACTCCATCTTCCAATTTTATATAGATTATCATAGTAATTGTTGGCCAAACAATTAATCAATTAACATAAGATATAATAAATAATTCAATAAAAACCAACTTTCAATCAATGGGAAGCTTGTAATTTAAACTACATACCAAGTTCCATTGCAATCTTAATTAAAATTTAGTTCATGATAATATTGAAGAAAAACATCATCCAAATTAATAATCCAAACATCCCAGATAATTACAAAAGATAAAACTAGAGAAGAGAAGAAGAAACTCTGAATTTGCTCTTAAACTCTCTCTTAGATCTTCAGCCTTTGCAATTCTCCTTCGTGCTTTTCTTCCTTTGTTCTCTCTGCAAATCTCTTGAAAATTTGATTGATTGCTTGCAAAATTCGTTCCCCTTGCTTTTCTAGAGTCCTCTCCTATTTGTATTGGTCTCAGCCCTCATTCAGACTCCTCTTTGGCTTCAAAAACCCACTTAACAGCATAAAAACGCAACTTTCTACGCACTAGAGCGCCTAGGCGCTCATCATAGGGCAATTTCAAGCGCCTAGGCGCTTGGCCAGGACCACGTATTTACAGAAATGCCACTCAGCTTTAATTTTCATGATTTTTTGACCTTTTTCTTCTCCGAAATGACCAATTTGTCCCTCCAGCTCCAACCTACAACAAATAAACACAAAACACATAAAAAGATCCTAAAAAACAATTAAATATAACAATAATTAAGTTTAATAATATCGGATTCATAGGTATAAAACCTACTCATCAAATACCCCCAAACTTAACCAATTGCTTGTCCCCAAGCAACACAACACAATGCAATAACTAAATATGCAATGCAAATGCAACTAGATGAATGTTTAAATTCCAGCTGTCAAATAGAACAAAATCTATTCATCAAGCCTCAGAGAAATCACAATAAACATGCTAGTACATCATATCAAGACAGATTAATAATTTCCTCGTCAATCATCAAATCTTAACCTGTTATTATTGATATAGTGTGTGTGTGCTTAACATCCATGCTAACTGATATGATGCTAAATACAACACATAATAAATCTCTTTAAAGGAATCATACAGTGTAAATTCACAAAATTCACGAACAAGCAAAAACCAACTAAAGTCAAACATCCACCAAGTTCAAGAGTCCAATCTGGGATACTTATGCTTTACTGTGCTTTACGGGGGCTTTTTGCTCTTCTCCCGTTTTATTGTTTTTTTTATATATATATTTGTATTTTTTTTTTAAACCATGACTGTGCAATGTCTTATTCCATTAGGCTAACAGTGCTACCCCTTAGCGAGCTTTCGACCAACGACTCCCAGACCATATAAGACCTTAGGGCGCTAGGTTTTAAGATACCCCTTCGGGCGTACTTGCTCAAGTAACAAAGGCCCCGAAACAAAACTAGCCACTGTATTATTTTTCTCTCTTTTTTTTTTAAGCTTATATATCCCAAATTTTTCCCCCAAACTTAAGTTTTTATCTAAATTCAGTCTTCTTCGCCTATTCATGTCTTTCATTCATTCAAACTAGCATTATCCTCTAGAAGTCCATTATGAATCAATTTAAACTCAATCAGTCAACATGGTTGTTTTTACTGTGCTATCCTTATTATATCAGTTTCAAACAGGTACAGATTCAAATCATGACAAGAAATCACATCAAAGTCTTAACAGATAATACTATACTTGTCTACTCAATTCCAAACTCATCACTGGCCAAGACAGACTTAAACTATCTAACGCTGGAAACATGCAAAAACTACTATATGCAAAACAGACTTAATTTTTTTTTTTTTTTTAGAAAATTAAAATGAAAACTACATGAATGCAAACTACATGAAAAACTATTAACTAAATACTATATGAATGCACTAGATGAATACTACATGCATGAACTGGAGCTGGAAACTTACACCCCCAAACTTAAATTATGCAATGTCCTCATTGTATATAACAAACAAAAATTAATAAATTAAGCACTGAGGACTTCCCTGAAAGAAAGAAGCCTTATTCCTCGTCAGAATCTTCTTTCTCTTCTTCTTCTTCTTCTTCTTCTTCTTCTGGGGGGGGGGGGGTATGCAGACAATGGTGGGAATTGGTAGGTAGCGGCACCTGGATTCATGCGGGCAAACATCTCAAGGAATGCTGCACTAAAATTCTGATATACCTCCGTTTGCCGCTGAGCAAAACTATCCTGATTTCTTTCCATTCGGTCAAAACCTTCCTGAACTCGAGTGGCAACCATGTCGATTCTTCTAGTTTGATTTCTCAAATCGCGACGGATATCTTCATAAAAATTAGGTGGTTGCTCAGAACTTCCAGCTGCAGGAGGATTCTCGTGTAATTGGTGAATAGGCTCGGCTGCAGGCTCGGGAGGAGCAATAATGAATCCTAACCCTCTCGGGTGTGGTATCCCCCCACTCCATACCTTGTACTTCTTAATAAGCGAGTGGTCAATTGCGGCTAAAGGAGGCTGTGTAGCTTCCTCGGCATCCCATTTTACCCCAGCTTAGTGGCATAGTCCTGTGATCAAAGATGGGTGTGGTAATCCACCTGAGGTCCCTCCTCGAATTGCTTTGTCAATGGAATCATGAATAACTTGGCCCACATCTATAATTTTTCCTGATGCAATGCAGAAAAGCAGTGGTGCCCTTTGATTTACAACATCACTCATATGCCTACATGGCATCATCTTGGCACAAATAAATTCATGCCATGCTTTCCCATAATTGCTTAGTTTGGATACGGGGAACAACACAGCTTCTTGTTGATCAGTTAATTTCCATGTTGTTCCAGGTACACACAAGGCTTGAATGATTTCACTGTAGTCTAGCTCGTGTTGTAGATATTGCATGTATCCATTATTGGGTATCGTGTTCAAACCATAATAAGCATTTATTGACCCAAAACTAACCTCCACTGATTTTCCTCGAACCCAAATTACGTTACCCACATGATCTATTGCATTTGCGTAGAATTCCTTAACAATCTTAACAACAGATGCATCCGGTTGGGCTGTAAAGTTCACCCATCTTCTACTCCCAATCATCTGTAATAATTCCCCATCTTCTATATCGGGCAATAATCCACGCTCGGGAATTAGTGCTTTATTAGAAAGAACATTGTAATATCTGTCGGACGCTTTAGCACTTGTAAATCTCTTTTTGTCATACTTTTACGAAGTGCCCGAAGTCTCTCCTCTTTGTCTCTTACTAGCCATAGTCTTATGTACTAAATTCTTGCTAACCCAAATGATACTCAATGACTTAGGAGAGCCAAAATCCTCTTTGTGACAAACTATCAAACACTTGGTGTGCACAGATTTGGAATACTATTGGTATGCACTCCCCCGAACTTAATTTTCACCAATTTTTTTTTTTGCAATTACTAAACACACTATACATCCAAGGCAATTAAAGCAACAATTAAGAGTACCCACACCCAATTGAGCCAACACAATAATAGAAACTATCTTCAAAGTACTAACCTAACTATTATCCAAGTGAATCCAAATAATTTGCAAACAAATCTTGTGTACTTACTTGGGTATAGCCAAATATGATGTTCAATCAAAGTGGATGAGCAAGTTGAGCTTTGAACCTTTACTTTAAATAGATGTGGCTTGAATGCAAGTAGAATCCCGAATTGGTGAAGAAGGATGATAATATGGAACTTGTTGCCAAAGTTTGGGTAGAGATATAGTGTTTGATTAGGATTTGGAAGAGAAAGATTGGTTGTTTAGGCTAGATTAGATGAGGGTTTAGAGTTGTGGAGGGTTAGAGATGGAGTAGGAGAGTAAGAGAGTCTTTGATTTGGAATGGGAGAGGTTTAGCCCGAATTTGGGGCTTTAAAATTTTTTTTTTTAAATTGGAGCGCCTAGGCGCTGGTGTGTGTGCTGTTTGGAGCGCCTAGGCGGTGGCTTGCAGAATCCTTGGACGTGTGGAGCGCCTAGACTCTTGAAATGGCTTGAAGTGGAGCGCCTAGGAGCTTGGGGCTACATAATGTTACTGACTTGGAGCGCCTAGGCGCTTGGTTTAGGCTTGTATGGAGCGCCTAGGCGCTTGGTCCTTTTTCCAACATTTTCTGCTCCGACGTCCTTTGGGAAAATGGCCATAACTTCTTCGTCCGAACTCCGATTTAGATGATTCAAGATGTTCTGGAAAGAGGAAATGTAGATCTACAACTTTCATTCTTGAAGTTTCACGAAATAATATCCGGAGCTATGGTCAAATTGGCTCTGAAGTGACTTCTTTGTAAATGGAAAGCCGAAAACGCGAATCTAGTCACCCCAAACGTCGATCCATGTAACCTTTGTCCCAAACCTCGTCAAATATCCCCAATCTTAAACTTTTACTGGTTTTCCTTTCCTGCAATCAATTGAATCTCTGTTAGAGAACAAGGTATGCAACAGATCCTAAACTAGCAAAGTTTAACCACTAAATAAACTAATGGTAAAGTAAATTAATAAGAGTAAGAATATAAAATAACAATAAAACTTCCTGGGTTGCCTCCCAGTAAGCGCTTGGTTTATAGTCTTCAGCCTGACTTTCTCCTCTGTTCTAATCGGCAAGGTTGACCGAGGTCTTTTCACGATCAAAACAACCCCCATAGTAGTGCTTCAATCTTTGACCGTTGACTTTAAAATTACGTTTTGAATACTGGTCTTCCACTTCTACAGCTCCATGAGGATAGACTTTTGAAATTATAAATGGCCCAGACCATCGAGATTTCAACTTTCCAGGAAACAGTTTAAGCCTCGAATTGTATAATAACACTGCTTGACCTGCTTCAAACTTTCTTTCCAGAATTTTCTCATCATGCCATCTCTTAATCTTTTCTTTGTATAACTTCGCGTTCTCATACGATTGGAGTCTGAATTCATCCATTTGATTCAATTGTAAGAGGCGCTTTTCTCCTGCAGCAGATATATCAAGGTTTAACTTCCGAATTGCCCAATAAGCACTGTGTTCGAGTTCAACTGGAAGATGGCATGCCTTCCCATAAACTAACCTGTACGGAGACATCCCTATCGGAGTTTTGTAAGCTGTACGGTATGCCCATAAAGGATCGTCCAACTTGCTAGACCAATCTTTCCGACTAGGATTCACTATCTTCTCGAGGATTCGTTTCACTTCTCGGTTAGATACCTCGGCTTGACCACTTGTTTGTGGATGGTAAGCAGTAGCTATCCTATGAGTGACTCCGTACTTAGCGAGGATAGCTGAAAACTGCTTATTACAGAAATGTGTTCCTTCATCACTAATGATTGCGCGAGGAGTGCCGAATCTAGAGAAAATGTTCTTCCGAATGAATTTAATCACAACCTTCGCATCATTGGTGGGTGATGCTATAGCTTCTACCCACTTCGAAACGTAGTCCACCGCTAGAAGTATATAGGAGTTACAGAAAGATGGTGGAAATGGTCCCATGAAGTCAATTCCCCAAACATCAAACAATTCGACTTCCAGGATCATATTAAGTAGCATCTCGTGTCGCTTTGATATATTACCAACTCTCTGGCATCTGTCACATTTTAACGAAAACACACGGGCATCTTTGAAGAGTGTTGGCCAGAAAAATCCACATTGAAGCACTTTAGCTGCCGTTCTTTCTCCCCCAAAATGTCCACCATAGTCAGATGCATGACATTGGTATAGAATACTCTCCATTTCAACTTCCGGGACACACCTTCTTATTACTTGATCGCCACATTGTTTAAATAAGAATGGCTCATCCCATAAATACTGTTTCACATCATGGAGAAATTTCTTCTTTTGCTGGCTTGTCAAATCAGGCGGAAACACCTTACTGACAATGAAATTTACATAATTTGTATACCATGGTGTATCCATCCTTACCGCAAATAACTGTTCATTCGGAAAAAATTCGTTGATCACTGTTGTGTCATTTTTCTTTAGTTCTGAATTCTCTAACCGTGATAAATGATCAGCAACCTGATTTTCAGTTCCTTTACGGTCCCGGATCTCCAAGTCAAACTCTTGTAGCAATAATACCCATCTAATTAATCTCGGCTTTGCGTCTTTCTTTGCTATTAAGTACTTAATTGCCGAATGATCTGTAAACACAATCACCTTTGTTCCAATCAAATATGAACGAAATTTATCAAATGCATAAACAACTGCTAATAGATCCTTCTCGGTAGTGGTATAATTCTGTTGAGCATCCGTCAATGTCTTACTAGCATAATATATGGCGTGAAAATTTTTATCTTTTCGTTGGCCAAGAACTGCACCAATCGCAAAGTCGCTAGCATCACACATTAATTCGAACGGGATATTCCAATCTGGTGCTATGATTACCGGTGCGGTAACTAGTTTCTTCTTTAACACATCAAAAGCTTCCAGACATGCTTGATCAAAGTTGAATGAGACATCCTTCTCCAAAAGATTGCAAAGTGGTTTTGTGATTTTGGAGAAGTCTTTGATAAATCGTCTATAGAAACCAGCGTGTCCCAAAAAACTTCGAATACCCTTTACAGAAATTGGTGGTGACAGGTTCTCAATGGTTTCGATTTTAGCTCTATCAACCTCAATTCCTTTTGATGATACTCGGTGACCCAAGATTATCCCCTCTTGCACCATAAAATGACATTTCTCCCAGTTTAAAACCAAATTCGTTTCTATACACCATTTGAGCACGAGAGTGAGATTTTCCAAACAATAATCAAACGAATCCCCAAAAACTGAAAAATCATCCATAAATACCTCAAGATTTTGTTCAACCATATCTGAAAAAATAGCCATCATACACCGTTGAAACGTCGCTGGTGCATTACATAACCCAAAAGACATTCTGCGAAAAGCAAAGGTGCCATATGGGCATGTGAATGTTGTTTTCTCCTGATCCTCGGGTGCAATGGCAATCTGGTTATAGCCCAAGTATCCATCCAAGAGACAATAATACTCGTGCCCTGCAAGCCTGTCCAACATCTGATCTATGAATGGTAGAGGAAAATTGTCTTTACGAGTGGCCTTATTCAACTTCCTGTAATCCATACACACCCGCCAACCAGTAACTGTTCGCGTTGGGATCAATTCATTCTGCTCATTCGCAACTACTGTCATTCCCCCTTTCTTTGGCACGCATTGAACCGGACTTACCCATGAGCTATCTGAGATAGGGTAGATAATTCCCGCATCCAACCATTTAATGATCTCCTTTTTAACGACTTCCTTCATGATGGGATTGAGTCTTCGTTGTTGTTCAATAGTTGGTTTCGCATCGTCTTCCAGCAAAATCTTATGCATACAAATTGATGGGCTTATCCCCTTGATATCTGCAATAGTCCATCCAAGAGCAGTCTTGTATTGTCGAAGTACCCTTAGTAGCTTTTCTTCTTGAACCTTGTCAAGTGATGCAGAAATAATGACTGGCAAGGAGGAAGAAGAACCAAGGTAGGCGTACCGAAGGTGGTTAGGCAATGGCTTAAGTTCCAAGGTAGGCGGTTCCTCTACGGATGATGTCTCCTTTTCATCTAGCTTTCCCCGATAATCCAGAGGTTCAAATTTTTGTAGACATCTTGTGAATTTCGGAGTTGAATCTAGCATTTGGACCCATTCTATCACCGTTGAATCATCAAATAAATTTTCACTAACCAATGCGGTTTCAAGAGGGTTTTCAATCACAGATTCACTTAATACCTCTTCAGTTGCTTCTTCAATTAGATCAACTCTTAAGCACTCTTCCTCTTCCTTCGAAAATTTCATAGCCTTGAAAACATTAAAAGTTACTTCTTCATCTTGGACTCTCATTGTTAACTCTCCCTTTTGTACATCAATTAATGTCCTTCCAGTGGCTAAAAACGGTCTTCCAAGGATAATGGGTATGTCTTTATCCTCTTCGTAGTCCAACACAATGAAGTCCGCTGGAAATATGAATTTGTCCACCTTCACTAATATGTCTTCCACAATGCCCCTAGGGTATGTCACTGATCTATCTGCGAGCTGTAGAGAGATATTTGTTGGCCTTGGCTCTGGTAATCCCAACTGAGTGTAGATCGAAAGTGGCATCAAGTTAATACTCGCACCCAAATCACACAAACATCTGTTAAAGAACTGGGGCCCAATCGTGCACGGTATTGTAAAGCTACCCGGATCCTTCAACTTCGGTGGTAACTTTCTTTGCAGAATTGCGCTACATTCTTCTGTCAATGCTACTGTTTCGAACTCCCCTAGCTTCCTCTTTCTTGCTAAAATATCTTTCATAAATTTTGCATAACTAGTCATTTGTTCTAAAGCATCTGCGAATGGAATGTTGATTTGCAGCTTTTTGAACACATCTAAAAATTTTGAAAATTGTCTATCTAATTTCTGCTTTTGAAATCTTTGAGGAAACGGCACAGGTGGTACAACTGTTGTTTGCTTATCTTCTTGCTGTTTTGTCACAACTCTTTCCCCAGATTTACGTTCCGAATTTCCACTCTCTTGTTCACCATCCTCAGCAGAAATTATTTTCTTGTGTCCGTCCAAATCTGTAGTCAACTCCTTCCCGCTTCTGAGTGTAACTGCCTTACATTGCTCATTTCCATCATTCCTTGGATTTTTCTCCGTATCACTAGGTAAAGAACCTGGAGCTCTAGTATTCAAAGCATTAGCTATTTGCCCCATTTGATTCTCAAGATTCTTGATTGCCGTTGATTGGTTTTTAGTTATGGCTTCAAACTGAGTTGCCAATCTTGCCAACACTTCTTCCATTTGTGATAACTTATCAGGTTGTGGGTGTTGTTGAGTTTGTTGGTGTGGCTGAAATCCAGGTGGATATGTTTGCCTTGGAGCTTGGGCTTGAGCATGTGACTGATTATTACTCCAAGAAAAATTCGGGTGGTTTCTCACTCCTGAATTGTAGTTGTTTGAATAACTGCCCTGCTGCCTGTTATAATTGGAAACAAAATGGACTGATTCAGGATTTATTGCACATTGATCACTTGAGTGGTTACCCGCACATTTTTCACATATCGTTTCCATTTTCTGAACTGGTTGTACCCCAAGTGCATCTATCTTCTTTGTAAGAGCAGAAATCTGAGCTGTCACTTGAGCTGACAATGCTGTCATCGCATCCACTTCATACACTCCGACTGTCCTTGTCAGAGTTGTTCTTGCTGTTGGCCATTGATAATTATTAGCTGCCATGGTTTCAAGCAACTGATACCCCTCGTCACAATTCTTGGCCATAATAGCTACTCCTGCTGCAGCGTCTATACTCGATCTCACTGTGCTGAATAAACCGTTATAAAAAGTTTGCACCTGAAGCCATTTAGGAATCCCATGGTGTGGACATTTTCGCAATGAATCTTTGAATCTCTCCCAAGCTTCATATAGTGATTCTGAATTGTGCTGAACGAAAGAGAAGATATCGTTCCGCAACTTTGCTGTTTTTGCAGGCGGGAAAAACTTTGCAAGAAATTTTGGGCTAGATCATTCCATGTAGTGATCGAGCCTGGTGGTAGTGAATGGAGCCAACTCTTAGCCTTATCTCTGAGAGTAAATGGAAATAACCTTAGCCTTATTGCATCCTCTGACACATTATTGTACTTGAAAGTATCGCAGATTTCTATAAAGCTGACTATGTGATCGTTCGGATCATCGTTAGGTAACCCTCCAAACTGACATGAATTTTGAATCATCTGTATTGTCCCCGGTTTTATCTCAAAACTTGTAGCAGTAATGGCAGGTCTCGTAATACTCGACTGAATTTCAGTAACCCGCGGCGTAGCATAATCCCGCAGTGCTTTTTGCTCTTCTTCAGCCATAGTATCTTCCTTATCAAGTGCTTCTTTGGTTTCTTTAACCCACTTACGCAACCGCTGAAATCTTTTCTCGATGTCGTCCTCATGAGGCAACAAATCTGGCTTCTTCGATCGCGTTTGCATACACTAGTCAAGAACACCTGAATAGAACAGAACAGAAAAAGTTTAAATTAAGATTAACGCTATAAAAATCAATAATGACAAAATATTAAACTAATATCCCCGGCAACGGCGCCAAAAACTTGTTGCCTAAATTTTTAATAGCACTTTATCACGCAAGTATACGCGTTCAATTGTAATATTCAGCAAGTAAGGATATCGTTCCCACAAGGAAATAGACTAATATTTATCAATTACTAACTCTAACGCAATTAATCCTACTTTAAACTAAGAAAATTTTGTTTATGATTGAAATTTAAACTTAACAAAACTAATAATTAAAATCAAAATTTCACAAGAATAACTGCAGATTTAACAGATTAAGATTACAACTTCCCTTGGTATTTCATTTAAACTAACTTACTTCCCATTTAAAATAAATCAATTAATATGAATTGTTATCCAAGAATGCTTTATGAATATTCACGCACTTCTTCCAAAGACACGTGAACAAATCCTCCTAAATCCAATCTTTAAGATGCAGAATTATAAGGAACACCCCAGTTAATCAACTCACTATATTCCTATGTGAATCAAGTTAATTAGGGTTTACGTACAAATTCTTTCAATGGATACAAAAGACACATAGGTATATTCCTATCCTACATGCTAATCATATTAACCATATTCAGATTATATGAACAGATGTTATCATATCCAGATCTCAATCTATACTCCATCTTCCAATTTTATATAGATTATCACAGTAATTGTTGGCCAAACAATTAATCAATTAACATAAGATATAATAAACAATTCAATAAAAATCAACTTTCAATCAATGGGAACCTTGCAATTTAAACTACATACCAAGTTCCATTGCAATCTTAATTAAAATTTAGTTCATGATAATATTGAAGAAAAACATCATCCAAATTAATAATCCAAACATCCCAGATAATTACAAAAGATAAAACTAGAGAAGAGAAGAAGAAACTCTGAATTTGCTCTTAAACTCTCTCTTAGATCTTCAGCCTTTGCAATTCTCCTTCGTGCTTTTCTTCCTTTGTTCTCTCTGCAAATCTCTTGAAAACTTGATTGATTGCTTGCAAAATTCGTTCCCCTTGCTTTTCTAGAGTCTTCTCCTATTTGTATTGGTCTCAGCCCTCATTCAGACTCCTCTTTGGCTTCAAAAACCCACTTGACAGCATAAAAACGCAACTTTCTACGCACTAGAGCGCCTAGGCGCTCATCATAGGGCAATTTCAAGCGCCTAGGCGCTTGGCCAGGACCACGTATTTACAGAAATGCCACTCAGCTTTAATTTTCATGATTTTTTGACCTTTTTCTTCTCCGAAATGACCAATTTGTCCCTCCAGCTCCAACCTACAACAAATAAACACAAAACACATAAAAAGATCCTAAAAAACAATTAAATACAACAATAATTAAGTTTAATAATATCGGATTCATAGGTATAAAACCTACTCATCAAATACCCCCAAACTTAACCAATTGCTTGTCCCCAAGCAACACAACACAATGCAATAACTAAATATGCAATGCAAATGCAACTAGATGAATGTTTAAATTCCAGCAGTCAAATAGAACAAAATCTATTCATCAAGCCTCAGAGAAATCACAATAAACATGCTAGTACATCATATCAAGACAGATTAATAATTTCCTCGTCAATCATCAAATCTTAACCTGTTATTATTGATATAGTGTGTGTGTGCTTAACATCCATGCTAACTGATATGATGCTAAATACAACACATAATAAATCTCTTTAAAGGAATCATACAGTGTAAATTCACAAAATTCACGAACAAGCAAAAACCAACTAAAGTCAAACATCCACCAAGTTCAAGAGTCCAATCTGAGATACTTATGCTTTACTGTGCTTTACGGGGGCTTTTTGCTCTTCTCCCGTTTTATTGTTTTTTTTTATATATATATTGGTTTTTTTTTTAAACCATGACTGTGCAATGTCTTATTCCATTAGGCTAACAGTGCTACCCCTTAGCGAGCTTTCGACCAACGACTCCCAGACCATATAAGACCTTAGGGCGCTAGGTTTTAAGATACCCCTTCGGGCGTACTTGCTCAAGTAACAAAGGCCCCGAAACAAAACTAGCCACTGTATTATTTTTCTCTCTTTTTTTTTTTAAGCTTATATATCCCAAATTTTTCCCCCAAACTTAAGTTTTTATCTAAATTCAGTCATCTTCGCCTATTCATGTCTTTCATTCATTCAAACTAGCATTATCCTCTAGAAGTCCATTATGTGTCAATTTAAACTCAATCAGTCAACATGGTTGTTTTTACTGTGCTATCCTTATTATATCAGTTTCAAACAGGTACAGATTCAAATCATGACAAGAAATCACATCAAAGTCTTAACAGATAATACTATACTTGTCTACTCAATTCCAAACTCATCACTGACCAAGACAGACATAAACTATCTAACGCTGGAAACATGCAAAAACTACTATATGCAAAACAGACTTAATTTTTTTTTTTTTTTTTAGAAAATTAAAATGAAAACTACATGAATGCAAACTACATGAAAAACTATTAACTAAATACTATATGAATGCACTAGATGAATACTACATGCATGAACTGGAGCTGGAAACTTACACCCCCAAACTTAAATTATGCAATGTCCTCATTGTATATAACAAACAAAAATTAATAAATTAAGCACTGAGGACTTCCCTGAAAGAAAGAAGCCTTATTCCTCGTCAGAATCTTCTTCTTCTTCTTCTTTTTCTTCTGGGGGGGTATGCAGACAATGGTGGGAATTGGTAGGTAGCGGCACCTGGATTCATGCGGGCAAACATCTCAAGGAATACTGCACTAAAATTCTGATATACCTCCGTTTGCCGCTGAGCTAAACTATCCTGATTTCTTTCCATTCGGTCAAAACCTTCCTGAACTCGAGTGGCAACCATGTCGATTCTTCTAGTTTGATTTCTCAAATCGCGACGGATATCTTCATAAAAATTAGGTGGTTGCTCAGAACTTCCAGCTGCAGGAGGATTCTCGTGTAATTGGTGAATAGGCTCGGCTGCAGGCTCGGGAGGAGCAATAATGAATCCTAACCCTCTCGGGTGTGGTATCCCCCCACTCCATACCTTGTACTTCTTAATAAGCGAGTGGTCAATTGCGGCTAAAGGAGGCTGTGTAGCTTCCTCGGCATCCCATTTTACCCCAGCTTAGTGGCATAGTCCTGTGATCAAAGATGGGTGTGGTAATCCACCTGAGGTCCCTCCTCGAATTGCTTTGTCAATGGAATCATGAATAACTTGGCCCACATCTATAATTTTTCCTGATGCAATGTAGAAAATCAGTGCTGCCCTTTGATTTACAACATCACTCATATGCCTACATGGCATCATCTTGGCACAAATAAATGCATGCCATGCTTTCCCATAATTGCTTAGTTTGGATGCGGGGAACAACACAGCTTCTTGTTGATCAGTTAATTTCCATGTTGTTCCAAGTACACACAAGGCTTGAATGATTTCACTGTAATCTAGCTCGTGTTGTAGATATTGCATGTATCCATTATTGGGTATCGTGTTCAAACCATAATAAGCATTTATTGACCCAAAACTAACCTCCACTGATTTTCCTCGAACCCAAATTACGTTACCCACATGATCTATTGCATTTGCGTAGAATTCCTTAACAATCTTAACAACAGATGCATCCGGTTGGGCTGTAAAGTTCACCCATCTTCTACTCCCAATCATCTGTAATAATTCCCCATCTTCTATATCGGGCAATAATCCACGCTCGGGAATTAGTGCTTTATTAGAAAGAACATTGTAATATCTGTCGGACGCTTTAGCACTTGTAAATCTCTTTTTGTCATACTTTTGCGAAGTGCCCGAAGTCTCTCATCTTTGTCTCTTACTAGCCATAGTCTTATGTACTAAAGTTCTTGCTAACCCAAATGATACTCAATGACTTAGGAGAGCCAAAATCCTCTTTGTGACAAACTTATCAAACACTTGGTGTGCACAGATTTGGAATACTATTGGTATGCACTCCCCCGAACTTAATTTTCACCAATTTTTTTTTTTTGCAATTACTAAACACACTATACATCCAAGGCAATTCAAGCAACAATTAAGAGTACCCACACCCAATTGAGCCAACACAATAATAGAAACTATCTTCAAAGTACTAACCTAACTATTATCCAAGTGAATCCAAATAATTTGCAAACAAATCTTGTGTACTTACTTGGGTATAGCCAAATATGATGTTCAATCAAAGTGGATGAGCAAGTTGAGCTTTGAACCTTTACTTTAAATAGATGTGGCTTGAATGCAAGTGGAATCCCGAATTGGTGAAGAAGGATGATAATATGGAACTTGTTGCCAAAGTTTGGGTAGAGATATAGTGTTTGATTAGGATTTGGAAGAGAAAGATTGGTTGTTTAGGCTAGATTAGATGAGGGTTTAGAGTTGTGGAGGGTTAGAGATGGAGTAGGAGAGTAAAAGAGTCTTTGATTTGGAATGGGAGAGGTTTAGCCCGAATTTGGGGCTTTAAATTTTTTTTTTTTTACATTGGAGCGCCTAGGCGCTGGTGTGTGTGCTGTTTGGAGCGCCTAGGCGGTGGCTTGCAGAATCCTTGGACGTGTGGAGCGCCTAGGCGCTTGAAATGGCTTGAAGTGGAGCGCCTAGGAGCTTGGGGCTGCATAATGTTACTGACTTGGAGCGCCTAGGCGCTTGGTTTAGGCTTGTATGGAGCGCCTAGGCGCTTGGTCCTTTTTCCAACATTTTCTACTCCGACGTCCTTTGGGAAAATGGCCATAACTTCTTTGTCCGAACTCCGATTTAGATGATTCAAGATGTTCTGGAAAGAGGAAAAGTAGATCTACAACTTTCATTCTTGAAGTTTCACGAAATAATATCCGGAGCTATAGTCAAATTGGCTCTGAAGTGACTTCTTTGTAAATGGCAAGCCGAAAACGCGAATCTAGTCACCCCAAACGTCGATCCATGTAACTTTTGTCCCAAACCTCGTCAAATATCCCCAATCTTAAACTTTTACTTGTTTTCCTTTCCTGCAATCAATTGAATCTCTGTTAGAGAACAAGGTATGCAACAGATCCTAAACTAGCAAAGTTTAACCACTAAATAAACTAATGGTAAAGTAAATTAATAAGAGTAAGAATATAAAATAACAATAAAACTTCCTGGGTTGCCTCCCAGTAAGCGCTTGGTTTATAGTCTTCAGCCTGACTTTCTCCTCTGTTCTAATCGGCAAGGTTGACCGAGGTCTTTTCACGATCAAAACAACCCCCATAGTAGTGCTTCAATCTTTGACCGTTGACTTTAAAATTACGTTTCGAATACGGGTCTTCCACTTCTACAGCTCCATGAGGATAGACTTTTGAAATTATAAATGGCCCAGACCATCGAGATTTCAACTTTCCAGGAAACAGTTTAAGCCTCGAATTGTATAATAACACTGTTTGACCTGCTTCAAACTTTCTTTCCAGAATTTTCTCATCATGCCATCTCTTAATCTTTTCTTTATATAACTTCGCGTTCTCATACGATTGGAGTCTGAATTCATCCATTTGATTCAATTGTAAGAGGCGCTTTTCTCCCGCAGCAGATATATCAAGGTTTAACTTCCGAATTGCCCAATAAGCACTGTGTTCGAGTTCAACTGGAAGATGGCATGCCTTCCCATAAACTAACCTGTACGGAGACATCCCTATCGGAGTTTTGTAAGCTGTACGGTATGCCCATAAAGCATCATCCAACTTGCTAGACCAATCTTTCCGACTAGGATTCACTATCTTCTCGAGGATTCGTTTCACTTCTCGGTTAGATACCTCGGCTTGACCACTTGTTTGTGGATGGTAAGCAGTAGCTATCCTATGAGTGACTCCGTACTTAGCGAGGATAACTGAAAACTGCTTATTACAGAAATGTGTTCCTTCATCACTAATGATTGCGCGAGGAGTGCCGAATCTAGAGAAAATGTTCTTCCGAATGAATTTAATCACAACATTCGCATCATTGGTGGGTGATGCTATAGCTTCTACCCACTTCGAAACGTAGTCCACCGCTAGAAGTATATAGGAGTTACAGAAAGATGGTGGAAATGGTCCCATGAAGTCAATTCCCCAAACATCAAACAATTCGACTTCCAGGATCATATTAAGTGGCATCTCGTGTCGCTTTGATATATTACCAACTCTCTGGCATCTGTCACATTTTAACGAAAACACACGGGCATCTTTGAAGAGTGTTGGCCAGAAAAATCCACATTGAAGCACTTTAGCTGCCGTTCTTTCTCCCCCAAAATGTCCACCATAGTCAGATGCATGACATTGGTATAGAATACTCTCCATTTCAACTTCCGGGACACACCTTCTTATTACTTGATCGCCACATTGTTTAAATAAGAATGGCTCATCCCATAAATACTGTTTCACATCATGGAGAAATTTCTTCTTTTGCTGGCTTGTCAAATCAGGCGGAAACACCTTACTGACAATGAAATTTACATAATCTGCATACCATGGTGTATCCATCCTTACCGCAAATAGCTGTTCATCCGGAAAAAATTCGTTGATCACTGTTGTGTCATTTTTCTTTAGTTCTGAATTCTCTAACCGTGATAAATGATCAGCAACCTGATTTTCAGTTCCTTTACGGTCCCAGATCTCCAAGTCAAACTCTTGTAGCAATAATACCCATCTAATTAATCTCGGCTTTGCGTCTTTCTTTGCTATTAAGTACTTAATTGCCGAATGATCTGTAAACACAATCACCTTTGTTCCAATCAAATATGAACGAAATTTATCAAATGCATAAACAACTGCTAATAGCTCCTTCTCGGTAGTGGTATAATTCTGTTGAGCATCCGTCAATGTCTTACTAGCATAGTATATGGCGTGAAAATTTTTATCTTTTCATTGGCCAAGAACTGCACCAATCGCAAAGTCGCTAGCATCACACATTAATTCGAACGGGATATTCCAATCTGGTGCTATGATTACCGGTGCGGTAACTAGTTTCTTCTTTAACACATCAAAAGCTTCCAGACATGCTTGATCAAAGTTGAATGAGACATCCTTCTCCAAAAGATTGCAAAGTGGTTTTGTGATTTTGGAGAAGTCTTTGATAAATCGTCTATAGAAACCAGCGTGTCCCAAAAAACTTCGAATACCCTTTACAGAAATTGGTGGTGGCAGGTTCTCAATGGTTTCGATTTTAGCTCTATCAACCTCAATTCCTTTTGATGATACTCGGTGACCCAAGATTATCCCCTCTTGCACCATAAAATGACATTTCTCCCAGTTTAAAACCAAATTCGTTTCCATACACCGTTTGAGCACGAGAGTGAGATTTTCCAAACAATAATCAAATGAATCCCCAAAAACTGAAAAATCATCCATAAATACCTCAAGATTTTGTTCAACCATATCTGAAAAAATAGCCATCATACACCGTTGAAACGTCGCTGGTGCATTACATAACCCAAAAGACATTCTGCGAAAAGAAAAGGTGCCATATGGGCATGTGAATGTTGTTTTCTCCTGATCCTCGGGTGCAATGGCAATCTGGTTATAGCCCGAGTATCCATCCAAGAGACAATAATACTCGTGCCCTGCAAGCCTGTCCAACATCTGATCTATGAATGGTAGAGGAAAATTGTCTTTACGAGTGGCCTTATTCAACTTCCTGTAATCCATACACACCCGCCAACCAGTAACTGTTCGCGTTGGGATCAATTCATTCTGCTCATTCGCAACTACTGTCATTCCCCCTTTATTTGGCACGCATTGAACCGGACTTACCCATGAGCTATCTGAGATAGGGTAGATAATTCCCGCATCCAACCATTTAATGATCTCCTTTTTAACGACTTCCTTCATGATGGGATTAAGTCTTCGTTGTTGTTCAATAGTTGGTTTCGAATCGTCTTCCAGCAAAATCTTATGCATACAAATTGATGGGCTTATCCCCTTGATATCTGCAATAGTCCATCCAAGAGCAGTCTTGTATTGTCGAAGTACCCTTAGTAGCTTTTCTTCTTGAACCTTGTCAAGTGATGCAGAAATAATGACTGGCAAGGAGGAAGAAGAACCAAGGTAGGCGTACCGAAGGTGGTTAAGCAATGGCTTAAGTTCCAAGGTAGGCGGTTCCTCTACGGATGATGTCTCCTTTTCATCTAGCTTTCCCCGATAATCCAGAGGTTCAAATTTTTGTAGACATCTTGTGAATTTCGGAGTTGAATCTAGCATTTGGACCCATTCTATCACCGTTGAATCATCAAATAAATTTTCACTAACCAATGCGGTTTCAAGAGGGTTTTCAATCACAGATTCACTTAATACCTCTTCAGTTGCTTCTTCAATTAGATCAACTCTTAAGCACTCTTCCTCTTCCTTCGAAAATTTCATAGCCTTGAAAACATTAAAAGTTACTTCTTCATCTTGGACTCTCATTGTTAACTCTCCCTTTTGTACATCAATTAATGTCCTTCCAGTGGCTAAAAACGGTCTTCCAAGGATAATGGGTATGTCTTTATCCTCTTCGTAGTCCAACACAATGAAGTCCGCTGGAAATATGAATTTGTCCACCTTCACTAATATGTCTTCCACAATGCCCCTAGGGTATGTCACTGATCTATCTGCGAGCTGTAGAGAGATATTTGTTGGCCTTGGCTCTGGTAATCCCAACTGAGTGTAGATCGAAAGTGGCATCAAGTTAATACTCGCACCCAAATCACACAAACATCTGTTAAAGAACTGGGGCCCAATCGTGCACGGTATTGTAAAGCTACCCGGATCCTTCAACTTCGGTGGTAACTTTCTTTGCAGAATTGCGCTACATTCTTCTGTCAATGCTACTGTTTCGAACTCCCCTAGCTTCCTCTTTCTTGCTAAAATATCTTTCATAAATTTTGCATAACTAGGCATTTGTTCTAAAGCATCTGCGAATGGAATGTTGATTTGCAGCTTTTTGAACACATCTAAAAATTTTGAAAATTGTCTATCTAATTTCTGCTTTTGAAATCTTTGAGGAAACGGCACAGGTGGTACAACTGTTGTTTGCTTATCTTCTTGCTGTTTTGTCACAACTCTTTCCCCAGATTTACGTTCCGAATTTCCACTCTCTTGTTCACCATCCTCAGCAGAAATTATTTTCTTGTGTCCGTCCAAATCTGTAGTCAACTCCTTCCCGCTTCTGAGTGTAACTGCCTTACATTGCTCATTTCCATCATTCCTTGGATTTTTCTCCGTATCACTAGGTAAAGAACCTGGAGCTCTAGTATTCAAAGCATTAGCCATTTGCCCCATTTGATTCTCAAGATTCTTGATTGCCGCTGATTGGTTTTTAGTTATGGCTTCAAACTGAGTTGCCAATCTTGCCAACACTTCTTCCATTTGTGATAACTTATCAGGTTGTGGGTGTTGTTGAGTTTGTTGGTGTGGCTGAAATCCAGGTGGATATGTTTGCCTTGGAGCTTGGGCTTGAGCATGTGACTGATTATTACTCCAAGAAAAATTCGGGTGGTTTCTCACTCCTGAATTGTAGTTGTTTGAATAACTGCCCTGCTGCCTGTTATAATTGGAAACAAAATGGACTGATTCAGGATTTATTGCACATTGATCACTTGAGTGGTTACCCGCACATATTTCACATATCGTTTCCATTTTTTGAACTGGTTGTACCCCAAGTGCATCTATCTTCTTTGTAAGAGCAGAAATCTGAGCTGTCACTTGAGCTGACAATGCTGTCATCGCATCCACTTCATACACTTCGACTGTCCTTGTCGGAGTTATTCTTGCTGTTGGCCATTGATAATTATTAGCTGCCATAGTTTCAAGCAACTGATACCCCTCGTCACAATTCTTGGCCATAATAGCTCCTCATGCTGTAGCGTCTATACTCGATCTCACTGTGCTGAATAAACCGTTATAAAAAGTTTGCACCTGAAGCCATTTAGGAATCCCATGGTGTGGACATTTTCGCAATGAATCTTTGAATCTCTCCCAAGCTTCATATAATGATTCTGAATCGTGCTGAACGAAAGAGAAGATATCGTTCCGCAACTTTACTGTTTTTACAGGCGGGAAAAACTTTGCAAGAAATTTCTGGGCTAGATCATTCCATGTAGTGATCGAGCCTGGTGGTAGTGAATGGAGCCAACTCTTAGCCTTATCTCTGAGAGTAAATGGAAATAGCCTTAGCCTTATTGCATCCTCTGACACATTATTGTACTTGAAAGTATCGCAGATTTCTATAAAGCTGACTATGTGATCGTTCGAATCATCGTTAGGTAACCCTCCAAACTGACATGAATTTTGAATCATCTGTATTATCCCCGGTTTTATCTCAAAACTTGTAGCAGTAATGGCAGGTCTCGTAATACTCGACTGAATTTCAGTAACCCGCGGCGTAGCATAATCCCGCAGTGCTTTTTGCTCTTCTTCAGCCATAGTATCTTCCTTATCAAGTGCTTCTTTGGTTTCTTTAACCCACTTACGCAACCGCTGAAATCTTTTCTCGATGTCGTCCTCATGAGGCAACAAATCTGGATTCTTCGATCGCGTTTGCATACACTAGTCAAGAACACCTGAATAGAACAGAACAGAAAAAGTTTAAATTAAGATTAACGCTATAAAAATCAATAATGACAAAATATTAAACTAATATTCCCGGCAACGGCGCCAAAAACTTGTTGCCTAAATTTTTAATAGCACTTTATCACGCAAGTATACGCGTTCAATTGTAATATTCAGCAAGCAAGGATATCGTTCCCACGAGGAAATAGACTAATATTTATCAATTACTAACTCTAACGCAATTAATCCTACTTTAAACTAAGAAAATTTTGTTTATGATTGAAATTTAAACTTAACAAAACTAATAATTAAAATCAAAATTTCACAAGAATAACTGCAGATTTAACAGATTAAGATTACAACTTCCCTTGGTATTTCATTTAAACTAACTTACTTCCCATTTAAAATAAATCAATTAATATGAATTGTTATCCACGAATGCTTTATGAATATTCACGCACTTCTTCCAAAGACACGTGAACAAATCCTCCTAAATCCAATCTTTAAGATGCAGAATTATAAGGAACACCCCAGTTAATCAACTCACTATATTCCTATGTGAATCAAGTTAATTAGGGTTTACGCACAAATTCTTTCAATGGATACAAAAGACACATAGGTATATTCCTATCCTACATGCTAATCATATTAACCCTATTCAGATTATATGAACAGATGTTATCATATCCAGATCTCAATCTATACTCCATCTTCCAATTTTATATAGATTATCACAGTAATTGTTGGCCAAACAATTAATCAATTAACATAAGATATAATAAACAATTCAATAAAAACCAACTTTCAATCAATGGGAAGCTTGCAATTTAAACTACATACCAAGTTCCATTGCAATCTTAATTAAAATTTAGTTCATGATAATATTGAAGAAAAACATCATCCAAATTAATAATCCAAACATCCCAGATAATTACAAAAGATAAAACTAGAGAAGAGAAGAAGAAACTCTGAATTTGCTCTTAAACTCTCTCTTAGATCTTCAGCCTTTGCAATTCTCCTTCGTGCTTTTCTTCCTTTGTTCTCTCTGCAAATCTCTTGAAAATTTGATTGATTGCTTTCAAAATTCGTTCCCCTTGCTTTTCTAGAGTCCTCTCCTATTTGTATTGGTCTCAGCCCTCATTCAGACTCCTCTTTGGCTTCAAAAACCCACTTGACAGCATAAAAACGCAACTTTCTACGCACTAGAGCGCCTAGGCGCTCATCATAGGGCAATTTCAAGCGCCTAGGCGCTTGGCCAGGACCACGTATTTACAGAAATGCCACTCAGCTTTAATTTTCATGATTTTTTGACCTTTTTCTTCTCCGAAATGACCAATTTGTCCCTCCAGCTCCAACCTACAACAAATAAACACAAAACACATAAAAAGATCCTAAAAAACAATTACATATAATAATAATTAAGTTTAATAATATCGGATTCATAGGTATAAAACCTACTCATCAGTTAACCACTCACGTATTAAATATCCACATTCCTCAGTCGATCATGGAATGCGCAATATCATTCAGTTAACCAAATATACAGAGCTGATACTAATACACAGACCAAACCCTAATTGTTACGTACCGTGAATTAGTGCTCCGTTCTCGATCGTAGTTCGGAGACGCTGTTGGGTTAAAGGAACGGCAGGAGGTTTTCCGCATCAAAGGCTTAATCACACTTCAAGAGGTATGCCTTTGATTCAGAGCATGGTTTAATGATCTCGTGTATGCTATGTATGAAATATTTACACTTTATACCATAATTGCATGTTTAAAAAGCTTGAAAACATCATTAATGGCAATCTTAGATACACTAAATGTTAGGGCTAATATTGAAGTATAATGTAGCCTAAACAAAGTGTATATGATCTGCATAATTTGGGTTTAATTGGATAATTAATTTGAAACCCTAGTTTGCAAATAGCCTTCTTTGAATAGTCATAACTTTTTCTGTGATTGTCCGATTAGATTGATTTTTGTATGTATACGTAGTACTCATTGTAAGCTTTCCAAAGATATATTATCGGCCTAAATCGGATTTATATAGAATGAGATATGGCTTCTCAAAATTTTAGTCGCGTAATGGCATTTCTGTAAATTTTAGTGGCTGGAGTTGAAGATGACTCGTGGCCCAACCCGTGTGCCCGACCCGCCCACCTGACCCGCGATTCTGACCCGTTTTGACAGATTTTTTATATTTAATTTCCAGAAAATGATTTATTAATTATTTTTAACATGGAAATTAATTTAAAAATAATAACAGTGACTATTAAATTCTGAAAATTAATAGAAATTAGTTATTGGTATATAATTAATTATTATACTAGAATTTGGAAATATTGACTATTTTGGATATTTTTGGTTAAATTTCTACCTATTAATTAATGACTTATTAATTATGAAAATTAACAAAGATGTCACAAAATTCTAGGAAAATTACAGTGACTATATTATGATATTAAGTTACTGTTGTGAAGTTTTCAGAAGGAAATTATCTATTTTGGATAGTTTTGGTTAATTTTCAATTAATTGTGCAATAGTTTATTAATTATGATAATTAACATGATTATCAGAAAATTCCAAAAAAAATTATAGTGATTCTCTTATGATGATAAGCTATTGTTATAATTTTTTTTGGAAGAAATTAACAGATTTGGATATCTTTGGTTAATTTCCAACTATTTGTGCATTGATTAATTAATTGTGATAATTAGCAAAATTATCAAAATAAATTCCAGAAAATTACAGTAATTTTTTTGATGTTAATATACTGTAGAAATTTTTTGGATGTATTTTAAAGTTTTATAGAATACTTGGTATATTAATCGAGTAATAATCCCTATTATTTAATTCCATTTATTAATATTTATGGGATATTAATTGTTGGTGCTTGGAATTAAATTAACATGCTATAATTACATGTATACCCCTGTTCCTAGTGAGAGTGATTTAGGTTGTAGTAATTTAATTAAATTATTTCCTAAATTATATGTCTTGTTTGCTGAAAAATTAAATTTAAATAATTAGACATTTATATGGATTGTGATTCCTAAGCTTAGCTAAGTCTCCTTTCTAATTTATGTCTTATTATTTTTATGTTAATTTGGTTCATGCGGCAAAGATATCTTATAGAGTGTGGTGAATATTGAATATCTTTAATAAATTGTCATATTTAAATCAAAGTAGAAAATGGCTTCAAAACACATTATCGCAGACCTTAACCAAGGAAACAAACTAGACGGAGATAACTATGACGCGTGGCACCGAAAAGTCAGGATGGTTTTGGAGGAGCAAGAGGTTGCAGAAACCCTGCTATCCAAAATGGCTAAACTAGAGGGTGAAAATGCAAAGGATCCGATCAAGGTTGCTGCCTTCAAAAGTTGGTGCAAAAAGGATCGTATCTCTCGCATAACGTTGCTGAGTTGTATGAACAATGACTTTTTGTTTGAGTATGAACAATACTCTACTGCACACAATATGTGGGAGGCTCTCAAAACTAAGTTTGGTGGCACTTCGTTGACAAGGATGAGGGAATTAGCCATAAGGTTCGATGTTTACAAAAAAAAGATAACCACACTACGAAACAACACCTTCGAATCATGGCTAATATGATCCGGGATTTGAAATCTGGAGGTACACAATTGTCAGATGAACAACAGATTTCAGCAGTGGTTTTCTCCCTTCTTGATAATTGGGAACATATGCGGGTCAACATGACTCATAACGAGAATATCAAGACCTTTGATCATAGTCGTCGTCACTTGGAGCTCAAAGCTGAACGCCTTGATGTTGTCAAGACCTCCAGGGCATATGTGGCTGAATCAAACTCTTGTAGAGGGTTCAAGCCTAAGAAGGGGAAGAAACCTGCTCATCCTGCTGTGCCTAAAGGGGCTGCGAGTAGTGGTGCTGTCAAGCGTAAGAGAGGCAAACGAGGTTCTGGTAAAAAGGACAAAACCAAGATGACATGATACAACTGTGGCAAGGCGGGACACTTCGCTCGTAACTAAGCCAAAGAAGGTAATTCCTAATTTTAATCTATCTATGTGCTTAGTATCAAGTACTATTTTTGTTGCTCATTCTCTCCATATGTGGATTGTAGACTTCGGAGCAACGGACCACATAGCTAGAGATCGGAGTGGATACATGGAATACCACCGAGTTCCGGCTGGCAGAAAAGTATTCATGGGGAACGATTCCAGTGTGGACGTGCTAGGAATTTACAAACTAAAAATACGATGATGCTCATCATTGATCCTTTATGATGTACTTTATGCGCCGGATGTCCGGCAAAATTTATTTTTTGTTTTATTAGTACTTCGTTTAGGCTATTTAGTTAGTTTTGAGAATAATTCTGTAATAATTTTGCATGGGAAGAATGTTTTGGACATGGTTTTATGATGAATTGTTTTATGATTTTAGATACTATTGATTCTAGTAGTAATAGTAGTGATTATTATTCCTTGTTGAAAATAATCATGATGGTTCAATTCAATGGCATGCTAGATTAGGCCATATTGGACAAGATAGAATGACCAGGTTAGCTCGAGCAGGCCTTTTAGGCCCACTCGCTAAGGTCAATCTACCCACATGTGAACATTTTTTAGCAGGGAAATTAACTAGAAAACCATTCGGTAAAGCCACTAGGGCAGAAACACCATTGCAACTCATTCACTCAGATATCTGTGGCCCTATGAATGTGAAAGAAAGGCATGGACGATCCTATTTTCTCACAATGATAGATGACTATACGCGTTTTGGGTACACTTTCTTGATCTCTCATAAGTCTGAGGCATTAGATTGCTTTAGACGTTATTTGATTAAGGTCGAGAATCAGTTAGATAAAAGTGTTAAGGCACTTCTAATTGACCGAGGCCGCGAGTATCTGTCCGATCAGTTTAAAGAACTTTGTGAGGAAAAAGGGATAATCAGGCAACTGATAATCCCTAAAACTTTGCAACAAAAAGGTGTGGTGGAGAGAAGGAACCGAACATTATTAGACATGGTTAGGTCTATGATGGCGCAAGCAAATTTGCCTATCTCCTATTGGGGTGATGCATTATTGACTACGACATACATACTTAACCGTGTGCCTTCAAAATCAGTCCAGTCCACCCCATATAAAATGTGGATTGGCAGAAAGCCCAAATTGGGTGAAATGCGGCCTTGGGGATCGACAGCTAACGTGAAAAACACTTCTCATCAGCATGGGAAGTTGGGACCGAGGGGTAAGAAGTGTATTTTTGTAAGATATTCTGAACACTCCAAAGGCTATGTGTTTGTAGGAGAGCAGCCTGATGGGACTGTATCTGAGATAGAGTCACGAGATGCAAATTTCCTTGAGATGGATTTTCCTAACAGAGGTGATGTGAGCAAGGAGATGAACCTTTATGAGATGGAGGAAGATTTAGGCGCCCCAACTCATACAGTAGAAACTGAAGAGGTTATTCCTCAGGCTCCTGTAGAAAGTGGGAGTGACATGCCTTCGAGCAGTTCTCATCCATCAAATGAAGAGTCTCATGTTCCTCAAATGCGTAGAAGTAAAGGGGGTAACATTCTACGTCGTCTTTTTGAGATTGAAGGGAATGCCTTTGTAGCTGATGTGCAAGATGATGAGGAACCTCGATCTTATCGAGATGCTCTATCATCAGCTATGAGAGATAAGTTTTGATGCCCCTAAAATAGTTCCACACGACCCATTCTGAGTCGCCAGATATCATACTATAAAAATCAAATACAAACTTCATTTATACAACTGTTGAACTGTCGTGCAGAATACGACCACAGTTAAACTGTGAGTTTTAATACAAATGTATGTAACTCTCATGGTGCCTCGACCACAACCTTACAATGGTATTTTATATAAAAGTACAGTCAAAAACTATTTTAGAAATTAAAATCTTTGGAAAGTGCTCAAGGAAACCTTCGTACATGGGAGGCCATGCGTCTAGGTTATGATAGATATCATATGTCCACATAATTATCCTTGGTTGACCCAATAGACACCAAAGAAAAACGAGAAGATTACTATCATGTTCGTTCCAATGATGAGTCTTCTCTTGACATATAACTATCTCCTTTATCTGCAATTGAAAATTATATTTCAATTAAACTCCAAGATCATATAGGTAGTGCTCGTAGATATACTCAGCAAGCGGATGTGCAGAACCCTGTCTTATGATAACACGAGGTTGTATGTCATTAAACATCTTGTATGATAGTGGAAAAAAACCCTTCCAAAGTTGGGTTCACCTCACCCTATTCAGTTCACAAAAATTAAATATCAAATGAAGTATAAAATACGACACACTTATCTAAAGTTCTCAATAAAATTATTTCTATACTATTTAGGGAGAACCTCAACAGCTATAGACCACCGTTCTATTCTCCTGTTACCCCCGCTCGACTCAGCTACACTCTTATTACCTGAAAGGAATTGTGAAGCAAAAAGGGTGAGCACAACTAACCAGTAAAGAATATCATGACTAAAGATAATTAAATTATCAATAGCCTTCATCAGTAATAAATCAGAGATTTAGAACATATGGTAGATGATAAAACTTTTCAACCATAGTTGCAGCGGAACGAGCAATCCATTAGAAGAGTCAAATAGACCATAAGGTCTATTATCTTCTCCATATTAAAAGTCCACCAATAATTTTTTATCCCTGTAACATCAATCAACAGTTTCTGTCCACAATCATGTGAATAACTCATAATCATAATTGTGATTCTAAATTCCTCTTCGCACTCGGGACGAAGATAATTTTCATCACTTATCTTTACCTGCAACATCAAAAATCATGCTTATACCAAATCACAATTCTTGCTCATAATTATACTAATAAATTCATCTTTGTACTACGGCCAAAGATATTCATTAATAATTCATCTTTGCACTACAGGCCAAAGACATACAACTGTATTTAAGAAGAGTCAAGTAGAGCATGATATCTACTATCTTTAACGAATTAAAAGTGTATAATCAATATTTTATCACTGAGACTCAACTTAATAAATAATCAACATCATCGAATCATCCCTACACTACGGCCAACGATATTCATGTATTCATCAATGGTCATGATTATACCGAATAATCCTTGGTTATAATCATATCAATAACTGTCCATCAATGCACTACGTGTAAGACCCCAACTTTTATGAATAAAGATTATTTTCTCTGAAAATATATTTTTGAATATTATGGTGTGGATATGATATAATGTTATAGTTTTGGGTAATATTTACAAAATTTGCAAAGTAAGCATGTGGTTATATAATATTCGATTGGTCGGGGAATATTCGTTTTAACAGGGAATATTCATACGACGACACAATTATGACGCCCCCAAAATAGGTATACATCACCCATCTTGGGTCGCCACTTAAATGATACAAAATTCAAATACAACTTAATATACAACAAGAGAGCAGTGAGTTTTAATACAAACATTATCTTCTAGACAATATTCACTCTCAGAATAAGTCCTCATTACATTTATTAACACACTGTTTAACAGAATAGTGAGGACTACTAATACTATCATCTGGACCGTCACTCCATTTCCTGACTAGTCCTGGCTACGTTCTCATTTCTTGAAGAGAACAGTGAAAGAAAGGGTGAGCTCAACTAGCCCAGTAAAAAATATTATGACTAAGATAATGCAGAATAAATTATCATTAGTCTTCAACAATGTTAAACTGATAAAATACAATAGACTTCAAGTTTAACTGCAGCGGAACAAGCAATCCATTAAAAGAGTCAAGTAGAGAATAAAATCTACTATATTTTATGATTTAAAAAGTTTTTCATCACTTTTATCGCTGAGACTCAGCTTAATAAATAATCCACATCATAAAATCATCCCTGCACTACAGGCCAAAGATATTATTTAGTATCACGACCACGAATTATCCATGCACTACGGGCCAAAGATAATCGTGTTTTCATCAACGGTCTTGATCATGCCATAAAACAATTCATCTTTGCTCCTTTGGCCGAAGAGAATCCATAGCCATAATCATACCAAAAACTGTCCATCAATGCACTACGGGCCAATGAGGACTTTTTCACATCATTTGTAAAATTACAGTCATGATTATACCGAATAATCCCTGGTCATAATCATACCAAGTCCATCTATGCACTACAGGCCACAGATGACTTTCAACAAAATATAAACATGAGGATGATGACAATGATATAAGAATTCAATAAAACAAGTTCAAGAATAAAATTGTTCAGGAACTAATAACGTCCAAATTGTCAACATGATACTTCTTTGTAGAGTAAAATTCAAGAATGCCTAGAAGAATATTTCCATGAAAAGATACTGGATGAAGCGCAAATATCAATAATATTCCACTAATTTCATGGAGTATAGAAGTCAAAACTTTAATCAACTGAGTATAATAAAGAATGGAATAACAAAAGAAATCACCATGCATGCGGTACTTCGCATAGACAAGTTATTCCAATAAAATAATAAATAACGGAACCAGGTCAGACGTAATACGCACCGACAAGATATTCCAACAGAATAATAAAAAATGAAATAACAACAGGAATCACCATGTATGCGGTACTTTGCATAGACAAGTTATTCCAATAGAATAATAAATAACGGAACCAAGTCAGGCAAAATTCGCACCAACAGGATGTTCCAACAGAATAATAAAGAATGGAATAACACCAGAAATCACCATGCATGCGGTACTTCGCATAGACAGGTTATTCCAATAAAATAATAAATAACGGAACCAGGTCAGGTGTAAAATGCACAGACAGGATATTGCAACAGAATAATAAAGACGGAACCAGGTCCGGCGTAAAACACACAGACAGGATATTCCAACAGAATAATAAAGACGGAACCAGGTCCGGCGTAAAACGCATAGACATGATATTCCAACAGAATAATAAAGAATGGAATAATAACAAAATTTCACCATGTATGCGGTACTTCGCATAGACAGGTTATTCCAGTAGAATAATAAATAATGGAATAACAGAAGAATTTCACCAAGTATAGGGTAGACCGCGTATACAAGTTATTCCAATAGAATAATAAAGAATGGAATAACAGAAGTTCTCTTCATGAATATGAAAAAAAATAATACCCCTTACCTTATAAAGAAGAGTACTCCGACGGTAGGGCGGGGATATACTTGAAGAAACTTGCACTACGCTCAAAGCTTTCTTAAACGCTAAAGAAAGACGCTCAAGATTATAGAAGAAGAATTCTTTCTAGAGTTTCAGTGAATTCGTAAGAAATAATGAAGGAATGAGCTTCTATTTATAGAAGAATGGACTGAATAGTAAATAATTCATGAACGGTCCAGATTGATTTACTTTTAATTGGACGGTCCAGATTTAAAGAAAAATCTTTTAAATAAAATATAATTATTATCATGTTCTTTCCAACGATGAGTCTTCTCTTGACATATAACTATCTCCACTGTCTGCAATTGAAAATTATATTTCAACCAAACTCCAAGATCATATAGGTAGTGCTCGTAGATATACTCAGCAAGTGGATGTGCACAACCCTGTCTTATGATAACACGATGTTGTATGTCATTAGACATCTTGTATGATAGTGAAAAAACACCCTTCCAAAGTTAGGTTCACTTCACCCTATTCGGTTCACCAAAATTAAATATCAAATGAAGTATACAATACGACACACTTATCTTAAGTTCTCAATAAAATTATTTCCATACTATTTAGGGAGAACCTCAACAACTATAGACCACTGTTCTATTCTCCTGTTACCCCCGCTCGACCCAGCTACACTCTTATTACCTGAAAGGAATTGTGAAGCAAAAAGGGTGAGCACAACTAGCCCAATAAATAATATCATGACTAAAGATAATTAAATTATCAATAGACTTCATCAGTAATAAATCAAAGATTTAGAACATATGGTAGATGATAAAACTTTTCAACCATAGTTGCAGCGGAACGAGCAATCCATTAGAAGAGTCAAATAGACCATAAGGTCTATTATCTTCTCCATGTTAAAAGTCCATCAATAATGTTCTATCCCTGTAACATCAATCAACAATTCCTGTTCACAATCATGTGAATAACTCATAATCATAATTGTGATTCTAAATTCATCTTCTCACCCAGGATGAAGATAATTTTTATAACCTATCTTTACCTGAAACATCAAAAATCATGGTTATACCAAATCACAATTCTTGCTCAGAATCATACTAATAAATTCATCTTTGTACTACGGCCAAAGATATTCATTAATAATTCATCTTTGCACTACAGGCCAAAGACATACAACTATATTTAAGAAGAGTCAAGTAGAGCATGATATCTACTATCTTTTATGAATTAAAAGTGTATAATCAATATTTTATCGCTGAGACTCAACTTAATAAATAATCCACATCATCGAATCATCCCTGCACTACGACCAAGGATATTCGTGTAATCATCAATGGTCATGATTATACCGAATAATCCTTAGTTATAATCATATCAATAACTGTCCATCAATGCACTACGGGCCAATGAGGACTTTTACCACATCATCTATAACATTACGGGTCATGATTATACAGAATGATCCCTGGTCATAATCATACCAATAAACAGTTCATCTATGCATATAAGCCAAAGATACTCATCAATAAATAGTTCATCTTTGCACGTAAGCCAAAGATGACTTTCATCATAATATAAGCATGAGGATGATGACAATGATATAAGCATTAATCAAAGGAAATCAAGGATAAATATTAAAGACTTTAAATTTATCCAATGTTTAAAAATATCCAAATCATGATACTGCTTTGTAGAGTAAAATTCAAGAATAATATTCATGTTAAAAATAATTTGGACAGAAAAGAAATATATTTTTCGGGTAAATAGTACCCCGCAATAGTACCCTATGAATAGTACCTCGGGAATAGTACCTCATGAATAGTACCCTGGCATGAAAAGTACCCCAAATACCCGAGTGAATAATATTTGGGTGAATAGTAATTTGGTTAAATAGTAACTCGTGAATAGTATTCTGACATAAAAAGTTCCCCGAATATTCGAGTGAATAATACTATAGTAAATAGTAATCGGGTGAATAGTAACCCGTGAATAGTAATTCGTAAAAAAAATACCAAAGAAAATTATATTCCATGACGAGTACAAAAGAAATGATATCTCATACGAGTATAATAGAATATACGAAACCGCAAATGGATTTTCACCCGCCATGCGGTAATCCACGTAGACAGATCATTTTCACAATTTAATAAAGAATGAATACAAAGGGTCATTCACCATGCATGCGGTAATCCACATAGACAAGTTATTCCAACAGAATAATAAAGAATGGAATAACAGAAGAATTCACCATGCATGCGATAGACCGCACAAACATGTTATTTCCAACAGAATAATAAAGAATGGAACCAGGTCATGCGTAATCCGTACAGATAGGATATTCCAACAGAATAATAAATAATGAAACCAGGTCATGTTTAATCTGCACAGACAAGATATTCCAACAGAATAATAAAGAATGGAATAACAACAGAATTCACCAGGCATGCGATAGTCCGCACAGACAGGTTATTCCAATAGAATAATAAAGAATTAAATAACAGAAGAATTCATCAGGCATGCGATAGTCCGTACAGACAGGTTATTCCAACAGAATAATAAAGAATGGAATAACAGAAGAATTTCACCATGTATGCGGTACTTCGCATAGACAGGTTATTCCAACATAATAATAAAGAATGGAATAAAAACCCTTACGAGTATTGAAAGAAAATAACTCTCTTCATGAATACGAAAGAATAATACCCTTACTATAATAATAATATCCCTTACCTTTGAAGAAAACTGGATACTGGAATAGTGAGCTGCAGATTTTTCTTCTTTTTTCTTTCTATAATTTCTCTCTATAATAAATGCTCTATAGCTTTAGTGAATTGGTGAAAAATAATGAAGGAATGAGCTTCTATTTAAAGGAAAATATAATTTTCATAATTGCACATTTTGAGTCTCGAAATATTACAGTATAATACCTTCATCTTTTCCTTCATTTTTAAATTAGTCATCCAAGTATTATCAAACTTGCACTACCTACCCTAATAGTAAATCATGTGAATCAATAGTAAATCATGTGACTCAATAGTTCTAAACATGTGAAAAAATTAATTATAGTATAGTACCTTTATCTATACCTTCATTTTTAATTTAGTCATGCAAGTATTACCAATCTTGCACCAACTCCCCTAATAGTAAATCATGTGAATCAATAGTACACACATATGAACACATAGTTATAAGCATGTGAATTAATAGCAATTAATTGCTCATTTATCCGATTAATTACCCGATTAGTCAATATAACCTCCAGACATCAATTATTATCGAAATAAATGTCGATTTCCACTAACATTAATAATTCCCACACAATGGAACTATCAATTTCATCCTTAATCAACATGAACTTATTCATCATTAATATTATAACGCACAATATTTAACAACCGGGTCGTTCCCAAGAAAGAGGGGGCTTTCCTTTAAGGATTTTTTCTTATTGACGCGCAATTAGGTGACCAAACCTCTCATTGACAGAACTTCTAGACATTGTCAATATTGAAAATAATAATATGAATAACTTTGTCATCTCAATTATTGATTTAATAATATAAATAATGCAGATGATATTGTGACAATAATTGAATCAATAATATGAGAGATATGATGCAGCAATTATTGTAGCAATAATTGAGTATAACTGAGTGACTTCTTACGTAAGCATCAATAATCAATACCGTGTGCTACTATGCAACCACGCGTATTACTGTACTTTTACTACCGGGTAGTTCAACAGTTTTAATGGTAACACTTTCGCCGTTATTTTTATAAAAAATAATTCTGTCATTTTCTTACTAAGACAATACTTCCATTGTGGGGTCCACCAATGACTGTGCTGTCGTACGGATATTCCCCGACAAAAAGAATATTCCCCGACTAAACGAATAACAACTTGCTTACTTTGTAAAATTTTCAAATATCACCCTTAACTTTAACCCTTTCTCAATTTAACCATTTACTAAATAAAATAATAATAAGAAAATTGAATACTTTCATTTCAAAAAATTTGGGGTCTCACATAAGTGGATGATTTCAATGGAAGAAGAGATGGAGTCCATGAGGACTAATCAAGTCTGGGACTTGGTTGACCTTCCACCAGGGCGAAAGGCTATTGGGAACAAGTGGGTTCTTAAAGTCAAACATAAGGCAGATGGTTTCATTGAAAGGTACAAAGCTCGTCTTGTAGCCAAGGGCTATACCTAGCAAGAGGGAATTGATTACGAGGAAACCTTCTCACCAGTTGTTAGGTTTGCCTCAATTCGCCTCATCCTAGCGATTGTCGCGCATTTAGATTTGGAGTTATATCAAATGGACATTAAGACATCTTTTCTTAATTGAGATTTAGCTGAGGAGATATACATGGATCAGCCAGAGGGTTTCGTCATAGAAGGACAAGAGCGTAAAGTATGCAAGCTCAAACGTTCTATCTATGGTTTGAAACAGGCATCCAGACAATGGTATCTGACATTCCATCGAGTTTTCATTAGTGATCGGTTTACGATGATCGAGGAATACCTTTGTGTATATATCAAATGGTCCAAAGATAAATTTCTTATCTTATCTATGTATGTCGATGACATCCTTCTAGCTGGGAACGATAAGGAGATGATTGTCGCCACCAAAGGGTGGTTGTCCTCTAACTTTGAGATGAATGACATGGGGGAAGCAATTTATGTTCTCAAAGTTAAGATCTACTGAGATCGCTCAAGAAAGCTTCTTGGTTTGTCTCAAGAGAATTACCTTAAAAAGGTTCTTGAGCAATTCCAGATGAACAACTACAAACCTATAGACACTCCTATCGCTAAAGGCGATGCCACTAACCCGATTAATGCCTTACTTCTCCCGTGGAAATTAAGAAGATGTCCTATTATCCGTATGCCAAAGCTATAAGAAAGCTAATGTATGCAGTTGTGTGTACTCGGCCTGATATAGCCTATGCAGTCAGTTATCTCGGTCGGTATCAATCAAACCCTGGGATTGCTTATTGGAAGGCAATTAAGAGGATCTTGCGATATTTGAAAGGTACTTTGGATTACATGTTATGCTATGGAGGACCGAACCTGCGATTGATTGGTTACTCCGATGCCAGTTGGGGAGGTAACCAGGGGATGCGCAAGTCGACCTCAAGATATGCATTCTTGTTACATGGTGGTGCCATCACTTGGTGTAGTAAGAAACAGACTTGTGTTGCTATTTCTACTATGGAGTTGGAGTTTGTGGCTTCTACATCAGTTGTTTAATAAGCCATGTGGCTAAGGAGATTCTTCAAGGATCTTGGTGTCGTCTCTCATGCTTCAGATCCTGTGACTATTTACTGTGATAGCACGACGGCCCTAGATTACACTAAGAACCCCAAGTATCACGACAGGACGAAGCACAACGACTTAAGGATGAACTTCATCAGAGATATCATAGCAAATAATGAGGTGATATTGGAGTACATGCCCACTGGTCTTATGGTAGCTGATCCTTTGACGAAGCCAATTCCTAAATATGCTTTTTGTAAGCATGTTAGTTCATTAGGGCTTCGTAGGATTTGATGTACTTTCTATTATTTCCTTGTATATCACTCATTATTTGACTTGTATTAGAGATAATCATTGTTATTTTGAGATATTTGTCATTTATGCGAGATTCATTTATTTCCACTTGTGTTTGGTTATTTTAGCGCATATGATAAATTTTAGATGGTCACACAGTTTATTATGCATACTGGATATGCACATACTAAATATATATCAACAGGTTGGTTGGCTCACTCACACGAGCAATCACCCTTGGCGCTTTGAAAAGCGAACAAGGTTGAGACAGTTCATTTATTGACACTTTGAGTAGCAGAGTTGTTGATGCTTTTGATAGCAATCAATTGGAGCTTAGTAGCGAACAAAATGAACATGATGCCTCCTTGGCATGAGTCAAGATGAGGTTAACTTGGATTAACTAAATATAGTATGCCCCGCCATCTATATTAACCTGTATTGATAGCCGGATACAAAATTTTAGGTTTGGCGCTTGGAAAGCGAGCAATCTAAAAAAATCGAGTTAGGTGCTTATGAAGCTACTAAACTAAGATCCGTACGACACAGATACTCATATAGATGAGATTGTCTGTCGTAACATGATAATCGAATGCAAAGTTTCAAATATGGCGCTTAGATAAGCGAGTAATTTGAAATGTTCTAATGTCCACACAACAAGGCTATAGAATAGCATGTTTTGAGTGATTTACATGTGCTTAACGACCATGTAAAAGAGGTGAGAGAATGAATCCCTGCTTCCTCACCGTGCGAGTCTTGTAGGACAAGTTTTGTTCCCACATCAAGTGCTCTTTATGATCTTTGACTATACTGCAAAGACATTGATTAATGTTGCTACTTTGGTTTTGATTCCTAAGTTCAGGATTGATGAGACTATAAGGACTGATTCTGGGAAAGAAGTTGATTCATTTTTTATTAGTATTAGGGCAAAAGGAAGACAATTTGATTTCACCTTGTTCTCCACTTATTGTCGACAACTATAGTGCTTTGATAGCGACATAGTAATAAGTGAGATACGAAATGTACTTGGGCCCAAAGTTGGTTAAGTGAGGCTTTTTGAGGGGTTAGAGATACTTAACCTAGTGAAAATTCAAATGTGTCTGGGGTATTCTGAGTTTGTGGGTTGTAGCCTCTACGTGAACTAATTAAGTTCGACGTGAGAGCTCCCATATTATTTCTTTGAAAGGGTAGATGTCTCTATGTTGGCTCTAACAGGTTTGATATAGAGCTCCCGCATTGTAGGTGAACTCAACGGTCGCACGGTTCGGTAGTTAAAGGTTTACATGTTTTGGTTTGAGCTGTTTTTGGCTGATACGAGGATTACATCATCCCCACCATGGGTGAGTGAGAGATGTTGGATCTTGGGTATCCAAATGGGTTACCCATGGAGGGTTTGACCCAATTACATTAACTGAGTTCCCAATTAATAAGGTCAATTGCAGTTCATTAATGTGAACGTGGATTGACTGAACGTGGAGGTAATGTTGGGGAATGGGTTAACCACTCACATATTAAATATCCACATTCCTCAGTCGATCATGGAATGCGCAATATCATTCAGTTGGCCAAATATACAGACCCGATCCCACTACACAGACCAAACCCTAATTATTACGTACCGTGAATTAGTGCTCCGTTCTCGATCGCAGTTCAAAGACGTTGTTGGGTTAAAGGAATGGCAGGAGATTTTTCGCATCAAAGGCTTATTCACGCTTCAAGAGTTATGCCTTTGATTCTCCTAATTGTGTGTAAATATGAATAACATGCGTAATAAAAATCCTTTAGATCAAACCTACTTATTTTTTTTAGCAAAAAAAAACCTACTTATTTTAAAATAACTTATAACTTATTTTTTTGAGAAATAAGAAATTGTTACTTCTTGAAATGTACTTATAAATCAATTTTTAAGTTAAAAAATAAATCACAACCAAACACTTGAATAACAATAATAAAAAACAACTTATAAGTTGGTTTTACCAACTAATAAATTGTGGCATAAGTAATAAGTAATATGTAAAAAGATACTCTCTTGTCTAAGAAAATGATTTCATCTTTTAAAATACTTTAAAATTTTTAGATACTTTCGAGAACTTGGGTAAATATTCTTGCACGGTAAAATGACTTAAAATACACATTTTAATGTAAATTAAGAAGTTTGAGTATAAAAAAGGATCGGGATCCTCTATGAGGATTTCTTTGTGAGGTTCTTGTAAGGGTTTTGCTGTGGGGTTCACAACACATTAAAAAGGAGATCCAATAGCTCACAACCCTTTTTTTAGTATCAAAACGACGTCATTTTGATAGAATTTTTTTTATAAATTGACAAAAATTTAGAAGCCACCAAACGCCGTTTATTTTTACATATAATTATTTTAAATATCTTGATTATTCTGTATATGAATTTTTTTTATATTTAATAACTTAGCTTGCTGTTAATATTAGGATAACTACAAACTTGACTAAAAAATGATTAAATATATCGGTTATAATTATCGTTAATATTTTCAATGTGGCTTTACTTATTTTTCGTTTATTATTGTTTTTGTTTGTTTATTTATATTATTATTATTATAATTTGTATTTATCTGTTCCATAAAATGAGTTTACTCTCACCGTTAAAAATATTATTATTATTTACTCTAATCATTGGGCCGTCTGGGTCAACCAAAAAAGTATTCTAGACCTATCAATTATTATTATTTACATATTCCTTTATATCTTTTTTTATTATTAATAATCATTTTACTTTACCTCTCTTAATCTACTGCTCAACGGAGACAATCACCATTACAAAAATACTATTTTAAATGTCCTCTTTTTACTTTACTTCGTTTGTTTGGTAAAAGTAAACGACGTTTGGTGGCTTCCAATTTTCTGTCAACTTGTAAAAAAATTCCTATCAAAACGTCGTCATTTTGATACACAGATAAAAAAAGAGTTGTGAGCCATTGGATCTCATTTTTAATGTATTGTCAAACCCATAGCAAAACTCTCACAAAATCCTCACAGAGAAATCCTCATACAGGATCCGAAACCATAAAAAAATTATCTAGTTTGTTCAATTTTTAACTATAATTAATCTTACATAAAATAAACTAGGGATTTTTTTTAAAAAAAAGTGGACCCTACAAATAAATTTTAGGATTAATTACATATATTAGTACATTTTTGAAAATAATTACAAAAATCACACCTCTATAAAATAATTACAAAAATATTACACTTTTTTTATTTTTATTTAGAATATTAATACAATTATAAGTCCTTAATTTAAGGGATTAATATTAATGGCTGACATGGTAAATTAATGTCCAACTTAAAATGGGTTGTTTTTTTGAAAGACGTGATAACCGCCATTAGGACTCTTCGATTTTAAACCCTTGTTTGCATGCTGAACCCCTTTCTTCTCTCTCTGTTCGTGTTCTTCTCTGTTGATCGTGTCTGAGTGTTGTTACTTGTTATCGTTGTTAGTTATCGTGATCGCTATTTTCGTCTAGTTGTATAGTTATCGTTGTTACTTGTTATCGTTGTTTATTGTTATCGTTGTTACTCCGTCAGCACAGATAACTCCTATTCGTTGGTCGCCATTTTCGTTGTTCTGTTCGTTCGATTAGTTGTTCAGGTAAGTAATTTTTAAATAGTTTAATGTACTATCAAATTAGTATATTAATGTGTTATTTTTATGTTTTATATAGAATGGTTGATACAAGGAAGAAGTACGAAAAGAGGAAGAGAAACACAGAGGGTGATTCTGTGAAGGGCTTGAAGAAGTTTGTTGTGGAGAGGAAGGGGAAGGGGAAGAATGTAGGTTAGAAATCGAGTAAGAGTGAGGATAGGTTGGTGATATATAGTGATATCAAGCATTCTGAAGTGTAGTTAGATTCTGATTTTGATGTCCATGTAGTTAAGTCCGAAAGACAAATGCTTAGCCAGAATATAATTCCAACAGAAAGAATTTTAAAGGTTTGTTAATTTAAATTTTGTTATTTTACGATCATATAAATGTTTGGTTTCTTAGTTAGTATGTTTTTGGTTACTATTAGATTTTGATTTGGATACCATTTGTGTTCAATCGATTTGGTATATTTGGTTACTTTTTTACGCTGTTATGGTTACCATTAAAAGATGTTTTGGTTACTATCATATAATTGTTCGGTTACTGTTAGCTTTTGATTTGGATACCATTTGTGTTCAATCAATTTGGTATATTTGGTTACTTGTTTAGTATGTTTTTGGTTAATGTAAGATTATGATTTTGATACCATTTTTGTTCCCTTGAATTGGGACTTTGGTTACTGTTTTTTGTTGTTATGGTTACCATATATTTTCTTTAGTATACATGGTTTGACTAAAATGTGGTTGATTTACATGTTTGTTTATGTATTGGTTACCATAGAAAAATATGTTGGTTACTATCATATAACTGTTTGGTTACTTGTTTAGTATATTTATTGTTAATGTTTGCTTATGATTTGGAATCTATTATTCTTCCCTCAATTTGGTATTTTGGTTACTTTTTTATGTTGTTTTGGTTACCATGTATTTGTGTAGTATACATTTGTTAGCTGAACTGGATTTGGTCTACATGTTGATCATGTGTCGGTTACCATGAAAACATGTTTTGGTTACTATGATATAACTGTTCGGTTACTTGTTCGGTATATTTTATGTCTACATGTTTTTTTTGGTTACCTTTAAATTATGTTTTGGTTAATATTATGTATAACTGTTTGGTTACTATATAAACTGATATGTACTACATCTTGTTAATATTTTGGTTAGCATTAGATTATATAATATAACTGTTTGGTTACTGCTTTATTATGTTATGGTTACTGTTATATTATGATATAGTAACTATTATTGTGCAGTCAATGTGGGATGTTGGATACTTTTTATAGTCTATTTTGGCTACTGTGTAATTGTTATATTATGTTTTTGCTAGTATAATATAATTTGTTGGTTACTATGTAGCTGTTTATGTTATAAATAATATTTATATTGGTTACTAATAATTGTGCAAATCTGATTTTATTTATTTGCAGTTATATGATCTGTATTATGAGGGATGCAACAAAAAATTCACTAGAAAAGTTATATATTGGTGCGATGTGGAAGTCCCCAGCATTATTGCTAAGAAATTGAACGAAAGTCAGTTGGAGAAGTTTAAGGCAACATGTTTTGGGAATTTTTTGGAGTTTGGTGAGCACCAAATGTATTCCCAGATTATTCACCATGCTCTTGTAATGGAGGTTCACCAGAGGGATGAAGGTGAAATGTGGTTTTTGTTTGGAGAGAAAAGGGTCAGATTTGGTTTGCCTGAGTTCTGTCTAATTTCTGGGTCGAGATGGTAGGGTGAGGATGATATAACTACATATAAAGGTATGAAGAATATGCTTATTGAAAAGTTTTTTGGGGATGAAGCTATGACGCGTAGTAATATAGGAGGGGTATATCGGAAGATAGTTTTTGATGACGATGATGAGGCTATTAAGATGTCATTAATTTTGTTGGTGTTTAATTTCATTTTATCCACAGTTTCTGAAAATTATATGGATAGGGCAATGGTTAATTTTTTATTTTATGGTGATGTTAGTAGTTTTCCTTGGGGGAATGTCGCATTCGAGATGACAAAGTGCTCTTTGTCCAATGCTTTGAAGGGGCGTTTGAAGAAAATGAGGAATGGTGAGTCGATATATAATTTCTACAAGGATCATTATACAAATTGTACAAGTTGAATGGGCTACCTTATGTATTCCAAGTGTTTATGTTTAAAACCATTCCGACATTCAAAACTCGGGGCATATGCAACGATGAGCATCCGTCGGATGTCCGTTTATTTAGATGGAAGGTGCTAGTGAAGCCCCCTACGAATGAAAAGTTGAATGATTTAGTATTTTATTCCAGACAGGTATGCAGTTTACTACTAAGAGTATAATTAGTTACCTTTAGTTATATAATTAGTTACTGATTATATTTTGTGAAGTTTACTGTTAACAAAGTAGTTAGTTACCTTTATATACTCATTTGGTTACTGATTATTTATGTGTATGTTAATAATAAAAATTTATTTGGTTACCTGAATATACGCATTTGGTTACTAATTAAATTACCCTCATGTTGCTAATAACAATTTTGTTGTTTACCCGGTTATATAAATATTGGCTACCTTTATTCATTGATTTGGTTACTAATTTATATACATTTGGTTACATGTATATATGTATTTTGTTACTGATTATGTTTCATGATTTTTTATTTACTATTTTTTTACTGTATTTGTACAATGTTTGTCTGATGTTATACTAAATGTACTTAATGTTTTTTAGTTGAGGATAAAAAGTTTGATTCCCACATCCAAGGAGAAGAATCGGCTTGATTTGGGCGGGCTTCACTTTTTCAATGGGAAGGATGCTGATAAGAAGGTTGGAAAAAAGTGAAGGGTGACAACGTTGGATTTGATATATCTGAAGTTAAAGATGCAATTGATGCACGGTTTAGGCCGTTGGAGAAGAAAGTGTCTGAAATTAAGAAAGACATTGTAAAATTGCGGGCTGATATTAAGGATGATATGCATGTTTTACATGTTCAATTATGTAGGGACTTTAGGTCCATTATTAGAGATGAGTTAAGCGGGATCAAAGATTTTGGGGACAAACAAGTTGATGGTGATTCTGATGATGATGATTCGTATGATGGCGGTGATGATGGTGATAAAGATGATGGAGCTGATGAAGCTGATGACATTGTTGATGAGGATGATGATGTTTTTAAAGGTAATTATAATGATGATGATGATGAGGTTGGTGATGATGGGTTGAAAGCTGATGAGAAGAATGATGAGTTTGAAACTGAAGTTGTTAAAGAGTGTGAAGATGTTGTTATGGTTGATGAAGTTGTTAAAGATGATGAAGTTGTTAAAGAGTGTGAAGACCCCCATGTTGATGAGGATGCTGATGATGGTTCAAAACTAAATAAGAATAATGATGGTGATGATGTGTTGAATTTTGTTGAGAAGAAGGATAGGGATGAAATTGAGATTGGTAATGAAGTTGAACGTGATGTTATAGTTAAAGAACATCGTGAAATAAAAATTAATGATGATGCAGAAAATGTCAAGGTTAGACATATTTGTTTATTTTGTTGTGTTATATGTCTTTTTTTTAATGATTAATTGGTTGCTTTTTATTTTGCACAGATTGACAAGAATAATGACATGCCCTATTTTAACATATTAACCGTCCAATGCACTTGGAAAGAGATTGTTGTGTATGTTGCTGCTGAGGTTAGTGTTATAATGACATGCCATCCTTTTTTTTACATGCTATAGGTTTTGGTTACTGTTATATTGCGATATGGTTATTATTATATATATTATGTTTACTATTATAATATTAGTTGGTTACTATTACATTATGTGTTGGTTACTATTATATTATAATTTGATTAGTAATTTATTTTATTTTGGTTACTATTATGATATGTTCACTTTAATATGTCGATTATTGTTCATTCAGATTTTTATTGCATATAGTTGTTAACTGCATGTGTTTATGTTGAAAATCTAATTGTATTTGTTACCTTTTATGTCAATTTAAAAATAGGAATAAATGTGAGGTAGAAAGCAAGTCTGCACTTGATCAGATGGTTATGTCCACACAGGACATAATTCAGTGTGATGAGTTGGAGAAAAGTGTCCATAAAGCCGGTGGTAGACTTGTCCGTGAACATGCAAAGAGTGCCGTTTTGCAGTCTATATATACATCAACGTTTGGATCGACTGGTTCATCGTCTACTGTCGTGGGTGCTAGTCAAACACTTGCATATCTTTCTGCATTCCAAAAATATGCATGGATATGCCGTCAAAGTTTGAAGAGGCATTGTTTGAACAATGGTTTAAAATTGGACTAAACAATAGGAAAAGGTTTGTTGTTTATTGTTAACAATGCTATAGTTTTTTTTATGAAACAAATAAATTTGTTTTCTTTGTAGAAACATATGGTTAATATTAAATAAATATTATGGTTACTATTATTTTATGTTTTGGTTACTGCTTTATCATGTTATGGTTACTGTTATATTATGAGTTGGATACCATTTTTGTTTTCTCAAAATGGGATTTTGGTTACAATCATATTATATATTGGTTACTATGTAATTGTTAGGTATATACATGTTGGTTAAATTATTATTGATTACATTATATTTTTGTTTGATTTACTGTCATATTATAATTTGGTTACTGTCATATCAGGTTTTGGTTACTAATATATTATATTTTGGTTACTATCATGTAATATTTTATTTATGTTAATGTTCCATTGAAGTAAAGTGTTTGTTACTTTATATTATATTTTGATTGATTACTAGGTATTTGTTTAGTACATTCAGGTTGTTTAAAATTATTATTGAGTACATGATGTTGTTGTTTTGGTTACTATCAAATTATTTTATGGTTACTATTATTTTATATTTTGGTTACTTTTTTGTTGTGTATTAGTTAATATTTGATTATGGTTATTATATTAATATTTGTTGGTTACCATGTTACTATTTACAATTAAGTTGTTGATTAGTATGTTAATTATTGACTGTTCAAGTCTGATTTTGGGTAGTGTATACTAATACGGTAACTGTTAATGTTAGCGCGTATACTAATATGCTTTTATATTGAAGGACCGACAAATTCCCTGGAAAGAACGATAATATTGAACCTGCTTTTGTATTTGGGTCTGTCCCAATATCATCAAAAATGTGGTTCTACAAATTAAAGACTCATGGACAATGGTTAGACGACGATGTGAGTTCTTTTTTTAAAAAATTATGTTTTTCTAACTATGGTTACATTTTTTAGTTGGGGTAGTAACTAGTGTTAATAGAGTTGGTTACATTCATTACATACTTACATTTTTCAGCAACTGTTAATATTATATGTTTTTTTCTGGTTCAACACATCAATGTTGCGTTATATTATTTTCGTAAATTGGCTAGACATTTCGACAGTGTTCATATAATGGCAACAACTATGGATTATTGGTTTCATAACAAGATGACTGCTTTTTTTGAGGAATATACAAGTAAAAATGCAGATAAAAGTGTTCTGTCTGGGGAGGGTGATGTTGCTGAATACATCCATGGGCTGTTTATGGATGTCAACACACCATGGAGAAATGTTGACTACGTGTTGTTTCCCATTCATATGTCATCACCGGAACATTGGTTTTTGTTGACATTTGATGTGCATCGTAGACGTCTAATTGTTTACAATTCTTTGCAGCCAAAAAAGAAATCTATGCAAACAAAAATTATGGATGTTTGTGAGCCATACATATTCATTCTTCCCACTTTATTGCCCAAGAGTGGTTTTTGGAGGGATAGGTCTGACATTGACTTTAGCAGTGAACCGTATCGCAGCAAGGATAAAGATGATATAATTGAGTTGGAATTTGCAGAGGCGGTTCCTGAACAAGTCGAGGGGTAATGGTTACATTGTTTACATTTTTTTAATTATTACATATAGGTTGATTTTAGTTTTGATTTTTGTTATCTTTTGTTTGTTTGTGCAGTGATTGCGGGATGTTCACGATTTGTTTCGCTGAGCATGTCATTCATCAGAAATTTGATGAAATTCCTATTCCATTCCCCATTGCGTAGTATCGGAAGAAGTTATGCAAAAACCTATATATGCATGCAAGGAACAAACAGTTGGAGGGATATGAGATTGACAGATAATTTCCATGAAGATTTGTTCCAGATTTTGATTAGTTCGGATCTCGTTGTTTTGTATTTATGAATTGTGTTTTGTATTTTTTTTGGGATATACACAACATTTTTGTATGGTTTATGAGTTTGTGATGTTTATTGGATCTTATATAGATGGGATTATATATTTGAGAATTTTAGCAGTAATGAAAGTAATATTGTTTGTTGGTTGGTATTTGTTTCTTTTAAGTTGTGTTTGCTACATTGTTTGAGATGTACAGTTGGTAACCAAATATGTATAAATAGGTAACCAGCTAATGTTTTGATAGTAATCAGAGAGTTACAAGCTTGTTTCAGTACATATATCAATTGTTAAATGTACATGTGAGAGTATACTTTGGTTGCCTAAACTAACAATATCACTTTCATTACAGGATGCTGGATATACATGTTGTTTATGTTTTGGTTACCATTAAAACATGTTATGGTTACTTTTATGTAACTATTTGGTTACTTATTTATTATATTTGTTTTACTTTTATTTAATGGTTTTTGATTACTATTATTGTACAATCATTGAGGGATTTTAGTTAAAAAAAATTTTGTTAATATGTAATTGTTTATTATACATGATTTCCTAAGATGGATTCTTGTTTTGTTCTAGTTACCATTATTTTTATTATAGAGGTAACCATTTGATTACTTATTAGTAAATAAATTGAAATAAAATTTGTTAAAATCAGTATATATCAGCTATTTAAGTTGAAATGTTAGGTTGATATCCTAACCTACAAATATGTTAATAATTTTTGTTTTTGTTGGTAACCAAACAGTTATAAGTTTGTATCACGAATGTTATAAAGTGTTAAATGTATGTGTCTGATTTATAGTCAAGTGCATAGTGTACATGTGTGGGTTCCCATTTATCTAGCTGATGGATACTTTTAAATTACATAGTTATCTAGCTGGTAGTAATTAAACATTAATGCAGTGGTAACCATTTTATTTTAGGTGGTAAACAAATTTACATAAAAATGTTTTAGAATAGTTAAAAATTGTACAATGTATATATATGTTTGCTTTATATTGGAAACTCATAGTAAAATCAGAAATCAAAATATTAATCAATAACAATTTTAGTTACTGTACACAATCAAAAATGTTACCAACCATATGGTTAATGGTTACTCATAGTAAACAATTATATATTCATGTATTTACACTCTTAATGTAATTGCACTATATCAGATATTTTTTTGGTCTTAAAACAGGTGGATTATTGCATATTTTCCCGTTGTTTCCTTTTTCTTGGCACCTGTTGCATTTGTTTTGAATTTTGATTTCAGATCCGTGTTTGTACCTCCCTATTTTTGGTCTTCTCGCTGGTCTTCTTGTGTTCGGTGGTTTTACACATATGTTTCTTACTTCTTATGGTATATCCCAGTTTTTTTTGTCATCTAACGGCATGATGGAAGCTGAATATGTGTCTACCAAAGTTGTTTTAGAGTAATTTTTTGAGCAAAAATTATAACAGCTCAAATTTCGCTTGTTCATAACAGCAACATCGTTAGGACAAGGCATCTCATGGTACTGAAATTTACGACATGTGCATGTCTTTTGATTAATGTCCACAATATATTGTTTAGCGACATCGTAAATAGTAAAAATCACTAAGTTTGATGTCTCAACCTACAACACAAATTAAGTGTGTTGTTAGAATAAAGTACAATTGGAATCATTTTCATTGTCTGAAAACAGAATAAATATAGTAAAGTAAACAGCTCAATGTTATAATTACAAAACATAATAACATTATAATTATACAGAGTAACCAAGCAAGCATTAGTCAGTAACCAGTACAATGGTACACAGTAACCAAATCAGCATTAGTCAGTACCATTATAATGTTATGTTGTAAGCAATTAAGTATTAGTTAGTAACAAATATAATATTACACAGTAACCAAGTTAGAATTAGTCAGTTATATTATGCAGTAACGATTATAATTTTAACTAGTAACCAAGTCAGCATTGTTTGCATCCAAATAATTGTAGTTATTTTTAATGTTGTTAAAATTAACAACATATACATGTAACCAATAGTGAACAAATAGGTTTCCATAAAATGCAAATGCAACTTATGATGCAATAATTTAAAATTTGTATTAGTTACCTTAAGTTTCTTTGATTTAATGATATTAGATTGCAACCTTCCCTCAGCTGTTGTGGAAAGTGTTGTGAATGTTGATATGGCTGCTTGTTTGTTTGTGAAATACCATCTTTGAACAAGAAAACGTAGGCATTAAATCATTGATGCAACTGGAAGATCCCTGATCATTTTGATTGCGTTGTTAATAGATTCGACGGTGTTTGAAGTCATTGTTGAGTATCTGCTTACAGTCTCATAGAGCCTGGTGCAGTTCTCCAACTTGACCTCTTCCTCCAAATATGTTCTTATTCAAGGATCAATGGCATCAAGTTCAACCATGTATTTGTTGAATTGTTTAATAGTGTAAGCTCTACAAGCCCCATTGTAAGCATGTTTAATTTCGTCTCCTCTCTTTCTAAATCTATTTTTTATATTTTTTAGTACATGGTATGTGCAGGAACCATGCATGACATCCAGAAACACAAAATTTAGTCCTTGTATAATGGCTTTATGTCTATCTGAGACACTACATTGGCCTTCCCTAACTCTATAAGCAATTCTCAAATTTACAAAAAACCATCTCCAAGATAATTCATTTTCGCTGTCAACCACTGCAAAAGCAATCAGAACAATATTTTGGATTGCATCTTGTGTGCTTGCTATCAGTAGTGTCCCCCTGTAAGTTGATTGTATGAACGTTTCATCGGTTATAATTATTAGAAAGCAAAGGTGCCATGCTTGAATGGATGCTCCAATGGCAAAGAATAAATACTTGAAACGACCATTTATTTCCAACTCAAGGGATGTGACGGAACCTGATATGAAACATAAGCATTATCATTAGAATTACAAGTAGTATACAGTATCCAAATCACTAGTAGTTGGTAACCATTCAGTTGGTTAATGGTATCCAAATCAGTTGAGTTGGGTAACCAACTAATTATGAAAAATTAATAAAATGTTTTTAATTGTTACTTGGATTTGTTTTCTTCAGCATGTGTAACCATGATGGGATCATTGAGTAGTCGTGTGGATTTCCTCTTACCTTTTCCAACGGTTTCTCCTTCGATCTCCATTCTTTTTGGTAAGAGATAGACACATTATATTATGTCATCATGTCCTCCACAATATCGGTTGGTGTGTATATTTTTTTTCAAATTTGTTAATTTGTGAATTATGCATTCACTGACCAACTCACTATTTGCCTGTCTGTGGTCTCCCAGCAATACGTTAACTGAACACGTGTGGATGTCGTTGAATTCTCTCACCTTGAATATACTGGTTTTTCAAAAACTTGATGCTCTCATCTTCCATTTGCAATTTTCATCATCTATGCACACTAGCACAAAGTCTCTATGACCTGTTCGTTGAACTTTATGTTGTTTGTTTTTCCTGATTGAATGCAGCCTCATAGCTTGTGATAGGATTTTTTGTCTTTGTAGGTTTGATGTAATTGTACTTCACGTTCATTCGGATCTATTATTACATCATCATAGCGTTCTTCTGTGTATGATTTGTCATGTTGTCTGTCTCGTTGTTGTTCAATAATTTCCATTACAAGGTGATCGACATATTGCGTTCCAATTTAGCAATCGTGTGTTGCTAGTGGAACTAGTGCTGAATTCCCTTGTGTTGATCTGATTGGCGTTACATTGTGGATTATAGTTTCTTCTACATTTGTCAAGTTATGCAAGATTGTTGTGCGTCCCCTTCTGTGTTCAGTTTCTATAATCACTAGGAATTTACCTTGCTCATCAGGTTTTCTACTGACTTCAATAAAGAATCTTAAGGTTGCTTCATCTGATATACTGATCGGTGGAATATCGCTTCTAATATAAAATTTGATTGACAATGTTGTTGTATATTAGTGTTAGTGTTTTTATAATTATTTTGTGTGTTTTATTTTTGTAATTACTTTTAATTGTTGTATATTAGTGTTAAGGACACTAAATTTTAAGTTAAAATTAAACATTTTAATAGTCATTTTTTATAGAATATTTTTTAATACTTAAGCTATCTTTAATGAGAAATATAATGTAAATGATATTCTCAAAGTTTTCCTAAGATATAAATAACTTGAATTCATTTTTTGATAAAAGAATCCTATAAAAATACAATAAGGCTAGTGCGACCGGCCTAGAGCGGTCTAATTTTATTTTTTTTTGATTATGACTCAAATAATGTATAATATTTATTCCAATTAAAATTTTTACAGAATCATCAAGCAATTTAAGTGTATTTTAAAAATTTTACATATATCCAAAATATACCTAAATCACTAGATTTTATACAAATTCTAATTAAAATATATATTATATATTTTTTGGAAGTCAAACGAAAATAAAATAAAATTTGGACCCGCCACTAGATAGGTCGCTCTTTACCTGTCGCACCAAAAGAATTCATAAAAATATCACCAGTTAAAATATCACTTCCCTCGTACAGCGCATCCTATCAGAAACTGAAAGATCAAAGAGAGACCTTAGGCAAGAGATATATAAAAACCACAAATTTGACAATGACGTAATTTATAGAAACTTTGCAACTAATATAAATGAACAAGTTAATATCGTATTACATATCTCATAGTCTATGAACTATAATATTTATTTATTACTCAAACTATCATAGATTGAAACAATTATTTTGCAAAATTTACCCAGAAAATGAACATGAACCTAAATAAATGCCCGCGGGTTTGTCCGACCCGCGCTCTGAAACCCGAGTGTTTTTGACTTGGTCCGCTCCTTGGTCCGTTTTTTTGGTCCGCTTTAGATCTTGCCTATATATATATATATATATATATATATATATATATATATATATATATATATATACTCTTTATCTTGAATGATTTTTTTTCTTCTTCACATGGTAGTTATAGTCGTGCATTGTACTTACACACCCAAATTTTCTCTTCATATCTTTCCAAACACCTCCTTTCTCCTTTTGTAGCTTTACTGCATAAACCACCTTGAATTTCTGTCCTCATTATAGAGCATTCTTTCTCCAATTCTGTCACCTTGCAGCTCATTTTCTCCATTTCTGTCCTTGCTCCTTCCTCCTCCAACTTTATCGATCCATCATCGCAACAATGTACCTCGTTTTCTATCGTGTCTCAGCTGTAACTGATGCACAAACACCACCTGAACCACAGCTCTTAATGGCAATTGTTCATTCGTTGCAGCGTGCTCACAAACTTCTCGAGACATCGTACTGAAATCCAACAGCCTGCATACCTCTTCTTTTTCAGATTCTGTTAGATATGTGTGTTTGTCTAAGTAGATACTTATGGCCCTGTATATTCCATCAGAGTTTTTTCGGGTTTTTACTGATGCTGCAAAAGCCATATCTACAAGTGCTATGAATGTGCTTTTCTTAAGATTTATATCACTAGCTACTTCTACCAAAAAGTCTTCTATAAGTTCTGCCACTGAAATTATTGCACTAGTGTCTAAACAAGAGTAGTTGCGAGAAAAATGCTTCAAAATCCTTCTAAAGGAATCTGTATCATATTCTTCTTCTCTTGTATATCCTAAACAAGGTATTAGGAGGTCCTTAACATTGGCCTGATCTAATTGTTTTCCGATTCTGACCTCAAATCCATTTCTACATTCATGGCTAGCTTCCAAGTCTATGGCAAATCGGAGCATTTCAAACAATAATGTGCACGAAATAAGTCCTCTTTCATGTGGCAAAAGTCGCTCCACTGCTTCAATGGCTTCCCTTTGATAGTTGCCCTTGTCAAATGACTTGTCAAGTTCCCCTAAAGTACTGGAGAATACCCTTTTGTTTACATATTGACAAAGAGAAGCGGCGACATACTCTGATGGGACTTGGCGCTGAATTATTGCACGAACGATGGGCTCGTAGAGCTGGACAGAGAGCGTTGTTAAATCTACTGTCTGCCGATCAAAATAAGAATGTCTCATCCTTGCATTTGTTCTATACACGTTTTCATTCTCTTTGCCATCATCGTCAGATGTGAAATTCTTGATTGGTTCTCCTAAAAGAAGCGGATTAGCCAGAACCTTTGTGATAATGGAATCAACTAAGCCAACAACTAGGCCAAGATGCAATACTTGTTGAAGTATATTTTCTGTGTTCTTGAGTGCTCTTACGCATTTGTTCCAACAAGGAGTGACATCTTGCTCGAAGAAAGTAATTGCCTTGTTCAATAGGTTGTTGCAGCTGTGGGTTTCTGTCATTCCAAGGTAGTCAGCTAGGCACCAGACACGGATGACATTTTCAGTTCATATACTGACTTTAAACCCATGGCAGAATCTTGCTACGAGCTCAAAAGTTTCGGGGTCTGTAGGGATGTCCTGGAGTAAATGAGAAATGTCTTCTTGAGGATTCTCTTTGAGCAGTAAATCTAGTTTAGCTGATCTAGAAGCCATAAGCTTCTGTACATGTGAAAACATACAAGAATCAATAATTAAATTAAATGATGGCGAAGAAGAAGTCATTTATAAGACAATAATTTCGAGGGGAAAACTGGGGATCAGGGGATATAATGCGTAGAATGTGTTCTTACCCTATCCAAAAAGAAAGGTTCCCCACATACGCGGAGATGGAAGTCTTTCGAAATTTTAGATTTTGGCATCCTAAAACATAGAAAAAGACAAAGGTCAACAATTTTTCAAGAGGAAGTGTAAAATTTTGATACAGGTAAAAGGGAGATACTGGTTACCTGGATGATAATCCTGTGCAGTTTCTATTGGCCATGTTATTAATTATCAATTTGCACCTGAAAAACTGCATTAAGCTTCTGAAAGTCAGGTCTATTTCCTGACATTATCTATGATCACTATAGCTAAAATTTCATATCATTCCCTCTCTATTGTCATCAAGAAACTAAAGCAACTGTATAGCTTAATTATTCCCTAGATTTTTTATTTTATTTTATTTTATTTTTCTTTTTCCCCAGACACAGAGTAAGATTCAGCTTTACAATTTATGAAAAAGATTATGTAATTCTTCTGTAAAAAAATACATCATTTGTACTTTGTGTATCAAACCTTTTAGATTTGTTGCAATGCCAAACAAATATAATCATACTAGTGAATAAATGATTTCATAATGCTCTAGCTGAGGAGACTAAATTCTGCTCAAACAAACCAGTTACATCAAATAATTGTAATATGTATTTCTTTTGACAATAAACAAGTAAACCTCCAATTTTGAGTTGGTTTCTGAAAATTACTAGCCTGAATATCTTTCTGGTTTTTCAAAATTTTGGCTACACACATAAGTCTTAAACACAAAATCAAAGCAACAATCAGTAAAAACCAAAAAGAACAGTTCTTTAAAAGCAAAACTAACAAATCACTGTATATTACCAGTTTCCCAAGTAACTTTACCACAGTGATTAATGATGTTACTGAGATAGAGGATGGTAAAATCTACATAGTAATATTCTTTCTAACAAACAAACTTTCATCATGTTTGTTCGAGGCAAAAAAAAAAATTGAAGAGGAAAAAGAGAGAGTAGGCCATATATAGTTCAAGAAAACAACTATAAATCATAAAAGTATCATCTCATATCCTTGTCTATATTGTACTCCCTCCTCCATCTGAAAATGAGAGTCCCATTTCAAAAGTTTAGATTTTTAAAATAATTAACTACAAGATTGCAACTTACTCAAATATAATGATTTTTTTAATCCTGTTTTTTGAAAGTGAACACTAATTTTGTGGCGAAAGAGAACTTCCCACTGTATATAGTGTAAGTTAACTTATACAACGTTTGAAGCATTTAGTAAATTGGAGTTCTAGAAATAATTTATTTTAAATGCAACTTATTTAACTCACAAACGAAACCCAACATTTAATACAACAAAAATAATGCGATGATCCAAACGCACTGAAATGCTACCACTGCAAAAGCTCAAATCGGCCCCATAAACACGTTAATGAAATAACTATCCTAGTCTATTATGGTGAATTTAAAACTTTAGCTTTGACCAAGTCAAGAAATTCACCAACCAACTATCCTACACTGCACAATTATTAAATTCCAAACTGCTTTTGCATGTAAAATAGAAAAGGAAAGAATAAAAATAGAGAGGAACTTACTACTTGGTGGCAGATCAGCAATGGAACTGCATACATAACAGCATTTTGAGAATACTGGGCTATAATTTAATACTTTAATTCTCTCCCTCCCTCCCTCTCTCCTCTTTCTTTGTTTAAGGTGGGCTAGTTAGGGGTTCTCAACGTTCACCCTGAATAAGTGGGAGTTTTTGTTATTTTTGGAAAAACAGATTTTTAGTTTCCTTCTGATAAAGGACTCTTTTTAAGCTACTCCATAACAAGTCAAATACCGGGTATGGGTCGGGATTTCCGGATCAAACTTGCCCAGTTTTTTCGCTCCACTAAGAAGTATATTTATATATGACCCATAACCTATCAACTTTTGCTTCTGACCCATCTCGTTTATTCGACTTAAGTAGCAGGTGAGGCAAATGCATCTCCTACTATAAAACTGTAAATTTATATATATATGTACATATATACATATAATTATATATATATATATATATATATATGTATTTTTACTGTATTGTAATTTGCATTCGTTGTAAATCGAGTTCAAAGATCATTTCTTGTGCGGGTTGTGTAAATGTTAAAATTCAAAGTTCAAGAAACCCATAACCTGTTTGATAAAATTCCCAAAAGAGATTATGTAAAAAAGAAGTGAATGCATTCCGGCTGGGTTCATTGTTATTGGTGTTAAGCATGTTGATATTGATGCGGTAACGCCATACTTAACCTTTATAGATCAATTTGGGATGTAATTTTTGTTGCTCGGTGGAACAAAATTTTGGTTCGGTCCTTATTTGTGGGAAACAAGTTACTTATTAAATGCCAATGAAATAGCTCCATTGCTTTTAATTTAATTTATAGGAGTTCATAACTTTGAAAAATGGGGTCAAACTTCTATTCGTTGAATGAATATACAGCTACAAAAACTTGTTATATTCTTGTTGAATGAGGTGTGTTTTTGGTTGTAGCTCAATGAACAGTAGAGTGCACAAACTGCATGTAGTCTGACTTGTATTATCTTTTTGATTAAGTTAGAAATGGCAAAAGGTTTGATATGGGCGACGACGGAGGATTTGGCTAGAAATAGAGGCCGGGTTCTCTCTTTGTATCGCCAGATATTGCGGAGCCTCAACTCACCTGATTTACCTCTCAACTTAGCAGCAAGACTATCCAAGAAAGCACAGGTTCGTGCCATCTTTATGCTGGCTTCTGAGGAGCGATCTCTCCACAATGTCGAGGATCTTATCGATACAGCTGAGTACTCTCTCTCCCTCTTAAGGAAAGGCGAAATCCCAAAATATATTCAGTGAAATTAAGTTACTAGTCAGCCGTTAAGACTTGTCCTTCCTTTTTTTTGTGTAAATTGCCTTGAATATGTGTCGAACTAGAATCTTGTACGCATGTCATGTGAGTTTGATGAAGTAATATGATTTATGTTTTCACTAGTGAAGCACTGTTTCTTGTCAGCTATATTTCTATTTTGAACACCCATCTACACTGATGATTTAGCATAATCCTTGAGATTTAGTTTACTTAATAATTGTTTGTAAATAAAGACCCTTTATTACAGGGGAAATGTTATTTATTTCTTTACATATCAATATCTCTGTTTTTGAAAGAAATAAATGTCTGGTGAGCTTCTGACTCCTGTCTGGCTACATATGTAGTGAGATTGAAATGTTAAGTACGGTTATGAGTTTATTAAGAGTAGTTGGAATCTGATGTAATCAACTATACAAGTGCTCTCCCACAATGGCAAGAATATTCCTCAAGTACAGTACTTTTATGCTTGTCAATCTGAATTGATATTCAACAAAAATGTGTAATTAAAAAATCTGATTACCTTAAATTAAATTGAGGCCTCTTGGGAAGTAGAAGCTTTGTTGCATGGTTGTCTATTCTTTGCAAAAGCTATTTGACAAGCAGCTTTCTGGTTTCGTCAGATTGATTGGAGAAATTACTTAATTATCAATTGAAAGAAATAGATTAGAAATTACTTTATCAGAAATTCTAGGGAGACATTTTTTTGGGGACATTCTAGCGACTTTTTTTTTTGGTTTTTTTTTGTAGTACCTCTTAAAAAATGTATAATATTTATTTCAACTGAAATTTTTGTAAAAATCAGTGTTTTAAGTATAATTTGGATATATACAAAAAACAAGGTCTGTACAGTCTGTACAACCCTGTTTCTTGTATGTATCCAATTTATACCTAAAATACTATTTTTTTATAAAAATTTCAGTTGAAATAAATACTATACATTTTTTAAGAGGTACTACAAAAAAAAAACCAAAAAAAAAAATGTCGCTAGAATGTCCATACAAAAATGTCCCCCTAGAATTACTCTTACTTTATAGGAAACACAAATGAACAACTACTTTTCCTCACTGCACTTCCATCTTCTAATGCTCACCGCACAATTTTCTCCTTCCCAATGTACAAAACTGTGACCATTCCCTAAATTTTACAATCCTTGGCCGTACTGATTTCTCCAAACTTGTGCTGCTAATTATTTTCTCTTATATTACCATAACAAATCCACCCCTCCAAACCGAACAAAATGATATGCAAGGTTGTAGAAAATGTAATAATACAAAAATATCAATGACTTCTTTGTTTTAACCATCAGCTATCAAAGACATTGCTGGACATTCAGTACTTAGTAATTTTTATTGAGATCATTACATTTTCTCCTTCAGATTTATTAATTTACTGGTTTCTATTATGCACTTTGGCGTGCCACATGAATCATAAAATCACATACAACTGAGTTTGCACTACGATACCTAACAGAAGCCGTTGTATCACGTTAATGTGCTTTTAAATGTGTAGATTAAGGTAAAATTTAGTAATTGTGAGTTCATTATGAGTTGCTGAATACCTGTATGCATCCAGTGGAATGCAAGCAAGAGGTTTTGTAATCACGATACATTTTCATATTGCAAAAATTGGGAAGGTAAGGCAATTGTTCACTCCTTTTCTCAGTACAGTAACCAAGACAGCTTTCTGGACTTCAACGTGATCGTGTTTACCTAAAAGGTACTCTACAGTTTTTTTTTTCATTAATACTATTCATATAAAGGTCTATCTTAACATGGTCAGCTTGTAAGTGATTGACAGTCGGATTTTTTTATTGCAAAGTATATCAAACTGGAAAGGCAATCTTAGTTGGGAAACTTTGTAGTGTGTACAACTGTCGTTAGGAAGCTCTGCTAAATCATCTTATCTGTTGCCATAAAAGCTTTTATGAATTCTCATTATTTTACATGTTGAAATCAACTATCTTAATTACTTGTATTGTCATGTAATGTTCACACCTTAACAAAGGAGCTGCCACAATTTTCTTGATGCTACTGTTTCTTTCGATGTTTGGTGTGGGAAAGGTAAGGGGCTGCAATTGTCATGCAACTAGCCGAGATACAGCTAATTTTTATATTTAAAAGAAAGGAACTGTTTATTAATATTTGCCATATCTTTCGATTTGAACATGCATATAATATATTTTTCTGTTTATGATTTCATTCTTAACATGATTAATGTTGTAGGATTGTAGCATCTTTTAAACTTATTTTTCAAGCCCTTTGTATGATTGCTTTCTGATGACAGCTATATCAACAAAATTTCCAGTTCAGACTTATTAGTTGTTATATGCATCTCAATTTACAACCTCTACAATTTGGTAAGGAAGAACACTAAGACAGTAAATTTAGCACTCTTGCAATTTGGTAAGATAGATTATTAAAGATCATGTCATGACTAACAATTGCGATTTGCACTTTACTTGGACTAGTTTTTCAAAAAACTAGAAGTTGGAATTAACATGCATGGTTTTCTTCAACTTTTCTGAATCACCTTGAAAATAACAATTTTCACTTTTGTTACAGGAAAATGTCATATCCCAGAAAATGTGTCTAGGCATAATTACTACAAGGGACACTGGAATCAGTTATTAGCAGTTGCACAACTTTTTTCTACACTCTACTCTCAGTTTCTTCATTTTGATTACTGTTTACCTGGAAATTGGATATTCTTCATACTTCGGGAGAGGTGAGCAAGAGATTTTCCGGTTATTGGATTCATTTCCATTTAGTTAGAGAAGGCATTCTTCATCGGAAAAGCTGTCTTAATCATATCGTCTCAGAAGATCTCAACTTGAAGGTATTACTTGCACACTGTTCTGATTTTTTACATATATATATATGATACGATGCTGCTCTCGATCATTCCTGTTAGTCAATGGAGATAATTGGGAGGTTTTTGATTGATTAATTATTGGTTTCATAAAATGCAATAAAATTTAAAACTTCCTAAAAGATTAAAAGTTGTATTCTCTGTTGATGTAACAATCCTGATAGGACTTAAACCTTTTAAAGAAATATGTTTACCAAAACATAAAAATAACCAAAAATAGTTGTGTACATGTTGGGTCGTGATATTTCACATATTGGGCCGACCCGATTGGGCCCTTTCATTTGAGTAAATCTCTTGCGTCATTTCTATTGGGCTTGGCCAATTAGGCCGGGTCAGTGGCTTTTCTTGGTTAAGTCTTGAAAGGCTTGGGCTGAATTGAATGGATCGACCCATTAGATATTTTAATACCTACATCTTTAACTTGTAATGATGATAAAGAATAGCTGTTGACCGAAAGTCTGCAGATCATTAATGTGAATGAGATAATAGCCGACCGACGATAGGAACAGTGACGGGATGTAGTGGGTAAATTGCATGCAGTCGGCTAGGATGTTCAGGGTCAGTGGATAGACGTCAGACATCAGGATGAGGCACGGTGAACCGGGCAAGATAGTATAACATAGCAAGGAGGTCATCCAAGTAAAGGTAACTGATAACTTTCTCTCTCTCAATACACTAAATATTTTATCCTCCATTGTTAACCCTTGTGATCGCCTGTACTGACTCTCACGCTTGAGCTATCCCCCGACGGTCGAAGCCGTCAAGCTTTTGGTGTTGACTGTGTTTAGTGAGCAGGATCAGGACGTCTTACGTGATTGGGACGTGGCAGAAGATCTTGGCGTTAACATTGGCGCTAGAAGGAAGGCTGTGTTTTAGTGTCTTGCAATTTTCAATAACAACTTTCATTTGTTCTACGTCGGAAAAGATGGTGAGAAGTAGAGCAGATACACCGGAAGGACAGCCGAAGGCGGTGAGTTCATCTGTCCAACATATTTCTGTTAAGGATCGTCTGGGTCCTTTAAAAAGTGCTCATGAGAGTGAGAGAACTGCTTCCAAGCGTGTTTCCAAGGGTTCTCGTTCGAGAGCTCATAGTGGAGCCAGACGGAGGTTGGTGTTTGCTGATGATAGAGGCCGTGACCAAGATCGAAGGCAGGTGGAGGGTTCACCACCTAGAACTCATCACCAAAGTGGTCGAGATGACAAAGCTGCTAAGTTGGCGAGGATGGCAGAAGAAGCAGATAAAGCTTTAGAGGTTCTTCTGAAGCAAAGGGAGGATATAGCTGTACAGATGCTTCGGATGGCCGATTTGAAGGACGAGGCGTCCACCTATATTCAGTCCGAAAGGCGTAGTAGACATAAGGATGTGCATCATCGGGAGGGGAAGGAGTCGAAACATTCCATGCATGTGTCTCGGGGTCAACCTCAGGAGAGAAGGAGATCTAGAAGCAGAACTCCTGAGGTATCAAAAAAAGCACTTGTTGTCATTGGTTCTCAAGGTCAAGATGGTGGCAGACAGAAAAGCCGATCAAGAGAGCATGTACCTGAGAATAGAAGGAGAGAGCGCCAGCGTGAATATTCTCGTCATGATGACATGTCCACACGCCGAAGTAGATCCCGAAGTCTATTAAGGGTCATGGATTCTGGTGGAATGAGTCGATCTTCCCAGAAGCAGAAGATTATTCAGGAGAAAGAAGTCTCCTCGCAACCAGAAGGTGTGGATTTTTTGGTGAAGGAGTTGAAGGAGCTCCGGAAGAAGTTAGCTGAGGTTCAGCAGGTGAAGGATACTCTGGGAAAGAAGGTGTCCCCATTTTCCTCGGATATTCTTAAGAAGAAGGCAGATACCACCAAAAAGTTGCCTCATATAAAAAGTTACGATGGGTCTGGAGACTCTTATGACCATAGCCAGGCGTTCGATCGACTGATGGATTATTATGATTTCACCGATGCTGTCAAATGTCATACGTTTGTTACAACGTTAAGAAAGGATGCAAGACAGTGGATGGGAACTTTACCTGCAGACTCAGTATCTTCATGGACCGAGCTGTGTGACAAGTTCCATGCTCGTTTTGGGAGTAACCGAAGGAGGGGAAAGCCTACTAGCTCTTTGACACAGGTCCAGAAGTTCTCCGATGAGTCTCTGGGTCTGTATGAAGCGATTCAGGGAAGCCGTTGGCCAAGTGTCCGACCTTAATGATCTTCAGGCTGTCGGGTTGTTTCAGAACGGTTTAGACCTAGTGAAGTCGGAGAAGTTGGTGAAGAAGCTAATGTTTCACCATCCGAAGAATTTGGCCGAAGCCTTTGATAAAGCAGAAGGATACATTGTGGTGGAGGAGGCTATGAATAGCCTGAGACGTCTTTCTTCGGACAGGATGAAGGAGTCAGACACTTCTAAGGCTGAAGGCGATCAGAAGAAGGTGGGAGGTTATAATGATCGGCCAGAGGGCAGCTCGAAGAAGTACAACAACACGTGGCGACAGGGAAGTAATCGCCCACCTGCTCCTACCCCGAAGGTGAATAAGGTTTACACTAAACTGAATACGGATAGGTTGGTAATTTTGGATCAGATCAGGAACCAGCCGTTCTTTGAACCACCTCGTGATAATTTTAAGCCAGGACAGAGCAATGCTCGAAAATATTGTGGCTATCATCAAGCCACAGGTCATGACACTAATGAGTGTTGCAATTTGAAGGACTTTGTGGAGAGGAAAGTTCAAAGCGGTTTGTTAGTTCAATATGTGGCCGGGAGGGATCAACAACAAGATCAGCAAAATGTTGACTGTACTATTCAGACGGTTCAAACGGTTCCGCCCGTGCAGCCTGCTCCAAATTAACCACCAAGGCACGTCGTTGATGTAATAACCGGTGGGACAACAGGGAAGTTGATAGGGAAGAAGAGGAGGGGATATCTGGATTCAGTCATGTCTGTGGCGGGTGTTCCCCTGAAGACCGACAGGCCGTTTTCAGGGACAGTTATATCTTTCAACGATGCAGATTATCATTCGGAGCCCATCGAACCTCATGAAGGGGCATTGGTGATCACGACACAAGTGGGTTCGGTGGATATGAAGCGGATGATGATCGACAACGGGTCTTCTGTTGACATTCTTTATGCCCACGCTTATCAAAGGATGCATCTTGATGGGCGAAAGATGGAGGTCGGGCAGGAGACCCCTTTATATGGCTTCAACAACGATCCGGTCAAAGTGACATGAACTATTGAGCTACGAGTCATATTCGGTACTGCTCCACAATAGGTAAAAATAACGTGTAAATTCTATGTTGTGTATATAGATTCGGCCTACAACGCTATATTGGGACGACCTACCTTGACTGCTCTCCAAGCAGTGACTTCCATTCCTCATTTCAAAATCAAGTTCCCCACAGCTCATGGGGTTGGGGAGATAGCAGGGGACTTAGATTTGGCCAGATGATGCTATAGGAATGCTGTGATTACCTCGGGAGTAGGGGTCAGCAAGCAGAAGCAAACCATGACAATTGAGACCGAGCCCTTAGCTGAAAGCAGTTCGGAGCCATTGGTTATTCCTGTAGGAGAGACAGAGGAGATCGAGCAAGTTCCTGGGAAGAAAGACAAAACAGTAAAGATAGGTTCGGGTTTGCCAGAACCTCTCCGGACAAACCTTATGGAACTTCTTCGCTGCTATGTGGACATCTTTGCATGGGAGCCACAAGACATGCCTGGAATCAGTCGAAAGATTGCCGAGCACCGATTAGATATGGATCCATCAAAGAAGCCAGTTCGGCAGAAAAGGCGGATCTTTGCACCTGAGGGACAGTGGATCATTGATGAGGAGATTGCGAAGCTGATAGCTGCTGACTTCATCTTTGAGATCGACTATCCGGAGTGGATGGCGAACGTTGTATTGGTTCAAAAGCAGAACGGGAAATGGCGAGTGTGCATCGATTATACAGACCTGAACAAAGCTTGTCCGAAGGACTTCTATCCCCTGCCCCACATCGATTAACACATTGATGCCACTTCGGGGTATGCATTACTAAGCTTTATGGATGCTTTTTCAGGTTATCATCAAATTTTTATGTGCAAAGAAGACATCCCAAAGACAGCATTCATCACACACCGTTCGGTGTATGCCTACAAGAAGATGACCTTTGGCCTGATAAATGCTGGAGCCACTTACCAGAGAATGATGAACTTCGTCTTCCAGAGGCAGCTAGGAAGGAACATGGAAGTATATGTTGATGACATGATAGTGAAGAGCGTGATTGTTCAGAAATACTTGGACGATCTAGAGGAATGCTTTCAGACGGTTCGTCATCACAAGTTGAGGCTCAATCCTGCAAAGTGTACCTTCGGGCTCAGTGCGGGGAAGTTCCTGGGTTATCTGGTCAATCAAAGGGGCATTGAGGCCAATCAAGAGAAGATCCAGGCTATCTAAATATGAAGATTCCTCAGTCATTCAAAGACGTTCAACGTCTGACTGGTAGGATTGCAGCTCTGAGGAGGTTCATGTCCAAATCGGCAGAGGGATGATTGCCATTCTTTGATACGTTGAAGGGACCAAAGAATGCGAAGACGATTCAGTGGACTTCGGAGTGTGAAGACGCCTTCCAAGGCATAAAGACGTATTTGTCTTCGACTCCTTTATTTGTGAAACCTGCTCTGGCTGAGACTTTATATTTATATCTGGCAGCTAGTTCGTTGGCGGTGGGGGCTGTTCTGGTTCGGGAAGTAGGGGGAAACAACATCCGGTTTATTACGTCAGTCATGTCCTAAGAGATGCTGAAACCAGGTACCCGAACATTGAAAAATTTGTCTTTGCTTTGATAATTGCTAGTCGAAAGCTCAGGCAATATTTTCAAGGTCGGCTCCTAGTCGTCTACACGGATCAACCGCTGAAGAAGGTGATGAGCAAGCCAGAAGTTTCGGGGAGACTAGCAACATGGACAATGGAATTATCTCAATTTTTTTATTGAATAACATCCCCGAACTGCTATCAAAGGTCAAGCCTTGGCCGATTTCATGGTGGGATGTTCGTTCTCCGAAGCAAACCTTGAGCTGCTAGAAGCTGAAACGTCCAATCGAGCAGTTGCAGTTCTTCAGCACAGTCAAAATTCATGGACGCTGTATGCAGACGGGTCTTCTACTGCGGATGTCAGTGGGGCAGAGATTACCTTGACAAGTCCGGAGGGATTCAAAGTGCAGCAGGCCATCAGATTTGGGTTCAGAGTAACGAACAACGAGGCTGAATATGAAGTAGTGTTGGCAGGGGTCCGTTTAGCGAAGAGTCTGGAGGTTCAGAAGTTGGTCATTTACAGTGACTCTCAGCTGGTCGTCAAACAAGTATCAGGAGATTATGAGGCTTGTGGGGCGAGAATGATCAAGTATTTGGCAGAGTTGAAAGATCTGCTTCAGTATTTCGCTTCCTATGAGTTTCAGGGTATAAAGCGTAACGACAATTCTATTGCCGATGCATTGTCGAAGCTGGCCACTACGGATGCTAGCATTTTCGATGGGTCAGTTTATTTGGAGGTTTTGCAGCAGTCGAGTATCCAACATGAAGCGGTGATGTGCATTGAACGTTCTAATTGTTGGATGACTCCCTACATCGAATATCTGGCAGATGGCGTCCTTCCTTCGGATCAGATGCTGGCAAAGAAGATTAAGTACAAAAGTGCCAACTTCGTTCTTATTGATGGGGACTTTTATCGAAGAGCATTTTCGTCTCCATTGTTGAAGTGTTTGGTTCCATCTGAGGCTGAGTATGCTCTTCGGGAGGTTCACGAGGGTATTTGTGGCGACCATATGGCTGCTAAGTCATTAGCTTACAAAGTACTTCGGCAGGGATACTACTGGCTTACAATTTTCAAGGAAGCTACGAAGTATGTAAAGAAGTGTGAAAAATGTCAGCTCAACAGTCCGATCCCACATCAGCCACCAGAAGAGCTATACTCGATCTTATCTCCTACACCCTTTGCTGTCTGGGGGGTAGATATACTGGGTCCATTGCCGAAAGCTAAAGGTCAGGTCAGCTTTGTTATAGTTGCCATCGATTATATGACCAAATGGGTAGAGGCGAAGCCACTTCGGTTGATAACGGAACAAGAGTGCTCGAAGTTCATGAAGGAGTCCGTAGTGTTTCGTTTCGGAATTCCTAAAGTGGTGATATCGGACAACGGATGCTAGTTCGTGGGATCGAAGTTTGAAAGATTTCTGAAAGAGCTGGGAGTTCAGCACAAGAAGACTTCGGTGGCTCATCCACAGTCGAATGGACAGGTCGAGGTGACCAACAGAACGCTGCTGAATGGAATCAAACGCAGATTGGATGAAGCTAAGGGGAGATGGCCTGAAGAGCTTCTCAGCGTGTTATGGGCTTATCGGACTACACCGAGGACTACCACAGGGGATTCACCTTTCAGATTGGCTTATGGCACTGATGCCTTAGTCCCAGTTGAGATTGGATCTCTAAGTCTTCGGGTTAGTCAGTTCAAAGAGATCTACAATGATGAAGGACTGAAGGTCAACTTGGATCTGTTGGAAGAAGTCAGAGAGGTGGCTTTGATCAAGTTAACAGCTTATCAACGGAGAGTAGCCAAGCATTACAACAAGGGGGTTAAGCTTCATAGATTTGAAGTGGGGGACTTCGTCCTCAGAGAAGTCGAAGCGTCTACGCCTCAGAACATGGGAAAGCTGATGCCGAACTGGGAAGTGTCGTATGAAGTAATTGAAGTACCGAGGCCAGAAACTTATCGGTTGAAGGCATTGGACGGATCAGAGATCAAGAATACTTGGCATGCTAGCAGACTTCGGAAATATTTTCAGTAGAGATCGAGTCAGTTTACCGAAAGTCTGTAAATGGTGGTTCATCATCAATAAAAATTCACTTTTTCACAATTGATCTTCTTCCTATTGGTCCTAAATTCACAATGGTGTAAGGAGGACGGGGGGACTCGCTGACCATTCGATGGTAGCCTTTTTGGCAGGTGGTCCTTATGAATTTGTCAGGCCCTTCGTGGTAGGTAAATTTCATCTGTGTAAGGAGGACAAGGTGGACTTGTTGATCAGTCGATCGTAGCCTTTTCGGCAGGAGTGTCCTCATGGGTTTGTTCTACCGCGAGTGGTAAACAAATTCCATAGTCCTTTTAATTTTGCTTTACCGCGAGTGGTAAACAAAATGCACCGAAGTAAGGAGGTTCGGGGGGACTTGCTGGCCATTCGATGGTAGCCTTATTGTTAGGTGTGTCCTTATGAATTTGTTTTACCGCGAGTGGTAAACAAATTCCATGGTCCTTATAAAATTGTTCTACCCCGAGTGGTAAACAAATGTTCTTATATACTTGTTTTACCCCGAGTGGTAAATAAGATATTGATGGTGTAAAGAGGATCAGCTGAATTCACCTTATACATGACATGTCTCACACTTCGGAAACGATAAGTATACATTACTTTATTTTGTTCAAGTGTTGAGTTCGGTTCATTCAGTTCAGTTCATTGAATTCAGTTTATATCATTTCTTAACTTAACTTTTATATGCCTTATCTGATTCATAATCTAAGTTAAGTTCATTCAGATTAATTGATGCTGAATTATTGACAAGAAGCGAACTACTCAGAAGTCATGAGAAGGAAAATTAAAATTTCATTAATAGTTAAACGATTATATACACAGAAACAAAAAAATTTCACAAAATCTTAACACTAAAAAAAACAAACAAACAGAAGTTACATCAAATTCATGCATTATCTTCATCTTCAGAATCAAGTAGAGCCGGATCTATCTTTGCCGCAACTAATTTCTCTTTGCCTCAACTTCGTCATACTTCATAACCTTCGGAGTATACCTTCAGAATTTTGACATTCAATTCATCAGAGGCCCGGTACTCAGTTTGAATCTGTTTACGCAATTCTTCGGTCAAAGGAGGACCTAGCTCCTTCAAGGCCTTTAGCTTATCGTGAAGCTTTCGACGTTTGGCCATATGTGCTTCCTTATCATCCCGGGCCTTCGTCTGAACTTCATCGATTTGTACCGCCAAGCTTCGATTGGCTGTGACGAGTTCTTTATTCTTCGTCTTCAGAACCTCATTTTTTTTTCAACAAGGTCGGCATTCATACTCGTCATGTTTTGTTGGCTGGTCTTTGTCGCCTTCAGCTCCTCCTTAACTTGAGCCAATTCCTTCCTAAGACCTTCATTGGTATGAAGAACACTTTCGTGTTGACTTCTCTCCCTAGCCAACGTCGACCTCAACATGTTATTTTCATTTCTCATAGCCTCCTCTTTGGCCTCAGCATTTACGTGTCTGGGACGTAAACGCCCGAAAACAACATTTGCCTGCATATTCAAACAATATTCAATTAGTTTCAGATACTTAAGTAGGGATAGAAGTGTATAAACTAAGAAAACAGTCAATTACCTTCGCCAGGTAGCTCATGCCCTCATCAACCAAATCCCCGATCGTACTATTACCGAATCGGTGATCGTCAGTCTCTCGAACAAAGGTATCAAAGAGCTGAAATGGGAAATTAGCGTTGAACCGAGGCTATAAGGTCGGTGATCCTGTTGCATCATTCTGAAATTCATATGACGAAGGCCTTGGAGGAGAGGGCATGGGTTGGTCACGAGTTGGAGAAGGATCCATATATACATTCTCAGGAGATGGGGATCGAATTGGGATAGGTTCTCGAGGTGGCGATGGAGCAGACGTTGAACTGGGGTGACTATCCGAAGGATGTTTTCTTTTTCGTGTAAGAGAGGGGGTAGGTTCGACTTGTTCTTCCTCATCAGAAACTTGTATTTCGACGGGAACTATAGGGGGTGGATCGGTTGAAGATGAAGGTATTCTAAGTTCATCTGCTGATAAGGGGGTAGGTTCTTAATTTCTTGACACGAAGAAGATTTTTTCGATCATCTACGGGCAGATCGAGTATACTTCCTCGAGGGGTGGGGGGTGGGGGGTGGGTTGGTGATTGGTTCAGAATCTGGGATGGGCTCAGCAGAGGTCGGAATGGGGGTTGATCGGGGTTTTCGGATGGCCTTTTTTTCCCGGCGAGGTTGAAGGTTTTCTTCGGGTAGAGGAAGATCGTCAGCTTCTGGCTCGTCTATCTGAGGTTCAGTGGTATATGCTTCAAGGGTTAGATCATCTTCGGGTACAGTTTCTAGTAGTGGAGTTTCAACAGCTTTTGAAGATTTTCCAGATAAAAAATCTTCGAATTCCTTTATTTCCAAGAAGCTCAGTCTGATCAAAGATACTGCATAAAGTAAACAGTCCTATGTCAGAATTCACATCACATAAATTTCCAAATTTATGTATATATAAGACAGATTAATACTTACATTTGTGGTCTTATAACCACGCTTGCTTGGAGAGAAGTCCATATTCTCATTCCTCCTTCGGGAAGTTGTCAAAGAGCTCTATCATTTCGGCCTCACGCTCCTCAGGAATGTCTCCGAAATCGGCAGAAATCTTCTCATCGGTGGCCCAATTCAGCAAGGAGGCAATCTCTGGTCCCTTAACAAAGAACCATCCTTTGTGCCATCCTTTGTTGCTAGACGGAGTAGAGACCAACGATCATCTCTCGAATTTCTCTCCTGTCTTCGGAGATTGTTTGCTTATGGCCTTGAATCCTTTCTCTCTGGAATGGCCGATCTTGTATACGGTGCAGAAAAAATCAAGTGTAGGTTCCACGCCTAATTCATGGCAGAAGGCGATGAAGGCCAAGATGTATATGTAGGAATTCGGCACCAGTTGGGCGAACCTAACGCCAAGAAACCCTAAGATGGTTATTACGAAAGCATGGAGAGGGAATCGAACCCCCTTTTCAAGGATAGTCACCGAGACAGCCGTCCATCCCTCTGGTCGTTAATACATTCGTTCCTCCGACCTGGGAGCTCTCATCAAATGGGTATCCGGGATATGGCAGCGAGCTCGGATCCTCTTCAAATCGATTTCAGTGACAGTCGATGGAGTGTTGGCATGAGCATAACGTTCCTTACTCCTATAAAACGCAGAAGGGTTGGGAAGGGGCTTCATTGTTGTATTTTTACTTGGGGTTGTAGCCTTAGGGTTTGAGCTTGATGCATCTTTACCAGGGCTTAGATTCGGTGGGACGGTGTTAATTGGGGTCACACGAAGAGGAGAGTTCTGGTTCGAATTGAGGACCGCCATTGTTTAGATTTTGCTTGAGATTTTGTAAAGCAAGGAAGGAAGTTTGAAAGAGAAGGGAAGAGCTCAAACGTCCGAAATTCAAATTGGCAAGTAAAAATTGTCAAATTTGGGGGAATTTACTTTTTATATTGGTAGTTACACGAATTACGAAGGCGGCACATTTAATTTCTGGTAATGATGGAGAATTGGAAGGGGTAGCGTCCGGTGTAAGCCTTAGATATTTATTAGATTGGGCCTTTCGGTTGGATTTCCGATTTTAGCTTGCCTTTATAATTTTAATCCTTTACCGTTTGGGCCTTAATATGCTTCATTTTGGGCCTATTCCACTCTTATCAAATTCCCCATGTCTTGGACCATTTATAGTTTTCTACTAAACATCTTGTTTAATAAAAAATTAGGGGGCAATGTTGGGTCGTGATATTTCACATATTGGGCCGACCCGATTGGGCCCGTTCATTTGAGTAAATCTCTTAGGTCATTTCTATTGGGCCTGGCCAGTTGGGCCAGGTCAGTGGCTTTTCTTGGTTAAGTCTTGAAAGGCTTGAGCTGAATTGAATGGATCGACCCATTAGATATTTTAATACCTACATCTTTGACTTGTAATGATGAAAAAGGATAGTTGTTGACCGAAAATCTGCAGATCATTAATGTAGATGAGATAATAGCCGGTCGGCGATAGGAACAGTGACAGGATGTAGTGGGTAAACTGCATGCAGTCGGCTAGGATGTTCAGGGTCAGTGGATAGACGTCAGACATCAGGATGAGGCACGGTTAACCGGGCAAGATAGTATAACATAGCAAGGAGGTCATCCAAGTAAAGGTAACTGATAACTTTCTCTCTTAATACACTAGATATTTTATCCTTCATTGTTAACCATTGTGATCGTTTGTACTGACTCTCACGCCTGAGCTATCCCTCGACTGTCGAAGCCATCAAGCTTTTGGTGTTGACTGTGTTTAGTGAGCAGGATCAGGACGTCTTACGTGATTGAGATGTGGCAGAAGATCTTGGCGTTAATAGTACATATTCATGGATTGTTCATGTAGACGATATCCTCAACAATTTACCTCATTTTATCTAAAAACTTTTGAGTTTTGAGTTTGCAATGTCCATTTTTTACAATAATCAATTGTCATTCTAGCATCTATGTGGTGTAATTTTTTTATGTACGAAACTATTATGTTTCTTTTTTATACTCCAACAAGTAACGTGCTCACTACAAGGAAAATGGTGGCTAATTCTGATGGAATATTCAGTTGGAAATAAGGTTATTTCATCAAAAATACCATATTATGTTGGATGTTCGGACGAATATATTGCCGTCGAGCTTATTTCCGTCACAAATTCGGTCGGAAAAACGTATTTACGACGAAATATCCGTCACAAATAAACTATACTCGACGAAATTTATCTCGTCAAAAAAATTCGTCGGATAAAGCTTGCCACGTAGCCAAACATGAAAGTGATATAATTTTAATTCCGATGGAATTTGCGTCGGAAATAGCCTCTATTTCGTCGAAAATAGTATTTTATAAAATAAAATAAATTCATTATTTTCGACGGAAATTCCGTCGGTTTTAACTTATTCCGTCGAAAATAGTAATTTTTTTTTACTATTTTTTTATTTTGCATTTTCCAGTTTTTAAACCCCTTTTTTGTACCTGTAACCTGTTTATCACAACAATACATACAATAATATTCAACCCATAATATAACTACATCCAACAACCAGCAATAACATATATATCATAATTAACCCATAATACAACGTTGTATATACTTTTCTTCGAATACATTCTAATGTTAAATAACAATGCCAATTAAAAACTAAACTATAAAGATAAAAAAACAACTAAACTAAACTTATAAACTACAATGTTGTATCTTATAAACTTTAAAATTAAACTGCAAAATAAAACTACAAAAATATAATCAATATCCTGTATAGATAACAATGGTGTTTATATGTAGAGTGTACTTTAATATAGTATAACATATATATCATAATCAACCCATAATACAACGTTGTATATACTTTTCGTCGAATACATTCTAATGTTAAATAATAATGCCAATTAAAAACTAAACTATAAAGATAAAAAAATAACTAAACTTATAAACTACAATGATGTATCTTATAAACTTCAAAACTAAACTACAAAATAAAACTACAAAATATAATCAATGATCTTGTATAGATAACAATGGTGTTTATATGTAGAGTGTACTTTAATATAGTATAACTTATAAACTAAAACGAAAATAAAATGGCGCCGAATTATCACTACGTGCCTATATAATGTTCTACAAAACATCTAAACAAATATATGATGAACACTATATATATATATATATATATATATATATATATATATATATATATATATATATATATATATAGAGAGAGAGAGAGAGAGAGAGAGAGAGAGACGATCCTGTCCGGACTTCCGGACAGGACTAAAATACGGACCCAAATTTTTATTTTTTTACATTTTTTTAAAACAACTAAAAAAAATAAAAAATTATGGAACTTGAATTATGGACTAAAATACAAACATGTTTTGTTATATGTATCCAAATCACACCCAAAATACTGTATTGTGTAAAAATTCAAGTTCCATAATTTTTTTTAGTTGTTTTAAAAAAAAGCAAAAATAAAATAAAATAATAAAAGGTCCGGATTTGATCAGGACTATATATATATATATATATATATATTAACCTAAACTAGTACTACCACTAGTAGGATCAGAGTCATCTGGCCGGGGTCGACGATTCTGCTCGGTTGTCCGAAAATCCTGCTCGTCATCACCATCGATAGTATCGTCACCCTGTTGATACAATTAAAAATAAAACGCATTAGTCCGTATGAGAGAATCAAAATATACAGTATGAAAATTAAATAACATACAAATTAATAAGCTTAAAATAATATAATACGTGAGTAGGTGGGGGCTGACTCTAGTTAACCACCAACCGGAGCACCTCGTCGCGTATCTCGATAAACTGCTCCTGCGGGATACCCGTACTCTCGTCGGTCGCCCCTGTTGCAATATCCTGCGTTAGCTGGTGAAGGCAAGCTCGGCTGGGCAACTCCTGACGACGGATAACTGGATCCGTACGAAACATCTCCGACACAACCGATATGACCCTTTGGAAAATCTGGTCATCCAAGCTAGCGTTCGTATGAGATGGTCCAACAGCTGCTCTCGGACGCTGGCGCTGGCGCTGGCTAGATCCTGCGAAAACAAATATATCATTACTAATAATATTTGCAATTAAATTATATTAACTTATATAGCTGAAATAATATTATCTCCAGACATGTAAATGCCGATATCCTCGGCAGGCCCAGCACTTGATACCTGCTGGTACTACTACTAGGGGGATCCTGAGACGCGACCCTTAGTCTTAACTCGTCATCCCGAGATAATACAGTCTCGGGCGGAGGAATGGTGGAATCTAACGGCTTAGCACCCCCTAGCAGCCTCCAACTCAACTATACGTTGTTCTCGAAGCTTCTGAAATCGATTTTGTAATTTAGTTTGCGACATTGAACTTTAATGAAATCATTATATCAACTACCTAATATTAATAATTATATACATTAATTTCTATTAGTCTTACCCGTATAGCTAATGATGCGGGAGACATGCTAGAATCCTTCGGCGTGTGGGCTCTATCCCAAAACTCTAGCATGGTAGGAGGTCGGCCCAAGCTATCCCGCATGACCTAATAAATACATAAAAATAACATTTAATAATTATGAAAATGACAATCGAGTAACTAAAGAACTAAATTAATATACTTACCGACTTCACTTCCTCAAATGACCATGAGGCGGTAGTGTGTACGACTCAGAGCTGTCCACGATTCTTTTTTGCTTGCTTGGACTTTTTCTTGAAGTCATCAGCTACCAGTGTGCACACATAACCTCCCATGCTGCATTAGAGACTATGTGAGGCTGATGATCACGTATGGTAGTCCTAGGCTGCTCAATAACTGCCCGGGCAACTTGCTGTCTCATTTCGTATAGTCAGCCGGAATAGTTCTGTAAGACCCCAACTTTTATGAATAAAAATAAATTTTCTATAAATATCTTTTTTGAATATTATGGAATAAATTTGATATAATGTTATAGTAGTGGGTAATATTTATAAATTTTGCAAAGTACACAAGTTGTTATATAATATTCGATTTGTCGGAGAATATTCGTTTTAACAGGAAATATTTGTACGACGACACAATCATTGGTGGACCCCACAACAGAATTATTGTCGGATTGAGAAAATGACAAAAATATTTTATTAAAAATAACGGTGAAAGTTTTATCGTTAATACTGTTGAAGTACTAGGTAGTAAAAGTACAGTAATATGCGTGGTTGCATAGTAGCACACGATATTGATTATTGATACTTATGTGAGAAGTCATTCAGTTTTATTTAATTATTGTCGATATTTTATATATTATTAAATCAATAATTGAGATGACAGAGTTATTAATATTATTATTTGCAATATTAACGATGTCTAGAAGTTCTGCCAAGGAGAGGTTTGGTCACCTAATTACGCGCTAATAGGGAGAAATCCTTATTGAAAAGCCCCCTCTTTCCTGGGAACGACCTGGTCGATTAATAGTGTGAATAATAATAATGATGATGAAGTTTTGTTTTATTAGTATTATTAATGTAATAAAACAGAAAAACTTTTTATATAAAACAGAATAGTTTTATAAAGTTATTCGTTTTATTAGGCTAATAGTAAAATCTTTTTATATAAAACAGAATATTTTTATAAAGTTATCTGTTTTATTAGACAATAATTAGATTATATTATATTTTATTATGCATAGTATTTGCATAGTGCCTGCATAGTGTTTGCATAGTAAATTTTTTTTAAAAGTTATAAGTTTTATTAGATTATAAATAAAATATATTATATTTTATTATAAACCGATCTGGACCGTCCGTTTAAAATAAATCGATCTGGACCGTTCATGGATTGGTTACTATTCAGTCCATTCTTTTATAAATAGAAGCTCATTCCTTCATTATTTCTTTTGAATTCACTGAAACTCTAGAGGGAGAAACTGTAGAGAGAATTATTCTTCTATAATCTTGAGTGTATTTCTTTAGCGTTTAAGAAAGCTTTGAGCGTAGTGCAAGTTTCTTCAAAGTATATCAACGCCCTACCGTCGGAGTACTCTTCTTTATAAGGTAAGGAGTATTATTTCTTTCGTATTCATGAAGAGAACTTCTGTTATTTCATTTTTTTATTCTGTTGGAATAAACTGTATACACGGTCTACCCTATACTTGGTGAAATTCTTCTGTTATTTCATTCTTTATCATTATGTTGGAATAACCTGTCTATGCGAAGTATCGCATACATGGTGAAATTCTTCTATTATTCCATTCTTTATTATTCTGTTGGAACATCCTGTTTGTGCGTTTACGCATGACCTGTTCCGTTATTTATTATTCTGTTGGAACATCCTGTCGATGCGAATTTCGCCTGACCTGGTTCCGTTATTTATTATTCTATTGGAATAACATGTATGTGCGATCTATCGCATGCCTGGTGATTTCTTTTGTTATTCCATTCTTTATTATACTCAGTTGGTTAAAGTTTTGACTTCTATACTCCATGAAATTAGTGGAATATCCTTGATATTTGCGCTTCATCCAGTATCTTTTCATGGAAATATTCTTCTGAGCATTCTTAAATTTTACTCTACAAAGAAGTATTATGTTGACAATTTGGACGTTATTAGTTCCTGAATAAATTAATTCTTGAACTTGTTTTATTGAATTCTTATATCATTGTCATCATTCTCATATTTATATTTTGTTGAAAGTCATATGTGGCCTGTAGTGCATAGATGAACTTGGTATGATTATGACCAAGGATTATTCGGTGTAATCATGACTGTAACGTTACTAATGATGTGGTAAAAGTCCTCATTGGCCCGTAGTGCATTGATGGACAGTTGTTGGCATGATCATGACCATTGATGAATACACGAATATCCTTGGCCCGTAGTGCATGGATAATTTGTGGTTGTAATACTTATGAATATCCTTGGCCGTAGTGCAGGGATGATGTGGATTATTTATTAAGCTGAGTCCCAGCGATAAAAGTGATGAAAAACCTTTTAAATCATAAAAGATAGTAGATTTTATTCTCTACTGGACTCTTTTAATAGATTGCATGTTCCGCTGCAGTTAAACTTGATGTCTATTGTATTTTATCAGTTTAACACTGTTGAAGACTAATGATAATTTATTCTGCATTATCTTAGTCATAATATTTCTTACTAGGCTAGTTGAGCTCACTCTTTCTTTCACTGTTCTCTTCAGGAATGAGAACGTAGCCGGGACTAGTCGGGGAACGGAGTGACGGTCCAGATGATAGTATTAGTAGTCCTCATTATTTTGTTAAATAGTGTGACAATAAATGTAATGAGAACTTATTCTGAGAGTGAATATTATCTAGTAGACAATACTTGTATTAAAACTCACAGCTTTTTTGTTGTATATTAAAGATTGTATTTGTATTTTGTACCATATTTTTGGCGACTCAGAATAGGCGATGTATACTTATTTTTGGGGCGTCACAAGTTCTTTGCGACATGTGCAGTAATAACACTGTCCCCGGCTACCTCTGAGACACCCTCCTCATATCTAAAATAAATCTATACAAATAATGTTAAAATATTAGAAATTGATGATAATACCTAGAATCTTACTTAATTTATGTGAGACCTCAGATTTTATGAATACAGATTTAAATTTTTCGAAATATTTTTTTTAATATTATGGTGTGAATTTGATATAATGTTATAGTTGTTGGTAGTATTTATAAATTTTGCAAAGTATGCAAGTTGTTATATAATATTCGATTGGTCAGGGAATATTCTTTTTGTCGGGGAATATCCGTACGACGGTACAATCATTGGTGAACCCCACAACGGAATTATTGTCGGATTGAGAAAACGACAAAAATATTTTTTATGAAAATAACAGCGGAAGTTTTACCGTTAACTCTTGAAACACCCGGTGTTAAAAGTATAGTAATACGCGTGGTTGCATAGTAGCACACGGTATTGATTATTGATGCTTACGTGAGAAGTCACTTAGTTTTGATTCAATTATTGTCGATATTTTATATATTATTAAATCAATAATTGAGATAACAAAGTTATTAATATTATTATTTGCAATATTAACGATGTCTAGAAGTTAGGCCAAAGAGAGGTTTGGTCACCTAATTGCACGCCAATAGGGAGAAATCGTTATTGGAAAGCCTCCTCTTTCCTGGGAATGACCTGGTCGATTAATAATGTGAATTGTAATAATGATGATGAGTTCTGTTTTATTTGTATTATTAACGTAATAAAACATAAAAGCTTTTTATATAAAACAGAATACTTTTATAAAGTTATTCGTTTTATTAGACTATAAATAGAATATATTATATTCTATTATGCATAGTATTTTGCATAGTAAAATCTTTTTATATAAAATAGAATACTTTTATAAAGTTATTTGTTTTATTAAACAATAATTAGAATATATTATATTTTATTATGCATAGTGTTGCATAGTGCATGTATAGTATTTTGCATAGTAAAATCTTTTTATATAAAACATAATACTTTTATAAAGTTATTCGTTTTATTAGATTATAAATAGAATATATTATATTTTATTTAAAATATTTATTTTATTAGAATATTTTATTAAATCAATCTGGACCGTCCGTTTAAAAGTAAATCAATCTGAACCGTTCATGAATTAGTTGTTATGCAGTCCATTCTTCTATAAATAGAAGTTCATTCCTTCTTTATTTCTTACGAATTCACTGAAACTCTAGAGAGAGAATTCTTCTTCTATAATCTTGAGTGTATTTCTTTAGAGTTTAAGAAAGCTTTGAGCGTAGTGCAAGTTTTCTTCAAATATATCACCGCCCTACCCGTCAGAGTATTCTTCTTTATAAGGTAAGAGATATTATTTTTTGTACTCGTAAGGGGTATTATTTCTTTTGTATTCATGAAGAGAACTTCTGTTATTCCATTCTTTATTATTCTGTTGGAATAACCTGTATACGCGGACTACCCTATACTTGGTGAAATTTTTCTGTTACTCCATTCTTTATCATTAAGTTGGAATAACCTGTTTATGCGAAGTACCACATACATGGTGAAATTCTTCTATTATTCCGTTCATTATTATTCTGTCGGAATATCCTGTTTGTGCGTTACGCATGACCTGGTTCCATTTTTATTATTCTGTTGGAATAACATGTCTGTGCGATCTTTCACATGTATGGTGATTTCTGTTGTTATTCCATTCTTTATTATTCTTTTGGAATATCATGTCGGTGCGTATTACGTCTGACCTGATTCCATTATTTATTATTTTGTTGAGAATAACTTGTCGGTGCGATCTATCGCATGCATGGTGATTTCTTCTGTTATTCCATTCTTTATTATTATGTTGGAATAACCTGTCTATGTGAATTACCATATGCATGGTGAATGATCCTTTGTATTCATTCCTTATTAAATTGTGAAAATGATCTGTATACGTGGATTACCGCATGACGGGTGAAAATCTATTTGCAGTTTCATATATTCTTTATTATACTCAGTTGGTTAAAGTTTTGACTTCTTTACTCCATGAAATTAGTGGAATATCCTTGATATTTGCGCTTCATCCAGTATCTTTTCATGAAAATATTCTTCTGAGCATTCTTGAATTTTACTCTACAAAGAAGTATCATGTTGACAATTTGGACATTATTGAGTTCAGGATAAATTAACTTATAAATCTTTAAAATTTATTCTTGAACTTATTTTATTGAAATATTATGTCATTGTCATGATGAGATATGTTGGTTATTATTTGAAAACATGAAAGTTTTCTAGAAATCACAAAGGGTTGAAAATCAAATTTTGGTGAAAATGGAACATGAAATTCAATTAACTATATCTCCTATTATATTTTGAATTTTTAAGTGCGTCAAGTTCTAGAGTTAGATCTATGAGTTTCCTAACTTATCCAAGTGGAATCACTGGAAAAGGTGTCGTAGATTTTCGTGTGGACTGATTTTAGCAAAACACGAAAAACTGAAAAATGAAAAACAACTATTGTCCATATTTTTAAAAGGGAATTTTCGGTCACTTAATTTGTGAGAAAAATTCCGGCCTTTTGGGACATGAAAATATATGGTATAAAGTACCTCCTGTCCAAAAATGAGCTAATTCTGACTTAAAATGAGCAAGTTATGACCATTTCAATATTTAGGTTTTTTCGACGAAAAACGCTATAATCGGAGTTCTATAACTCCAATGACCATTAAATTTAAACTGGAAGCTCACGTTAACATGTGTAAGATCCTGCCAAGATTTGGGAATTTCTGGAGTTAAACTTGAGGTAGCTAATTTCTTAAGGAATTAATTAGAAATTGATTTTTGAAAAATAGTAAATGAATTTTAAAAATTTCGAGAAAAATATATGTTCATTATGGGACTATATTTTGCTAAATCCCAGAAAAGAAATATTTTTGGGACTGATTTGATATTTTTCATGAAAATAGTTTAGTTACGAGCATATAAGTTAAATATGTTATGTGAAGTAACAAAATTGGAAAATAAAATTTTATGGCTTGGAAATCCTATATAAGGTATATGCAGATTTTTGATGAGGGATTTAATCATTGGTGATGAAATCTTATGAGTATGATATTTTTTGAATGATTAAATGCATTATTTGATAAAGTGTAAACAATTGAAATAAATTGTTTATAAGTTTAAAAAGTGATTAAAATATTGTTATGATATTAATAATATTAGATTATGAGTGGTTGATAATATTTGGATAAATTTAAAATCTTTAATAATTATCCTTGTTTTCGTTTGATTAATGTTTATATCATTGTTATCATCCTCATGCTTATATGGTGATGAAAGTTATCTTTGGCTTACGTGCAGAGATAAACGATTGGTTATTGAATTGTATATCTTTGGCTTACGTGCAATGATGGATTTGGTATGATTATGACCAGTGATTATTCGGTATAGTCATGATCATTGATGATTTAATGAATATCCTTGGCCCGTAGTGCAGGGGTGATTCAATGATGTGTTTTATTTATTAAGTTGAGTCTCAGCGATTAAAAAAAAATTTGGTGACAACATTTTTTTTTAAAACATAGAAGATAGTAGACATCATGCTCTACATAACTCTTCTAATGAATTGCTTATTCCGCTGCAGTTAAACTTGATGTCTATTGTATTTTATCAGTTTAACATTGTTGAAGACTAATGATAATTTATTCTGTATTATCTTAGTTATAATATTTTTTACTAGGCTAGTTGAGCTCACTCTTTCTTTCATTGTTCTCTTCAGGAAATGAGAATATAGCTGGGACTAGCCGGGGAACGGAGTGACGGTTCAGATGATAGCATTAGTAGTCCTCACTATTCTGAGAAATAGTGTGATAATAAATGTAATGAGGACTCCATTGAGAATGGATATTGTCTAGAAGGCAATATTATTGTTTAAACTCTCAGCTATGTTTTTTCGTATTTTATACGACTGTTGTATAATTAAGTTGTATTTGAATTTATGTACCATGTATCTGTCGACTCAAGATGGGTGATAAATACCTATTTTTGGGGGCGTCACAATTTAAGTTATGTAATTCGACTTACATGGAACTCTCGCAGCACAGTAGTCATATAGTGTGCATCATACTGCGGGAACTGTAGGCAGGTGTGTCAAGAAAATGTCATGTAGCGTATGCTTAACGACTGGGTCCAGGATACTGCAATATTGGTAGTATATATGTGTTACTTTAATTCATGCAATCATATAAAGTAATTTATATGCGTGAGGTATATTATAGTTAACACGTATTGGGCTGAGTCGACATCAATTATAACAATCTCTAGCTGGGCCGACGAATGCCCAAATAAGCCGAGGTTAGTCTCTCGCTGACGTTGACGAATAGTATCTGTAAGTGTAAGTGGTGAAATTATGTATATATAGTATTTTCATATATATGCGTTAAATAATTATGTAGAAAAAAGTTAAATTACAAAACGATGGAAACTTACTAGATGATGACGACGTCCCGTCCTGGGAGCCATCGCCAAATCCTGTACGGCCACCCCCGTGGTGACCTCCACTGCTGTTTCTAGCCATAACTATACTACTGTAATTAGAAAGAACGAGAACATGAATTTATATTAAAAAATATTGTTTTTATTAGTAAATTATTAAAAAACAACAATAAGTTGAAGTTAAGACTTAATACGTCGTCAAACCCGTCAGAATCATCAAAATCAATTTCCTCATCTGATTCAGTATCTTCCTCTTCCGTATCAATTAATGTTTCGTCGTTATCATCTTGTACAACGACATAATCACTGACAACAATGTTATCATCGACTTCTTCATCATCGAGTACGTTAACGACATCTTCTGCCAACACATCGTCATCATCTGGCAGTACGTGTCTTGGATTGCTAACTTGTTCTTACCACGGGTCATCCGTTCCAAACAAATCAATACCATCAAAAGCCTTGGTTTTCGTTGTGACAACTGTATACCATGGGCTTCTAGAATTTACTACAACGTAGTACACTTGAGTTGCTTGGTTGGCTAATACGAACACGTCATCAGACTGTATTTTTGACTTGATATCTACTATGACGATTCTACGACGATCAACTTTAATACCCTTTTCATTATTAAACTAGCAACACTTAAATGTGACAACCTTTTTACCTCCGGGATAATTGAGCACAACCACGTCCTTTATTCATCCGTAGTAATTGGACTCAGAATTTTGATAATAGCTTCCCAACACGACAACGCCAAAATTGATTAATGTCAGTTCATTCAAGTCATTAACCTTGAATCTGTACCCATTAACGATGCATCTGGGATATAAACTAATAAGTTTGTACGGACCAGAAATAACATCTCTAAAATTCTCATAAGTGTTATCTTATTTTATGTTATTTTATTTTGTATTATATTATATTATTATATTGTATTAAATTAAATTTATTTCATTGCACTTAATTTATTGTATTCTACTTTATTATTAATTTTTATTTTACTTATTTTATTTTAGTTTGTATTGTATTATATTATCTAATTTTCTAAATTGTTTATATTTTATAAATTAATTTAATTTAAATTAAATTTATTATTTTATATTATCTTATATTATATTATGTAAATTTAATATTGGCCAATTGAAGAATTTTGACAAATTTTGTAGGGTCCACAAATTTTGCAATTAAAGAATTCTGATAGAAATTTCGTCGAAAATTCTGTCAGAAATAACAAATATTATACCATAAATCAATCAACCAAAGCATTTCATACCATTTCAAACCATTATTTGAAATCCAAATCAAGTTGTACAACATTCCAAATCAAATTATAACTAAGTATAACATTATATAAAACATTACAAACAAACATACAAATTGATGAAATATACAGACAGAGCCTTCAATATCTCAATTTCAGTATATTAATCCAAATTTCAGCAAAATTTCATTCCAACAACAAAACAGAATATATATGCACAACTATAATTCAGTGCATAATTTAACAGAATTCAATTTCAGCGAGAATAACAAGAAGCCCAAAATTTAATCCTTTTAACAAACTAACCCATAAATTTTAGTTATATCATAAAATCTCAAAATCATTTTCATATTGGTCATCAACTGATCTTTGCAACAAATTAAACCTAAAAACATAAATTAATTCTATTAATCTTCAAAAATAGCAGTTCTAAAGGAGGAGAAAATAGGAGGAGGGGTAGGAGGAGCGGCACAATGGTGGTTGTAACACCCCCTTTCCGAAATAGAAAGAGAGGTTACTCAAAACACAACAGAACTAAGGAAGATCACAAGGCTCTAAACCACAAAATAGTAATCTCATAATAATTCAATATCATAAGACAAACCATAATAAATGCCACACTGGCTCAAAACATAATATAAATAATTTATTATAATTCTAAATAAATGACATATCAAGTCTAAACAGAACATTTCTAAACCATTGGATTAAAGGAAGCTCTCGTCACACTTGCCCTTGATCCCCCTGATTACCTGCCGGAAGAAAAACACAACATGAGCCAAATGCCTAGTACGGATATAGAATACAAGAAATGAACCGAAATAACTAACTCAATTAAATGAATTGAACAAAACGAACTGAAACGAAACGAATAAAGCTAACATAATAAAATGGTAGGCTGGATCAAATGGCTGGGTGTTATTTCATACCGAGCTCAAAATAAATAGTAATATACCTTGCCACATAGGCAAGTCAAATAATGCCACACAGGCAATCAAAATAATGCCACACATGCAATCACACATCGGACTGCGCAATCCAGATGCGTGAAAAATCGGAAGGTGTGTTTGGCACAACATCACCAATCCGCAGAACAGAACAGAACAGAAACTAGGGTCGACCCATACGCCTCCCACAACAAAACACCAAATGGCCAACTCCCACCGGAGCACAAAACGGAGACGCCGTGGACTAATCACACCGCCAGGGAAGGTGTCATGCCTCGGTGCCAAGAGGACATGCCTGTGGTACCCCCACAGGTGGTTATAACTCAGGTATACCCTACGGTATTCTAACAAGGATACCATGTCACAACATATGCGACACAACAAAGGGGTTCTAACATGTACATGTTAAACTGAAACGAGGTATCAACACGAAGTCTCCAAAATATTAACATGTACATTACTACAATATCAAAATAAATTTAGATATGTTGTACTAGTCTACAGAGTACAAATATGAGTTCCAACTATGAACGCCAAACGAAACTATCACAATGAATTTGACAAGAAATAATCATAAGAGGCAATACTAAATTTTCGAAACGCATAACGAAACGAATAAATTAAAAACAAAAGAGTCTCGCTGAAAGAGTACGGAATCCGTACCTGGAATCGATAATGCAATACCCAAATTTATATTTCAAATACTCTTTAAAATTCCCTCCGTCCAATCTAATAAAATAATAATAATACAATTATAAGTGAGTTAATAATTATAATTTATATAATATAAAACTAATTCCTCCAATTACGTCAATTTTACGAATTAACCCAAATTAAATTATAATTATCTTCTAATCATATATTATTATTATTATCATAACAATTTCGTAACCTTAATATATATATATAACTGATAATTCAGTATATATTATTACTGTTATATATATATGCCATGAATCCCTTGCTTGCCTTAAACCAAGTTTTGAATTATATATATATATATATATATATATATATATATATATATATATATATATATATATATATATATATATATATATAATTTAGCAGGTTCGCTCAGCATGGGTATATATAATATATAGTCTAATGTCCTAAAAGTAATCTAATAACTTATGTAACTATATATATATAACCATACCAATCAAGCTTGTCAAACATGTGTACTGATGTGTATATATACAATACCAAAACGGAAAGAAGAAAAAACACCTGATTTGATTTTTGGATCTAACTGTCGCCGCTCCCTCTTCTTCTCTCTCGATTTTTCAGATATGTTTAGAGGATTAGGTTTTAGTATTTATTCACTTAAAACATATTTTATTAATATATTTATTAACTCTCCAAATTTTAATAGGATTTTAAAAATTATACAATTATAAATTAGATCCACTTAATTTTAAGCCCAATTTTACTAATTAATTTATCCATAACTTATTAATATTTATTAGCCCACATAAATTAAATGACCACTTGACCCAATTAAATTACAAAGTCTAATTAATATGTTTTTAAAACAAAAAAAATAATCTTTTATTATTTAATATTTATTTATTAATTAATTTTTTTTACCGGGTATTACATCACCTACCCCTTAAATAGGATTCCGTCCCTGGAATCAAAAGAATGGAACGCACCTAATTTTCAAAGAGGTGCGGATACTCCACTCGAATAGACTCCTCTATCTCCCATGTAGCCTCCCGCTCTGAATGATTCCTCCACAAAACCTTAACAAATGGAATTGTCTTCCTCCTCATAATCCGTTCTTGACGATCCAAAATCGCCTCAGCTTGTTCTACACAAGTAAGATCCTCCAGAATTTTATCGAATGGATATTGCACCACGTGCAACGGATGATAATTGTAACTTCTCAACACCGACACATGGAACACATTGTGCACATGAGCTAGCTGTGGAGGCAAAGCTAACCGATATGCAACCTCACCAACCCTCTCCAGAATCTCAAATGGGCCAATATAACGCGGACTAAGCTTCCCCTTCAACCCAAATCGCCGAATACCCTTCCAAGGAGAAACTTTTAGAAACACATGATCACCAGGTTCAAACTCTACAGTCCTCCTATGCTTATCAGCATAACACTTCTTCCGTGATTGAGCCGACTTCAATTTCTCCTTAGCCACAGCTACTTTCTCCGTAGTGATTTGGACTAACTCAGGCCCTTCTATGGCCCTTTCGCCAACCTCATCCCAGCAAGTTGGTGCCCGACACTTCCTACCATACAATGCCTCAAACGGAGCCATCCCAATACTTGCATGCCAGCTGTTGTTGTAAGCAAACTCAACTAGGCTCAAGTAATCATCCCAATTACCCAACCACTCAAGTGCACAAGACCTCAACATGTCCTCTAATGTCTGAATAGTCCGTTCGGATTGCCCATCGGTTTGCGGATGGAAAGAAGTACTAAAGTTGAGCCGAGTACCCCAAGCTTGTTGAAACCCTTTCCAAAACCTTGAAGTAAACCGTGGGTCCCAATCTGAAACAATAGATACCGGAGTACCATGAAGTCTAACAATCTCCTGCTGAAAGATATGTGCCAACCTATCCACCGAGTAACCCTCATGGATAGCCAAAAAGTGTGCCGATTTAGTCAACTGATCCACCACTACCCAAATGGCATCATTCTTCTTGAAAGTCTTCAGCAAACCAGTCACAAAATCAATCGTGATATCCTCCCACTTCCACACTGGAATGTCTAACTGTTGCAATAACCCACTAGCTCGTTGATGTTCTATCTTCACTTGTTGACAAGTGAGGCACCTCCCAACATATTCAGCCACGTCTCGTTTCATCCCATTCTACCAAAAATTCTTCTTCAAATCTCTATACATCTTTGTAGAACCTGGATGAATAGAAAATGGCGAACTATGAGCCTCAGCCAACACCGCCTCCCTAATGATTGGATCGGACGGTACACACAACCGCTCACCCAACCAAATCACACCATGGTCATCAATACGAAACTCGGGCTGCTTGCCCTCCTCTAGATTCTGCGTCAAACCCCACAACTCCCCATCTTCCTTTTAAGCTTCTTTGACCCGCGAGATAAGAGAGGGCTCCACTCTCATACCCGCCAAATGCCCATCTGAACCTCGTACATACAACTCCAACTCGATCCGCTCCATATCTGAAATAAGCTGAGGTTACGTAATAAGGGCAGCTACACTCCCTGAACTCTTTCGGCTAAGAGCATTTGCAACCACATTTGCCTTCACCGGGTGATATTGAATCCTCGCATCATAATCCTTTAGAAGTTCCAACCAACGCCTCTGCCTCATATTGAGCTCCTTCTGAGTGAAAATGTATTTAAGACTTTTGTGATCAGTGAAGATATCACAAGTCTCTCCATACAAATAATGCCTCCAAATCTTTAAGGCAAAGATCACCGCTGCCAACTCCAAATCATGTGTGGGGTAGTTCACCTCATAAGGTTTAAGCTGCCTAGAAGCATAAGCAATCACCTTACCGTGTTGCATCAAAACACACCCCAAGCCCTTCTTAGAAGCATCACTATAAATCTGATAGCCTCCTGTCCCCGACGGCAATATAAGTATAGGAGCTGACACAAGTCGTTTCTTCAACTCCTCGAAACTCTTCTCCCGCTCTTCATTCCACATAAACTTCACGCCCTTTCTCATCAACTGAGTCAATGGTAAGGCAAACAAGGAAAACCCTTCCACAAACCGCCTATAATACCCTGCCAAACCTAAGAAACTCCTAATCTCCGTCACTGTAGTAGGTCTTGGCCATTTAGTGATAGCCTCAACCTTCGCAGGATCCACCTTAATGCCTTCAGCAGAAACAACGTGGCCCAAAAATGCAACCTGTTCCAACCAAAACTCGCATTTGGAGAATTTAGCATACAGTTTCTCTTTCTGCAAAATCCCCAACACTGTGCGAATATGCTCCTCATGTTCTTCCTTAGACTTAGAGTAAACCAAAATGTCATCAATAAAGACAATGACAAATTGGTCCAGGTACTCCTTGAACACCCGATTCATCAAATCCATAAACACCGCCGGAGCGTTAGTCACACCGAATGGCATCACCGGAAACTCGTAATGCTCATACCGAGTACGAAAAGCCGTCTTAGGGATATCCCCATCCCTCACCCTCAACTGATGATATCCCGACCTCAAGTCTATCTTCGAAAAATACTTTGCCCCCTGAAGTTGGTCAAACAAGTCATCAATCCTCGGCAGTGGATACCGATTCCTGATGGTGATCTTGTTCAACTCTTTGTAGTCTATACACAGTCTCATAGACCCATCCTTCTTCTTCACAAACAAGACTGGAGCACCCCACGGCGAAACACTCGGCCGAATCACACCACGATCCAACAGTTCCTGCAACTTCTCCTTCAACTCCTTCAACTCCAACGGTGCCATCCGATACGGTGCCTTAGAGATAGGTTCCGCACCAGGAACAAGCTCAATAGCAAACTCTACTTCCCGTTGTGGTGGCAACCCTGACAATTCTTCAGGAAACACATCGAAAAAATCACGAACAATTGGAACATCCTCAATACGAGACTCATCCTTAGAGGTATCATTCACAAATGCCAAATATCCCTCACAACCCTTTGCTACTAACTTTCCAGCCTTCAAAGCTGAAATCAACTTCACCACTCTACTCGGTTGTGAACCCTGAAATACGAATTCAGGAGACTTCACATCTCCGAATATAACCTTCTTCGCCTGACAATCGATAGTGGCTTGGTGTTTATCCAACCAGTCCATCCCAAGAATGACATCAAAATCGTGCATACACATCGGAAGAAGATTAACTCTACGAACCCTATCCCCAAAACTGATCGGACACCCTCTATACAAATCAGAAATAACAACTGAAGTCCCCATCGGGGTAGCAATAGACATAACAGAATCTAAAGACTGAGATGACACACCCAGGTGCCGAACAAAAGACTGAGCAACAACAGAATGAGTAGAACCCGTATCAAATAAAATAGACGCTTCACGATTTCCAACTAAAAGAGTACCAAAAACAGTACCTGGTACACCTGCCGCCTGGTTATACGTCAAAGAAAACACTCGGCCACCATGACGCTGACCTCCATTGCCACCATTATCACCACCTCCATTTCCACGTGGCCTAGCACAATCCCTAGCAATGTGACCCATCTGTCCACACAAAAAACATGCACCGGTGAGTCTGTGGCATTGCCTCCCCGGATGATTAGCCCCACAAGTAACACAAGGATCTATCAGAATAAGATTCGGGTTACCCTCACCAGCTGGTCCTGGGTAACGACCCTGATTTTGCCCCTGCGGACGATTCTGTCCCTGCTGATGATTTTGTCCATACCAAGGTAACTGAAGCTGACGATTCTGCCCTTGCTAAGGCATCTGCTGATAACCCCTGTTCTGATTCTAACCACGCCACTGCCCCTGCTGAACACCACGATTTCTGTTCCACTGACCACCTTGATTTCTCCCATACTGACCCGAAGCTTGACCCTGCTGGTCATCTCTGTCCCTCTTTCGACTCCCTTCCGGTTTGGAAGTCCGAAAGTCCTATCGCTCCATTTCAATGTTCTTGGTCGCATTAGCCACCGCCGATACATCCGCAAACTTGGTGTTAATGAGATGTTGGCGGTACCTATAATGAATCCGCCACTTGAACTTCTCCGCCTGTTCTGCTGCAGTCCCTGCAGACGTTCCAGCAAATCCTGCCAACCTGGTGAATCTCGTCATGAAATCTGTGATGGACTCGTCATCTTTCTGCCGAATAGACAGATACTCTCTAGCATAGGCCTCTTTATCAGCAGCTGGAAAGTACTGCTGATAAAAGACCTCACAAAACTCTGCCCAATGAAGTGTCTCCACGTAACCATCACCCTTTGTTGTCTTCAGTGCTTTCCACCACCTCTGTGCATCCCCCTCTAGCTTGTAAGCAGCAAGAAACACTCTTTGATTATCTGAGCATCCCAACACATCAAAAATCTTCTCTAGGTGAGCAATCCAATTTTTCGCATCAATTGGAGTTGGAGTAGAACTGAAAGACTATGGCTTCTGCTTCTGAAACCTCTTCAACCACACATACATTGGGACCACCTGCTGATCAAAGCCATCCACATATCCTTCCTTTTCGTTTGTTTGTGGCCCATTATTTCCCGAGTGCCCCTGCTCAGGAATTTCTGGCGGCTGTTGTATTGCCTATACAACCTGTGCCACCAACTGCGGTAAAGCCTGATTAACCGCCTGATTCACCAAGTTAACCAGTTGAGCATTTATCTGATCATTAGGTTGCTCATTGGGCTGAACATTACCCCTTCCCCTATTGTTACCTCTCCTCCCAGCAACTCTAGCGGATCGACGAGCCATCTAAGAAAGAGATCAATGAATATAAACAGAACAGATTAAAACAGATTCAAATATAGCTGAACAAAAAATAAATCAAACTGAACAAAAACCTAACCCAGAAGTCTACCCATAACTCACAGGTCAAACCTAAATAGGTTTTCTACAAGAAAGAACCTAAGCTCTGATACCAACTCTGTAACACCCCCTTTCCAAAATAGAAAGAGAGGTTACTCAAAACACAACAGAACTAAGGAAGATCACAAGGCTCTAAACCACAAAAGAGTAATCTCATAATAATTCAATATCATAAGACAAACCATAATAAATGCCACATTGGCTCAAAACACAATCTAAATAATTTATTACAATTCTAAATAAATGACTTATCAAGTCTAAACAGAACATTTCTAAACCATTGGATTAAAGGAAGCTCTCGTCACACTTGCCCTTGATCCCCCTGATTACCTGCCGGAAGAAAAACACAGCATGAGCCAAATGCCCAGTACGGATATAGAATACAAGAAATGAACCGAAATAACTAACTCAATTAAATGAATTGAACAAAACGAACTGAAACGAAACGAATAAAGCTAACCCAATAAAATGGTAGGCTGAATCAAATGGCTGGGTGTTATTTCATACCGAGCTCAAAATAAATAGTAATATACCTTGCCACATAGGCAAGTCAAATAATGCCACACAGGCAATCAAACTAATGCCACACAGGCAATCACACATCGGACTGCGCAATCTAGATGCGTGAAAAATCGGAAGGTGTGTTTGGCACAACATCACCAATCCGCAGAACAGAACAGAACAGAAACTAGGGTCGACCCATACGCCTCCCACAACAAAACACCAAATGGCCAACTCCCACCGGAGCACAAAACGGAGACGCCGTGGACTGATCACACCGCCACGGAAGGTGTCATGCCTCGGTGCCAAGAGGACATGCCTGTGGTACCCCCCCACAGGTGGTTATAGCTCAGGTATACCCTACGGTATTCTAACAAGGATACCATGTCACAACATATGCGACACAACAAAGGGGTTCTAACATGTACATGTTAAACTGAAACGAGGTATCAACACGAAGTCTCCAAAATATTAACATGTACATTACTACAATATCAAAATAAATTTAGATATGTTGTACTAGTCTACAGAGTACAAATATGAGTTCCAACTATGAACGCCAAACGAAACTATCACAATGAATTTGACAAGAAATAATCATGAGAGCAATACTAAATTTTCGAAACGCATAACGAAACGAATAAATTAAAAACAAAAGAGTCTCGCTGAAAGAGTACGGAATCCGTACCTGGAATCGATAATGCAATACCCAAATTTATATTTCAAATACTCTTTAAAATTCCCTCCGTCCAATCTAATAAAATAATAATAATACAATTATAAGTGAGTTAATAATTATAATTTATATAATATAAAACTAATTCCTCCAATTACATCAATTTTACGAATTAACCCAAATTAAATTATAATTATCTTCTAATCATATATTATTATTATTATCATAACAATTTCGTAACCTTAATATATATATAACTGATAATTCAATATATATTATTATTGTTATATATATATGCAATGAATCCCTTGCTTGCCTTAAACCAAGTTTCGAATTATATATATATATATATATATATATATATATATATATATATATATATATATATATATATATATAATTTAGCAGGTTCGCTCAGCATGGGTATATATAATATATAGTCTAATGTCCTAAAAGTAATCTGATAACTTATGTAACTATATATATATATAACCATACCAATCAAGCTTGTCAAACATGTGTACTGATGTGTATATATACAATACCAAAACGGAAAGAAGAAAAAGTACCTGATTTGATTTTTGGATCTAACTGTCGCCGTTCCCTCTTCTTCTCTCTCGATTTATCAGATATGTTTAGAGGATTAGGTTTTAGTATTTATTCACTTAAAACATATTTTATTAATATATTTATTAACTCTCCAAATTTTAATAGGATTTTAAAAATTATACAATTATAAATTAGATCCACTTAATTTTAAGCCCAATTTTACTAATTAATTTATCCATAACTTATTAATATTTATTAGCCCACATAAATTAAATGACCACTTGACCCAATTAAATTACAAAATCTAATTAATTTGTTTTTAAAACAAAAAAAAATAATCTTTTATTATTTAATATTTATTTATTAATTAATTTTTTTTTTACCGGGTATTACAGTGGTGGACTGAGGAACCGGGGGGGAGCAGGGGGACAGGGGTGGGGGAAGGGGTGAGTGAGAAGAGAGAGAGAGTGTGTGTGTGTGTGTGTGTGAAAGAGTGAGAATGGGAGGAGCTGGAGAAGAGGGCTGATTAGGTTTTATTAGTTATATCCGACGGGATTTTCGTCGGAATGAATCCCCTAGAATTAAGCTAATTTCGACGGACATTCTCTCGGAAATTACTCTTATTTCGTTGAGATTAGTTTCGCGTGGGTGGAAAAGATGACGGCAAGGAGGGCCTAATACTTCCGACGGAATTCCGTCAGAATTATAATAATTTCGAGGGAATTATAGTCGACAAATTATTCCATCAGAAATAGGTTGATTTTGAGGGACTCTATTCCGTCAAAAATAATTTCGTCGGAAATAGTCGATTTTGTTGTTGTGGCTGAAAAATCGAGTTATATATGAAATATGCTGCTTCTCCAAGATGCATAGCTAGCTTCTACTTAAAAATTGATTTTTATTTTTTAGAAGAAAAGGGGTGGCACATGACTAGCTTGCCTCCTACAAACTGTCAAGTTTTGTGCCAACAAGACTCGGGATTTGGACATTACCAACAACTTATCCGACCAGGACCATTCAAGAAACGTGTTAGTTTCTAATTCCTAGGACCTTGGAGACTAATTATTATTAAAAAAACTATGAGTAAAGGGTCTAAAGATACCTACATTTTGGTATCAAGAAAAAGAGAGAAGATTGCTTACATTAAACAATAATCTGTTGGCTTAATTAACGTGTAAAACTAACCCTTATCTTCTGTTTTGAACTAACTAGACATCTACATGAAAGAGAGAGAGAGAAGATACTAATACTATAGCTTTCTTGCCTTGCAATAACTAATTGCTTACTATGTTCAACCTAATATAATATGAGACCTTGAAAAAGTTGTTGGCTATAGGGATATGTTTATTTGCAAGATTGGATTATATAGTCATTTAAATGTTTATCCTATGTTTTGCACCATATTTATACTCATCCTAGGATAAAATATACCTCAAAAGGGGTGCGATTTAGTACCACCTTCACCCTATTATTATATGATCCTCCCCATTTTTAGGAAAAATTGCTGTATTTTAGTTGTTTCGGGTTTAATTTACCTCTAAAAAACACATGTTCTAAACAAAAATGTGATTATTTTTATTAATGATATCATTGAGAGAGATAGCCTAGAAGTGTGTGATCATAAGATATCATTGAACTTCAAATATTTGTCAATCTTTATTGTACAATATTTGTACCTGCAACTATATCAATGACTCACTAGTGAAATCCTTGTTCTAAAGTTTGTCATTTTATTTTTGGCAATTTCAGGACAAATTTGGCTGTGGACTCATTCCTATGAAAGAAAGCTATAGATATCTTGCCAAGGAATTCTATTGTATGGTGATTCAAGTTATCATACAGAGGTTGGTTGAGGAATTACAGTAAATTTTGCCTAATCTAGATACCGTTTAAATTACTTTTTTACAAGAATTAGACTCTTGCTTGCTTTAAAAAAAAGAAAAAGAAAAGATGAAAATTCGTGCTATATATTAGAAAATTACAAAAACGAAACTATTCATTTTGAACAACAAAGGACGATTAATCAAGTCCGATAACGGATTTTCCAACAAGTCTTACAAGGGGCTCTAGGAAGGAACTCTGAGTAGTTGTTTGAACAACAAGTTACATTTACGTACAATCAGTGCCAATATTGGCATCTTGGGGGCGATGAAAAAAATAACTGATTAATCCTTCTACTTTAGATATTATTATTATTTAAAAAAAATGAATTAAGAAATACTCATGGTAACCATTCGAGCTGACGAAATTAGTAATATTATCCGTGAACGTATTTGAGCAATATAATAGAGAAATAAAGATGGTAAATACCAATACCGTACTGCAAGTAGGCGATAATATTGTTCGTATTCATGATCTTGATGAAGTAATGTCGGGTGAATTAGTAGCATTTGAAGAGAATAAATATTGTAGGGATTGCTCTGAATATATATATATATATATATATATATATATATATATATATATATATGGGTCTCCATCAACAGCAACCGGTTGTTGGGGAGCAACCCCTTTTTTGCCCGCCGGTACAGCTTGTTACGGCTTATAAAAAAAAAAGTCTAAGGCCGGTACAAGCTGTACCGGCTGGCAAAAAAGGGGTTGCTCCCAACAACCGGTTGCTGTGGATGGAGACCCTATATATATATATATATATATATATATATATATATATATATATATATATATATATATATATATATATTCTACCCACTTATTCAGCGGACTGGATACGGTGCCCTATTTTTGATGATATTATTTGGTCATGATTTTAATAAGAAATTTACAACTGCGTGTTGTACTATTAATTTTAAACCTTGTGTGGGACTACCCAAGCTATTGATCAAGTATAGCAATGTTGCTGGAAGAAAAATCGGTTCTAACTAAGGTTGTAAAATAAGCAAATAATTCGGATTCGAATTATATTTGTTCGACTAAAAGTTCGATTCGAACTCGGCTCGAAATATAAATGAGTCAAATATGAACAAATTTTAAAGTTTGATAAATTATTCGAATCTCTTCAAATTATAATTTTCTATTGATATTCGGATCATATTCGTTCGAAAAGTTCAAACTGCTCGAGTTCGATTTGGAATCGTGCTCGACTCGGTAACTAAATGAATTTCAATCAAATCTTATTTTATACTCGATAAATTTTGTGAACCAAATCTAAGTAACTCAATATTCGGCTCAACTCGATTTGCTTATACCCTTAATTCTAACCATTTTCACGAGTAAACACGTGTAAAAGCACTTTTAATTTCGTTAGTGTTGAGCCAATCAAGTTGCGTGGGTGAGTTAGGAAGCAATCCGCTTGGTAGTTTAATAAAATCTCTAGTGGCTAGTTGTTGAGAAGCATGTCTCGCATTTCCCAACCTTCACAGTAGAAACTAATTCATAGAACTCCTGAAAAAGAGCATTAAATTAAGAGAGATCCGAAATTATATATTGGGAAAAATGTATATACACAGTTGTGTAGTATATAGTCATTTATGGCAACAATTTTTTTGGACTGTACGGAATTTATTGAAACCATTGAATTCGGAATATGGTAAAGTAGCTCTTGGATGGGAACGACTCCTTTAATGGGTGTCACAATGACTCTATTTGCAATATTTCTATCTATTATTTTGAAGATTTATAATTCTTCCGTTTTATAGGATGAAATTTCAATGGATTAGATCTATAAGAACCTCAAAGTCCTAACTTTTTTCAATAAAAAGGAATCATTTAGATCGTGTATTTCTAGCCCCGTCCATTCTATTTTAGTAGTTCGACCGCGGAACCGTTGTCATAGCCCAAAAAAACTGTCGTTGTGACGCCCCCAAAATTAGGTATACATCACCCATCTTGAGTCGCCAGATACATGGTACAGAATTCAAATACAACTTACTAATACAACTGTCGTGTACAATACGACAAAACATAACTGTGAGTTTGAATACAATTATTGTCTACTAGAGATCATACAAACTCAAAAGGAGTCCTCAATACAATTATTGTCACACTATTTAACAGAATAGTGAGGACTACTAATACTATTCTATGGTCCATCACTCCGTTCCCCGACTCGTCCCAGCTATATTCTCATTTCCTGAAGAGAACATTGAAAGAAAGGGTGAGCTCAACTAGCTCAGTAAGAAATATTATGACTAAGATAATGCAGAATAAATTATCATTAGCCTTCAACAGTGTTAAACTGATAAAATACAATAACCATCAAGTTTAACTGCAGCGGAACCAGCAATCCATTAAAAGAGTCAAGTAGAAAATAAAAACTACTATCTTTTATGATTTAAAAGGTTTTTCATTATCGTTATAGCTGAGACTCAGCTTAATAAATATTCCACATCATCGAATCACCCCCGCACTACGGCCAAGGATATTCTTTAGTATCACGACCACAATTATTCATGCACTACGGCCAAGAATATTTGTGTATTCATTAGTGGTCATGATCATGCCAACAACTGTCCATCAATGCACTACGGGCCAATGAGGATTTTTAATTTTTACATCATTTGTAATATTACGGTCATGATTACACCGAATAATCCCTGGTCATAATCATACCAAGTCCATCTATGCACTACAGGCCACAGATGACTTTCAACAAAATATAAACATGAGGATGATGACAATGATATAAGAATTCAATAAAACAAGTTCAAGAATTATTTTATCCAGAAATTATTAACGTCCAAATTATCAACACGATACTGTTTTGTGGTGTAAAATTCAAGAATGATCAGAAGAATATTTCCATGAAAGGATACTGGATGAAGCGCAAATATCAAGGATATTCCACTAATTTCATGGAGTATAGAAGTCAAAGTTTTAATCAACTGAGTACAATAAAGAATGGACTAACAAAAGAAATCACCATGCATGCGATAGACCGCACAGACAGGTTATTCCAGCAGAATAATAATAACGGAACCAGGTCAGGTGAAATTCACACCGACAGGATGTTCCAACAGAATAATAAATAACGGAACCAGGTCCGGCGTAAAACGCACAGACAGGATATTTCAACAGAATAATAAAGAATGGAACCAGGTCCGACGTAAATCACACAGACAGGATTTTCCAACAGAATAATAATAAAGACGGAACCAGGTCCGACTTATAGCACAGACAGGATATTCCGACAGAAATATAAAGACAGAATAGTAAATGGATGTCACCAAGTATAGGGTATTCCGCATATGCAGGTTATTCCAACAGAATAATAATGAATGGAATAACATAAGGATTTCACCAAGTATAGGGTATACCGCGTATACAGGTCATGTATAGGGTATGCCACTTTTACAGGTTATTCCAACAGAATAACAAAGAATGGAATAACATAAGTTCTCTTCAAGAATAAAGAATAACACCCCTTACTTTATTTAGGAGATGGAATACTGCAGTAGTGTAGTAACCGAATACTCTTCTTCTTTCTCTCTTATTCTCTCTATACTTTCTCTCTCTATAGCTTGAGCGAATTCGTGAAAAATAATGAAGCCCTAGGCCTCTATTTATAGAAGATTTATTACTATTTACGAAAGTATTTACTATTTACGAAGGTAATTACTATTGACGAAGGTAATTACTATTTACGAAGGTAGTTACTATTTATGAAGGTAATTACTATTTACGAAGGTAATTACTATTTACGAAGGTAATTATTATTTACAAAGGTAATTACTATTTACAAAGGTAATTACTATTTATGAAAGAGACTCTTAGATGATGACATATGGCCCCCCCATAAATAATTAAACTTACCACAAACGTCTAATAATAAACTCTTTATATACATCAAGGATTGAATAAAAATTACCAGAAATCATTTTATTTTTTAATCAACACATATTTAATCTTTTAACAATTATTAATCATTTATAACTTGTCGTCTCAATTATTGTTTAGATAATATAACATATTATACAGATGATACTGTGACAATAATTGAATCAATAATATAAGAGATATGATGCAGCAATTACTGTAGCAATAATCGAGTATAGCTGAGTGACTTCTCACGTAAGCATCAATAATCAATACCGTGTGCTACTATGCAACAACGCGTATTACTGTACTTTTACTACCGAGTAGTTCAACAGTTTTAACGGTAACACCTCCGCCGTTATTTTATAGAAAGATAATTTTGTCGTTTTCTAACTACAACAATACATCCGTTGTGGGGTCCACCAATGATTGTGCCGTCGTACGAATATTCCCCGACAAAAAGAATATTCCCCGACCAAACGAATATTTTATAACAACTTGCGTACTTTGCAAAATTTATAAATATTACCCACAACTATATATTTTATCAAATTTATTCCATAATATTCAAAAATAATAATTATGAAAATTCATCTTTATTTATAAAAACGGGGGTCTTACAGTCGTTATAAGCGACTGTGTACTATATAACTGTGTATATACATTTTTTCATATATATATATATATATAGGGTTTCCATCCACAGCAACCGATTGTTGGGGAGCAACCCCCTTTTTTTCCAGCCGCTACAGCTTGTACCGGCCACTTAGAATTTTTTTTTATAAGCCGCTACAAGCTGTAGTGGCTGGGAAAAAATGGGTTGCTCCCAACAACCGGTTGTTGTGGATGGAATCCCATATATATATATATATATATATATATATATATATATATATATATATATATATATATATATATATATATGAAAAGGACAATGTAATTAAAAGTAAAACCATACCACAAAGTGAAGTTAGGGGGTAAATTTTTGGTCTAAAAAATTGTTTTAAATGATGTGTCATAGATAATTTATTATAAATATTGTTTTATGAAATAAAAAAATTTATTTTAATAATATAAATTCATAATTAAGTACATCATCATTATTTTAATATCAAGAACCAAACACTAAAGGAGGAAGAATAAGCCCGAAAATAAACTTGTAGGTATTAACTCGTGATTAGTTACTAGATGCATAATAATTGTGATGACTCCAAAATAGGTCCATTCAATTCAATCCATTCTGAGTCGTCAAATACATGGTACAGAAAACAACTACAATTTTATTACAACAATTGTCGTGCAAAATATAACAACACATATACTGTGAGTTGGATATAAATATATACCAAATGTGACACATGTCCCAACCGTGGACAACACCTCACAGTGACACCTTACATAAAGGTATAGTCAAAAACTGTTTTAGAAACTAAAATCTTTGGGAAGTGCTCAAGAAAATCTTTGTACATTGGAGACCATGCTTTTAGGTTATGATAGATATCACATGACCACATAATTATCCTTGGTTGACCCAATATACCCCAACAAAAACGAGAAGATTACTATCATATTCTTCCCAATGGTGAGTCTTCTCTTGATTTATCATCAAATTGAGAATTATACTTCAAACAAATACCAAGATTATATAGGTAGTGCTCGTAAATATACTCAGCAAGTGGATGAGCACAACCCTGTCTTATGATGACACGAGGTTGTATGTCATTAGACATCTTGTATGAAAGTGGCAAAACACCCTTCCAACGTTGGGTTCGCCTCTCCCTATATGATTCACCAAATATAACTATTAAAAGATGTATACAACACACTTGTCTATACTGTTTAGGGAGAACTCCACAGCTAGAGACCACCGTTATATTCCCCTGTTACCCCCGCTCGACCCAGCTACACTCTTATTACCTTAAAGAAATTGTAAAGCAAAAGGGTGAGCACAACTAGCTCAGTAAAGAATATCATGACTAAAGATAATTAAATTATCAAAAGCCTTCATCAATAATAAATCAGAGATTTAGAACATATGGTAGATGATAAAAATTTCAACCATAGTTGCAGCGGAACGAGCAATCCATTAGAAGAGTCAAATAGACTATAAAGTCTATTATCTTCTCCATGTTAAAAATCTACCAACAATATTTTATCCCTGTAACATCAATCAACAATTCTGGTCCACAATCATATGAATAACTCATAATCATAATTGTAGTTCTAAATTCCTCTTCTCATCCAGGGGAAGATAATTTTTATCACCTATCTTTACCTGAAACATCAAAGATCATGGTTACACCAAATCACATTTCATGTTCATAATCATACTAATAATTTCATCTTTGCACTACGGCCAAAGATATTCAACAACATGTCATCTTTGCACTACGGGCCAAAGATATTCATCTACAATTCATCTTTGCACTACAGGCCAAAGATATTCCTCAACAGTTCATATTTGCACTACAGGCCAAATATATTCATCAACGGTTCATATTTGCACTACAGGCCAAATATATTATTATCTCAAAGAAATATATAATCATTTCAGAATTTATATAAACAATAATTATAACCATGTTGATCAATTCACCTTTGCACTTAAGCTAAAGATATTCAATTATAAATTCAATGGTCATGATCATACCAGTCAACAATTCAACTTTGCACTATTGGCCAAAGAGAACCCATAGTCATGATCATATCAAAAATTTACCCATCTTTACACTCAAGTCAAAGAGAAATATAATCATTAGGGTTATAGAAATGTTATATATGATAATCAACATATAGTTTTAATCTCAAGAGTAATATTCATAAATCAACTATAATTTGGTTAGAAAAAGAAACCAATTTTGTCGTGAATAGTACCCGTAAATAGTAACTCGTGAATAGTAACTCATGAATAGTAACTCATGAATAGTAAACCCAACACAAAAAGGTAGAAATTCCACAATAAAATTCATACCAATATTTCGGTATAATGATATTGAAAGAATAATATTTCTTAAGCTTATAAACAATTTATTTTAATTGTTTACACTTTACTAAATAATGCATTTAATCATTCTAAAATGCCAAACTCATAAGATTTCATCACCAATAATCAAAACCCTCATCAAAAATTTGCATATACCTCATATAGGATTCTCAAGCCATAAAATCCTATTTTTCAATTTTCTTCCTTCACATAACATATTTAACTCATTTATTCATAACTAGTCCATTTTCATGAAAAATACCAAATCAGTTCTAAAAATATTTCTTTTATGAGATTTAGCAGAATATAGTCCCACATTGAACATATATTTTTCTTAGAATTTTTAAAATTCATTTACTATTTTTCATATGGCCAAAACCGCTGAATATTTAGACATTTATCATAAATTGTACTTTTATCCAAAAATTCTGAAATTCAAAGAGTACAATGATATTATATAGATGTACTCCCAATAAAATTTTTATCAATTTTGAAGTTAACCACAAGGAGTTATAAGCGGTTACTTTTAAAATAGTCTTTTCCCGTAAAATTCATAACTCTTAATCTATAAATCCAAAAATCGTCATTTTTGGACACAATCAATAAAACTCATCAAAATATCATTTCAAATTTTTCCAGAATTTTTTGAAGGACGGAAGAAATACGAACTGAAAAACATAATAACCCTTAAAATCCCCTACCTCAAAAGAGCAGTACTTCGGATGAAAAATCGAAGGAAACTTCTACTAAATAGCAACTCTCAAAGTATCTAAATACTCTCAAAAATATGCTTGATAATATAGAGAGAAAGAAAACTTGTTTCTGGTGTGATTTTCAATTCTAACTTAGCCCTCTATTTATAGGAAAATGCTAGAACGCCAAAGGAAACTAAATTAATAAAATATTAATTTATTTTTCTTAATTCCTTAGCAGCCTTCTTTGGTCAAAAACATCAGTCGCCCATGTGCCAACAACCACAAAAACATTTTTCTTAAATAAAATAATTAAAACTTTCAAAAATCAATTATTTCGGAACTCCGGAACTTTAATAATTCACAATAAATAGTCCATTTGTCAGAAAATTCGAATCTCACGTTTTTTATAGGAATTTCAATTCTCTACAACTTTGCAGAGGAAAATTTTTCTAAATTCCAAACAGAAATTATCCGAAATCCACAAACGGATGATTTTTAATTCTTCCAGTCCGACAAAATACTGATAAAACACCTCAGCATTAATTCCTTCAATTATATCCACATAAAATAATATATTCATCAATTATATCCACATCAAATAAATATTTTCTTATCATATGAATCAATAATTAATTATTCTTAAATAATATTACAGAATCACAATTATGACAACTAGGCCATTCCCAGGAAAGAGGGGCTTTCCAATAAGAATTTCTCTTTACTGGCGCGCAATTAGGTGACCAAACCTCTCCTTGACAGAACTTTCTAGACATTGCCAATAATGCTATCTAATAATATTATTCAAATAATACGAATTATTGATCTGATAATGAGAAATATTGTGCGGTGATAATTATTGAAACAACAATAATATAAAATATCAACGCAGCAATTATTGAATCAATAAAATATTAAACAGTAATTACTGTAACAATTATTGAGTAGTGCCTTCTTACGTAAGAATCAATAATTCAAAAATACTGTGTAATACCGTGTGCTACTGTGCAATAACGCGTATTACTTTATTTTACTAACTGGGTATTCCAACAGTGTTAACTGTAACGATTACGCCGTTATTTATAAAAACTTAATTTTGTTGTTTTCTTCATTCGACAGTTATTCTTTTATGGAGCCCACAAATGGTTGCGCCGGTCGTACGAATATTCCCTGACAGAAAGAATATTCCATGACCAAACGAATATTCTCCGACAACAATGAATATTTTATAACCACTTGTGTATTTTGAAAAAAAATTCATATATCATCCTTAACTTTTATCAATTTAACCATTTACTGAATAATAATTATAAGAAAAATTGAATATTTTTATTTCATAAAATTCGGGGTCTTACAATAATTATGATTGTTAACAGTGACCTTGTATATATACTACATCCATTTCGAAAAGATTATCGATTAAAAAAATTATTTAATACTATCATTTAACAATTAAAATTTATTTAAAATTTCATCACTACTCTTTTATGGGAAGTTAAAAACTATTAATACAAGTGAGAGATTTTTTTGGGATAAGGAGAGAAAGTAGGAGTGATATAGAAAAATAAATAATTTATTTTCCTAGAAAGTTGTAAACGAAAAATAAATTGAAACAATTTTTTTCTTCTAAAACGACAATCTTTTAGAAACGGAGGGAATATTTGACAACACTTTTACACTTAATTCAGCGACACTTTTAACTTTTTAATGACATTTGACTTCTCTAACAATATCAAAATTATTACTCAAATATTTTGCAAATGTTCGACTATAAACTTATAATCTAATCACTAATTAGTTGGAGACAATCAACTTTCCATGACTTTATTCTCTATCTAAATCCCAACAAACTCGTTTATAATTATTATATTTGATACCTAAAAAAGTAATTAAGAGACTTGTATTTTCTTATTATGTGTCTCAAAATACTATTATCATGTCTAAAAGTAGACTAAATAATATATTTCAAAATTATATGTGATAAAAGAGTTTAAATACGATTTTTAATAATATTATCACTACCATTTAAATTGGTTATCAAATATCAATTTGATAATATTATCTTGAAATGCATATTTTTTAACAATGGTGAGACTCCTTTTGGGATGAGAATGATATTTATTTATTATGTCCCTTGCATATTTAATTGGCCAAATCTCATTGTTCCACATGATAAATTATATATGGGGCTCCCAAAAATTGTGTTAAATGATAAATTAAAACTTCTCAAAAATGTATATATATGTTGGAGTGTAATTATTTGGGGCTAGCCATGGTGCAGCCCAGTCTATTTAATGGTCTGGATCTGGTGATGGCCCATATGTATTTATTATTATAGTGGGAGAGTCCTTATTAAAATAGGATTGTATTCCCTTATTTAGAGGGATAAGGAATCCTTTTCCTAGTTGGATGCAGGTGGAGGTTACTTCTATATATATGGCTACAAGCTAGGGTTTAGGGGGGATATGACACAAGAGATACAACACAAATACACAACTTGTACTCTCCATATTATCAATTTGTACTCCCAATATTATTATAGTGGATTACTCTCTCTCTCTCCGTGGTTTTTTCCCAATTGGGTTTCCACGTAAAATCTTGTGTTCACACTTTATATCTCTTTATTTATGTTTATGTGAATGTATTTCGTGAGTTTGATATAATCAACTACTCCATCAACCGTTAGCGCAATTTTGGCCTGCTGTTTTGGTGATTTCGTCAGGCGTACAAAATTTGACGTTTACATTGGCGCCGTCTGTGGGACGTTTTTATACTGTTATTTTTTAATCACCAATTACCGAGATATAATGAAGACGAGGCTATTATTTGAAGTATTTTGGTCCAGATCGCATGCAGAACCATCACTTATTCAACTAAAGACTTTCTAATATGATTGAGAAACTTAAGGCTCTAGTCACACACTGTAGAGACGGAGAGCGCAGGATGCTTGTTCAGAACTTGGAACGTATCACCGTCGCATAGGCTTTCCATCGAATCGCAAAAGAGGGCAAAAGTGATATGCACCTATGTTGATATACTAATGGCTGAAGACAAAACTTACAGGAAAGGGATGCATTAGTCGGTTTATCAAACCCGAAGAAACAGAGTGAAGCCAACGACATCTCCACCAAAAGACTCACCGTTTCTCTCTCCAGAATATATTTCTCCAACCTGAAAAATGGCCAACATGTCTTCCAATTCTCAATCTTGACTCTATCTGATGCTGATTTCACCACCATTGGATCCTTATACATTCACATAAACAAATTCTTGGTGCTGATCATAGCAGATCTAAATAGTGATGTTAGTGCTTCCTTTGTTTTCAGATTTTGATGGCACTGCTCCTCTTATGGCAACGTCACCAGCTAAAGGATCTCCGTATAAGCCTTCATCTCCTGCAGCGCTTGTTACTTCAAATAAAGGAAAACATTTAAATGTGATCCTGATTGTCGGTATTGGTGCTGGCATTCTTATTATTGGTGTTGTTTCAGTTCTTATAGTCTGTTCATGTGCATCTCACCAAGTGAAGAAGAAAGCATCTCTCATAGAAAATGGTTTTATTCATCCTTGGTGTGGATTTATCATGGTCTAAGTGATCTTGAAGAGATCCCAACAAAGGAAACCTAAGAAGAAGAATTGATTCTTACTGATCCTTATGTTGCCAAATCTATTAAACGAAAAGTACTATCCTCTGTTTTCGACGAGCTAAATGAATGGGTGACATGCTATTATAATTTTGATCTACACATCAAAGCAATTGAAGCGTACCGGTAAAATAAGCTCCCACCACCGCCTCAGAACCATGACGATCGATCCTATGAATCATGGAAGAGGCTTGATATGAGGAATTCAAAGATTGTTTATCCCGGTGCCAACCAAGGCAACCCAAGCCCATCGACAAATGACTTGGTCTTCGACAAAACAAAACAACCAGTCACTTCTCTGTCACCTTACATATCTTCGGCTGTCTACTTTCGGCAGATATAAAGACTGATCGAAGCCTCCCACAGGGATCGGGACAGATACTATGGTGGCATAAGGCTAGAGGGGTTATAAGGTCGGAAAAACGTCCTACGGGAAGGCTTTGATCTCCCGAAAAGATGAACATTCTACGGATATTATGGCGGCATAAGGTCGGAGGGGTTATAAGGCTGGACAAACATCCTTCGGGAAGGCTTAGTTCTCCCGAAAGGAAGCCTCCCACTGGGGTCGGGACGGTATTTTGGCGGCATAAGGTTGGGGGGGGGGGGTTATAAGGTCGGACAAACGTCCTTCAGGAAGGCTTTGATCTCCCGAACGAATAAAAATCCCGAGGATAAAAATTTTGCGGATATAAGTCCAGCGGATATAAATTCCGAGGATAAAAATCCAGCGGATAAAAATCCAGCGGATATAAATCCCGAGGATAAAAATTTTGCGGATATAAGTCCAGCGGATAAAAATCCAGCGGATAAAAATCCCGAGGATAAAAATCCCGAGGATAAAATTCCATGGCGACTTTTTCAAATAGTCTCTTATAAATAAGTTTCCTTATAAATAAGAGACTGGGGGGCAATGGCGACATAAGGTCGGAGGGGTTACAAGGTCGAACAAACGTCCTCCCGAACGGATTATTTCCTTCGGGATGGATTAATCTCCTCTCCAACGGATCACATCCCGAGACGGACCGACATCCTCTCCAACGGATCATCGTCCTCCCGAACGGATTACTTCCTTCGGGACAGACCATCAACATCCCGAGACGGACCGATATGATCCAACGGATAATATCCCGAGATGGACTGACATCCTCTCCAACGGATCATCTTTCTCCCGAACGGATTACTTCCTTCGGGACGGACCATCAATATCCCGAGACGGACTGACATCCTCTCCAACGGATCATCGTCCTCCCGAACGGATTACTTCATTCAGGACGGACCGTCAACATCTCGAGATGAACCGACATCTTCTCCAACGGATCACATCCTCTGAGACGGACCGACATCCTCTCCAACGGACCGACATCCTCACCAATGGATCATCGTCCTCCCGAACGGATTACTTCCTTTGGGACGGACCATCATCATCTCGATCGGACAATATCCTTCAGGACAGACCAACGTCCTCCCGAACGGTCAAAATAAATATTTATACGGTTCTTTGGAACGAATACGTTTAGTTCCTCGGAACGAACTTTATAATTTATATTCGGTTGTGATAAGGTTGGTTCGGTCGTAATAAGGTTGGTTCGGTCGTAATAAGGTTGGTTCTATATATATTGAGTTGTGATAAGGTTGGTTCTTTATATCTTTAGTAGTGATAAGGTTGGTTCGGACGTAATAAGGATGGTTCGGTTGTGATAAGGTTGGTTCTCTATATATTTGGATGTGTTCGGTGGATTATTTATCTGTCTTCGGTAGTGATAAGGTTGGTTCGGTTGGTATAAGGTTGGTTCTATATATATTTTGGTTCAGTTGTGATAAGGTTGGTTCGGTAGTAATAAGGTTGGTTCTCTATATTCGGTTGGTATAAGGTTGGTTCGGTTGAGATAAGGTTGGTTCTCTATATTCGGTTGTGATAAGGTTGGTTCTTTATATTCGGTTGGTATAAGGTTGGTTCTCTAAATTCGGTTGTGATAAGGTTGGTTCTTTATATTCGGTTGGTATAAGGTTGGTTCGGTTGGTATAAGGTTGGTTCTCCAACAATTTTAGTTCGGCGCATGGGGTTCGGGCGTGATATTTTCTCTTCGGCAAATATGGTCGTTTTGTTGGGATATATTTCTATAGTCTCTCATTTATAAGTTCCTTATAAATAAGAGACTGAGGGGCAATGTTGGAGTGTAATTATTTGGGGCTAGCCATGGTGCAGCCCAGTCTATTTAATGGTCTGGATCTGGTGATGGCCCATATGTATTTATTATTATAGTGGGAGAGTCCTTATTAAAATAGGATTGTATTCCCTTATTTAGAGGGATAAGGAATCATTTTCCTAGTTGGATGCAGGTGGAGGTTACTTCTATATATATGGCTACAAGCTAGGGTTTAGGGGGGATAGGACACAAGAGATACAACACAAATACACAACTTGTACTCTCCATATTATCAATTTGTACTCCCAATATTATTATAGTGGATTACTCTCTCTCTCTCTCCGTGGTTTTTTCCCAATTGGGTTTCCACGTAAAATCTTGTGTTCACACTTTATATCTCTTTATTTATGTTTATGTGAATGTATTTCGTGAGTTTGATATAATCAACTACTCTATCAACCGTTAGCGCAATTTTGGCCTGCTGTTTTGGTGATTTCGTCAGGCGTACAAAATTTGACGTTAATATTGGCGCCTTCTGTGGGAACGTTTTTATACTGTTATTTTTTAATCACCAATTACCGAGATATAATGAAGACGAGGCTATTATTTGAAGTATTTTGGTCCAGATCGCATGCAGAGCCATCACTTATTCAACTAAAGACTTTCTAATATGATTGAGAAACTTAAGGCTCTAGTCACACACTGTAGAGACGGAGAGCGCAGGATGCTTGTTCAGAACTTGGAACGTATCACCGTCGCATAGGCTTTCCATCGAATCGCAAAAGAGGGCAAAAGTGATATGCACCTATGTTGATATACTAATGGCTGAAGACAGAACTTACAGGAAAGGGATGCATTAGTCGGTTTATCAAACCCGAAGAAACAGAGTGAAGCCAACGACATCTCCACCAAAAGACTCACAGTTTCTCTCTCCAGAATATATTTCTCCAACCTGAAAAATGGCCAACATGTCTTCCAATTCTCAATCTTGACTCTATCTGATGCTGATTTCACCACCATTGGATCCTTATACATTCACACAAACAAATTCTTGGTGCTGATCATAGCAGATCTAAATAGTGATGTCAGTGCTTCCTTTGTTTTCAGATTTTGATGGCACTGCTCCTCTTATGGCAACGTCACCAGCTAAAGGATCTCCGTATAAGCCTTCATCTCCTGCAGCGCTTGTTACTTCAAACAAAGGAAAACATTCAAATGTGATCCTGATTGTAGGTATTGGTGCTGGCATTCTTATTATTGGTGTTGTTTCAGTTCTTATAGTCTGTTCATGTGCATCTCACCAAGTGAAGAAGAAAGCATCTCTCATAGAAAATGGTTTTATTCATCCTTGGTGCATGTGGAATTTATCATGGTCTAAGTGATCTTGAAGAGATCCCAATAAAGGAAACCTGAGAGGAAGAATTGATTCTTACTGATCCTTATGTTGCCAAATCTATTAAACGAAAAGTACTATCCTCTGTTTTCGGCGAGCTAAATGAATGGGTGACATGTTATTATAATTTTGATCTACACATCAAAGAAATTGAAGCGTACCGGTAGAATAAGCTCCCACCACCGCCTCAGAACCATGACGATCGATCCTATGAATCATGGAAGAGGCTTGATATGAGGAATTCAAAGATTGTTTATCCCGGTGCCAACCAAGGCAACCCAAGCCCATCGACAAATGACTTGGTCTTCGACAAAACAAAACAACCAGTCACTTCTCTGTCACCTTACATATCTTTGGCTGTCTACTTTCGGCAGATATAAAGTCTGATCGAAGCCTCCCACAAGAATCGGGACGGATACTATGGCGGCATAAGGCTAGAGGGGTTATAAGGTCGGACAAACGTCCTACGGGAAGGCTTTGATCTCCCGAAAGGATGAACATTCTACGGATATTATGGCGGCATAAGGTCGGAGGGGTTATAAGGCTGGACAAACATCCTTCGGGAAGGCTTAGTTCTCCCGAAAGGAAGCCTCCCACTGGGGTCGGGACGGTATTTTGGCGGCATAAGGTTGGGGGGTTATAAGGTCAGACAAACGTCCTTCAGGAAGGCTTTGATCTCCCGAACGGATAAAAATCCCGAGGATAAAAATTTTACGGATATAAGTCCAGCGGATATAAATTCCGAGGATAAAAATCCAGCGGATATAAATCCCGAGGATAAAAATTTTGCGGATATAAGTCCAGCGGATAAAAATCCAGCGGATAAAAATCCCGAGGATAAAAATCCAGCGGATAAAAATCCAGCAGATAAAATCCCGAGGATAAAAGTCCCGAGGATAAAATTCCATGGCGACTTTTTCAAATAGTCTCTTATAAATAAGTTTCCTTATAAATAAGAGACTGGGGGGCAATGGCGACATAAGGTCGGAGGGGTTACAAGGTCGGACAAACGTCCTCCCGAACGGATTATTTCCTTCGGGACGGATCAATCTCCTCTCCAACGGATCACATCCCGAGACATACCGACATCCTCTCCAACGGATCATCGTCCTCCCGAACGGATTACTTCCTTCGGGACGGACCATCAACATCCCGAGATGGACCGATATGATCCAACGGATAATATCCCGAGACGGACTGACATCCTCTCCAACGGATCATCGTCCTCCCGAACGGATTACTTCATTCGGGACGGACCGTCAACATCTCGAGACGGACCGACATCCTCTCCAACGGATCACATCCTCCGAGACGGACCGACATCCTCTCCAACGGACCGACATCCTCACCAATGGATCATCGTCCTCCCGAACGGATTACTTCCTTCGGGACGGACCATCATCATCTCGATCGGACAATATCCTTCAGGACAGACCAACGTCCTCCCGAACGGTCAAAATAAATATTTATACGGTTCTTCGGAACGAATACGTTTAGTTCCTCGGAACGAACTTTATAATTTATATTCGGTTGTGATAAGGTTGGTTCGGTCGTAATAAGGTTGGTTCGGTCGTAATAAGGTTGGTTCTATATATATTGAGTTGTGATAAGGTTGGTTCTTTATATCTTTGGTAGTGATAAGGTTGGTTCGGTCGTAATAAGGATGGTTCGGTTGTGATAAGGTTGGTTCTCTATATATTTGGATGTGTTCGGTGGATTATTTATCTGTCTTCGGTAGTGATAAGGTTGGTTCGGTTGGTATAAGGTTGGTTCTATATATATTTTGGTTCAGTTGTGATAAGGTTGGTTCGGTAGTAATAAGGTTGGTTCTCTATATTCGGTTGGTATAAGGTTGGTTCGGTTGAGATAAGGTTGGTTCTCTATATTCGGTTGTGATAAGGTTGGTTCTTTATATTCGGTTGGTATAAGGTTGGTTCTCTAAATTCGGTTGTGATAAGGTTGGTTCTTTATATTCGGTTGGTATAAGGTTGGTTCGGTTGGTATAAGGTTGGTTCTCCAACAATTTTAGTTCGGCGCATGGGGTTCGGGCGTGATATTTTCTCTTCGGCAAATATGGTCGTTTTGTTGGGATATATTTCTATAGTCTCTCATTTATAAGTTCCTTATAAATAAGAGACTGGGGGGCAATGTTGGAGTGTAATTATTTGGGGCTAGCCATGGTGCAGCCCAGTCTATTTAATGGTCTGGATCTGGTGATGGCCCATATGTATTTATTATTATAGTGGGAGAGTCCTTATTAAAATAGGATTGTATTCCCTTATTTAGAGGGATAAGGAATCATTTCCCTAGTAATTGGATGCAGGTGGAGGTTACTTCTATATATATGGCTACAAGCTAGGGTTTAGGGGGGATAGGACACAAGAGATACAACACAAATACACAACTTGTACTCTCCATATTATCAATTTGTACTCCCAATATTATTATAGTGGATTACTCTCTCTCTCTCTCCGTGGTTTTTTCCCAATTGGGTTTCCACGTAAAATCTTGTGTTCACACTTTATATCTCTTTATTTATGTTTATGTGAATGTATTTCGTGAGTTTGATATAATCAACTACTCTATCAACCGTTAGCGCAATTTTGGCCTGCTGTTTTGGTGATTTCGTCAGGCGTACAAAATTTGACGTTAACTGTGACCTTGTATATATACTACATCCGTTTCGAAAAGATTATCGATTAATAAAATTATTTAATACTATCATTTAACAATTAAAATTTATTTAAAATTTCATCACTACTCTTTTATGGGAAGTTAAAAACTATTAATACAAGTGAGAGATTTTTTTGGGATAAGGAGAGAAAGTAGGAGTGATATAGAAAAATAAATAATTTATTTTCCTAGAAAATTGTAAACGAAAAATAAATTGAAACAATTTTTTTCTTCTAAAACGACAATCTTTTAGAAACGGAGGGAATATTTGACAACACTTTTACACTTAATTCAGCGACACGTTTAACTTTTTAATGACATTTGACTTCTCTAACAATATCAAAATTATTACTCAAATATTTTGCAAATGTTCGACTATAAACTTATAATCTAATCACTAATTAGTTGGAGACAATCAACTTTCCATGACTTTATTCTCTATCTAAATCCCAACAAACTCGTTTATAATTATTATATTTGATACCTAAAAAAGTAATTAAGAGACTTGTATTTTCTTATTATGTGTCTCAAAATACTATTATCATGTCTAAAAGTAGACTAAATAATATATTTCAAAATTATATGTGATAAAAGAGTTTAAATACGATTTTTAATAATATTATCACTACCATTTAAATTGGTTATCAAATATCAATTTGATAATATTATCTTGAAATGCATATTTTTTAACAATGGTGAGACTCCTTTTGGGATGAGAATGATATTTATTTATTATGTCCCTTGCATATTTAATTGGCCAAATCTCATTGTTCCACATGATAAATTATATATGGGGCTCCCAAAAATTGTGTTAAATGATAAATTAAAACTTCTCAAAAATGTATATATATATATATATATATATATATTAAAATTGGAGGATCTCATTATTGAACACTGTAACAATATAATGTAAATTTTTTAGGGTTTATATTAAGCCAAAATAAAAGGAAAAGGAAAAAAATAGAGAGGAAAGAGATAGAAGAAAACAAGGGTCGTACCGAAAGCCGGCCTAGTGGTATGACCCGACCCATGTTTACCATGAGAGTGAGGGTTCAATTCTTGAGGGGTTGTGTGTGGTGGGGTGTGTCAAATTAATTAGCTAAAAAAAAAGAAGAAAACAAAAGAAAGTGATCATAAAATATGAGTACTTCATGACAAGGAGTGGACAGCTCCATGAGACAGTGTCAAAGTTAGAAAGAAGTGGTCACTTTCTGATGCAAATTAACTTGTGGGTACTTCTTACCTAGAATGAATTCTACATCATTTTGAAGCACTTGGGAATGTCTTTATCCAAATGCTGAGAAACCAAACAAGGGAAAATAAACAAAAATGATATGGAAAAGGAAGTGGAAAAGGGAAAGAGGGGTAGTAAATAAACAGAAGAGCTAGCTTGAGGGTTGTAAATCATTGTACTGTATGTACTGTTTTGTATTTATACCAAAGTGAAACAAAAAGTTACTGAGAGTATTTTCTTTAAAATCACTGTACTTTAAAGATTTTGAGCATGGTATTTTGGCAGCTACAAATATGCCACCCCCTTTTTATAGGACAGTCTTGCCTATACAAATGAAGAAATAGATGGGTATTTGATATGTGGATCAATTTTTTTTTCTTTTCAAATGGTTGTCTAATTTCTTTAATTATTATTTTTTTACTTTTTAAGTAACAAAAGTTTTTTCTATAACATTTCGTGATTAGTTATACAAATACTTTGCAACGGATCATATCCCAAACCGTTTAATATTAGGTAAATCAATTTAGGTAATCTATAGTAACAACATGCATTGATATAGTTAATAGTTGTATTTTGGGTGAACTTTTAAGTATCATATATATATTTACAACTTTCAACTATACAAATGCAAATGCAAATGCAAGGTGATTCTATAGCATTGTTCAAATAAATTGTGTAATTTGGAGGACTTGAAATCCAAATCCCCGGACCACCACCCACAAGTCTATATATCTACTCAATCTGTAGCAACTCATTAATGTCTAAATCTAACATGGAAGCTAGAACAATGACAATTAATGCTTCTTGAAGGTAAAATCTGAAAACCCTAGTTTTAGGAGAAAAAAGAGAGAGAATGAAATGATGTGAGGACAAAAATAATGGCACAAGGAAAATAAAGCTGCAGGAAAGTACTAGTATCAGAAATCAGAGAATTCGGATATTATGATATTGTTGTGGGGCCCAGTGATGGGAATCTCAGTAACAAACTTACTTGCTGTGCCAAAAAATCAAATTGTATATGAACAGACTAATATAATATCTTCTAGTTTCAGTCCCCCGCACCCCTACCTGCCTATATATCCATAACCATTCATTCTCTCTCAATATATATATATATATATATATATATATATATATATATATATATATATATATATACATGTCTTCAGTTTTTTTCTGATAGTATTGTTCTTGATTTAATCTGGGTTTTGCTTGGAAAAAGTTCATCTTTTTCAGCACTACCAAAAATCAGCTAGCTCATATTTTTCATCAGAAGGTTAGGGTTTCAACAATTTTTTTGATTCAAATACTAGCAAATTTATTCTTTCCTAGTCATCAGTTCATGTATATGCATATATGTAGATATATTGATCATGATTTGAAGATTATGTACTTACCCTTTTCTCCATTTTTGTTTTTTTGACTGTTCTATTGCAGAGAAAAAGACAAACTAAAAAAGGTGGGAGACAAGCATGATTGTGAACCCAGAAATGTTTGAAGAGGACAGTTCATGCTTTGATTCAACCTCTATGCAATATCAAACACTTGCAGAAGACGGTTTGTCACTAAATATAGTCCCAAATTGCAACCCCAATTTCCCTATGGAAGAACAAGTACTCTCTTATCCCCAACAAGGTGCTGCTGCGGCCGCAGCTGCCGCTAGCAACGCGGCCGTGGCGGCTGCTGCTAGCATGGAATTAGAGCTTCAACACCAAATGGGGTTAATGATTGAAAACTGTTACAACCCCAACAACAATATTGATCAAACCCATTTGATGCAAGACCCAAATCATCAAGCCAACTGGGAAAATCATCAAGAAATGAACTATGGTCATTATTCCCAAATTCAAGATGTGCACAATGATAGCAATAGTCATCACCAAAGCTTTATTAACTCTACAGAAACTCCATACCCTCAAACACCAGATCTCCTTAATCTTTTTCACTTACCCAGATGCTCATCCTCTTTGCTTCCAAATTCAACAATCTCCTTCACAAATCTCCCTGGTCCCGACACTGGGTCGAATTCAAGTGTTTTATATGACCCAATGTTTCATTTAAACCTTCCTCCTCCCCCTCCGATGTTTAGGGAAATGTTTCAGTCTTTCCCAAATGGGTATAACTTGCCGCCTACACAAACGGGATCATTGTTTGATGGAATGGAGGAAAGAGAGAATAGTGGAGAGTTTGATACTGGGGTTTTGGAGTTCAGTAGGGATATGAAGTGTTTTGCTAAAGGAAGGGGATGTAAGAATACCAAACATTTCGCCAGTGAGAAACAAAGGCGAGTCCATCTAAATGATAAATATGCTGCTTTGAAGAAATTGGTTCCTAATCCCTCAAAGGTATTCATAGCAAAACTTTCCTAATTTCCCCTCCTCAATCTGTTTGTTTTTTTGCCTCTGTATATATGAAAATGTGACATTTTATATAATTCTAACCATTTCCTACCTTTTTTTCCTTTTTTGTCTTGCATATTTTGTGTATTACTTTCATATTTGTGGATTACTTTTTTACCAAATGATGCATAATTTGTTCGTGTTCTTTCATGAATGATATATTTATTACATTTTTGTTTATGCTGATTGACATCCAAAGCCTGATAGAGCTTCAACTGTGGGGGATGCAATTGATTACATAAAAGAACTTCAAAGAACAGTTAATGAGTTCCAGGTTCTTGTGGAGAAAAAAAGGTATAGCAGAGAGAGGTTGATCAGAAGGCACAAGACAGAAGATGATTCTGTATTGGAAGTTGAGACCACTAACGTGAAGCCTCGTGGTGATCCGGAGCAGCAGGCCTATTATGGGTCATCACTTAGGAGCTCATGGCTTCAAAGAAAGTCCAAGAATACTGAGGTTGATGTTCGAATCATCGAAGACGAAGTAACCATTAAATTGGTTCAGAAAAAGAGAATCAATTGTTTGTTGTTTGTCTCAAAGGTTCTTTATGAACTTCAGCTGGATCTTCAACATGTTGCTGGTGGCCTTATTGGTGATTTCTACAGTTTCCTGTTCAACACTAAGGTAGTGAACTGTTAACCCCATAGTGTTACTCTTTTTTTTTCTTTTTCAAATCTTTATGGTTCATGTATGGAGGATTAATTTTAAGTATTTTTTATTATCAGATTAATGAAGGTTCTTCGGTGTATGCAAGTGCAATAGCTAGCAAGCTAATTGATGTTGTGGACAGACAATATGTAGCCAGCCAACCGGCTAGTAGTTACTAGGTAGGGGTACTTTTGATAATATTCCATATGGTCCTTTGCTCTTAAATATCCATTTAATAGTGACCATTAATGCTATGTTTGGTATGCTAGTATTCCTTTTTGAATAGAAAGACATCATGGATTGTTCAGCTTCTTTTTATTTTTTACTTTTGTATTTTTTATTTTTGTATATTTATTTTTTAAATATATTTATGGGTAATAATTAAGAAATCTTGAGTACTGATGAGTAGTTGTAATTAATGCATGTTTTCAAGTGTGTAATATTTTCAGTAGATAATTCATTAATTTAAGACAATTACTGATTGATTTGGGGATGGTACTATCATAGTAATTACATTTTGATGAAGGTTTCACCAGACAAGTTACTGATTCAAACTGTCAATATGTATTCTTTTGCCATATTTGGACATGCATCTTTTCTGCCCTTCATGCAAATTGTTTTATTAGCATGAATACATTTGACCATTTTTTGAAGTTGCTTGTAGAATAATGAAGTAGTTTCTTACTTTCTTTGGCTCATTTATCAATACATATATACTCAAATATAAATTAGATGCATTTGATTTTATCATAAATTCAAGACATGAATGAAGTACATTTTTCTTATATTGTGTCCTCCAGGTTGTGTTTTTCTCTTCTTGTTTGTTGAGATTTGGATTCTAGCTAGGGTTCTCTTTTACATCAAGATTTTTGTCCTTGGCAAAGTACATTTTTCTTATATTGTGTCCTCCAGTTTGTGTTTTTCTCTTCTTGTTTGTTGAGATTTGGATTCTAGCTAGGGTTCTCTTTTACATCAAGATTTTTGTCCTTGGCACTAGCAGTCAAATTCTTTTAAAATCTTGAACACCATTATAATTAGAGGACTTTGCTTAACATTCCCATTATGCTAACATGCATGCATATTCCATTTAATAGGTGAACCATGATTATATTGTTTGGTGATTGCAACTCTAAGACCTATTAGTATTTCTACTCATATATGTAGCTTTTTTCTTTACTAATAATCCCTGGCTTCCTTTTGCTATAAATATTCTTGATCTTGAAGAATTTTGACCTTCACATTTCTTGGAAAATTATAATACAAATTCTTTTTAAGAATATTTATTATGGTCAGAAAAAGCATTCTTTTTCATGAATATTTTGGTTTTATTTGATTTCTTGCAATTTACTAATTAGTGTTTTTTAATTCCTCTTCAGATGGATACATGTATGATGCTTCTTATGGATGGATAAACTGCACATTTCCCTCTACTTCTAGCTATTAGGGTTTAAGAGAAATTTCTTAAGAATTACTACTACTTTTAATCAGATGATTACTGCTTAGGAAGAATTAAATATACTTATAAATTAATATATTTAATGGATGAAAAACCATAAATCATGGATATGGTGCAACAACTGTTAATTAGTACATATGTTTGAATTTTTGGGGCTTTTATTACATTTATATTGTATGCTTGGTGACATTTTGAACGAATATATTTGAGGTTTATTTGAGAGTACTAACACACACACACACATATAAATAGAGAGAGAGAGCAAGGATCAAGTGCATACTCCTTATCTTACTCACCCGTACTCATCCCCCTTTAGCGACGGACCCGTCGACGATTTCGGTCATACAACCGTCGTCTATACTTTTAGCAACAGACAACATATAGCGTCGCTAAAAGTATAGACGACGGTTGTATGACCAAACCGTCGCCGGATCTGTCGTTAAAAGTATAGATGATGGTTGTATGACCGAAATTGTCGTCGGGTCCGTCGCTAAAGGGGGGTGAACACGGGTGAGTAAGATAAGGGGTATGCACTTGATCCTTGCTATATATGTATAATACAATGTGCAGAAGACAAATATCATGTCAACAACTTTTACCGTGTTAGAATAATTCTAAGGGGACATTTTTTGTGGACATTTTTTAGCGATATTTATTTTTTTTTGGTTTTTTTTGTAGTATCTCTCAAAAAATGTATACTCCCTCCGTCCCAAATTAACTGCTCAGTTTTGACTTTTTTTAGTCAAATTGACTATTTTTAGAATTAATAATTAAGCATATATAAATATATTTCTAAAATTATAAAATTTAGGATTAGTAATAAATTGTACTCCCTCCGTCCCAAATTAACTGCTCAATTTTGACTTTTTATAGTCAAATTGACTATTTTTAGAATTAATAATTAAACATATATAAATATATTTCTGAAATTATAAAAATTAGGATTAGTAATAAATTGTATATACTTTCTTTTGGTTATAATCTCTTCACCTATATTTTAGTAAAAATAGTAAAAAGATTAGTTTTAAAAATGGTCAATTTGACTTTAAAAAGTCAAAACTGAGCAATTAATTTGGGACGGAGGGAGTATATACTTTCTTTTGGTTATAATCTCTTCACCTATATTTTAGCAAAAATAGTAAAAAGATTAGTTTTAAAAATGGTTAATTTGACTTTATAAAGTCAAAACTGAGCAATTAATTTGGGACGGAGGGAGTAATATTTATTTCAACTGAATTTTTTTTTGATAAAAAACAGTGTTTTAGGTGTAAATTGGATACATACAAGAAACAGGGTCTGTACAATAAATATTATACATTTTTTGAGAGGTACTACAAAAAAAATCACTAGAAATGTCCCCAAAAAATATCCCCCTAGAAGAACTGGTGTTAATCTGTTTCTATATTTGAACAGGCAGGAGTAGAATCGGGTATTCCTGCAACCACAAATTAATAGGAATACAAATTTTTTATTTAAATTTAAATTATATATTTATTAAATAAGAATAAATTAGATTAAGATAACTATAATAACACTCACTTCCCTTATAGTTTTTGAGTAACAAAATTTGTCAGTTTTTACTGTAAATAATTATGTCTAAGTGTGACTTATGTTTAGTTTAATATTTGAGAAAAATAATTAATATAATTTTTAATATTTTTTATATGAATAATAAGATTTGTTCTGTAATAATAAGTTTGTTTTTATGTAAATTTAATATTTGGGAAAAATAATTATAATTTTTTTGCATTAATTTTTACTTTTTATGGGTATTAAAATTTTACTTTTAATTATCAAAAAAATATTTGAATGTATATTAAATAAATTTTAATCTTTGAGAAATTTAATTATCAAAAAGTGTGACTTTATTTTCCTGATAAAATGAATATTTATTATTTTTTGACATTTATGTTACTTATTGCGCAAGTTAATAATTTAATTAATTAGATCAAGTTAAGTAAAAATTATAATATATCTATTCATCCACGAGTCAAAATATCAAATACAAATTCACAACATAATAGGAAAACTAAATAATAAATTTAATAATATGAACAAATCAAACACCAGTATATATATGATCCTAAAACAAAATTATATATTCACAATTCATGTCTTTATTGATTTAATACAACATCAAATGACGTACATGGCGAAAACTTCAATATATACTGTAAAATTAAAGAACATATACGGATGCACCAGTTAGCATATGAATGAATAAAAATAAATAAGAATCAAAACTAAATAATTAATTACTCATAGATAATTAATAAATAAAATTAGAAAAAATGTGACGCCCCCAAAATAGGTATACATCACCTATTTTGAGTCGTCAAATACATGTTACAGAATACAAATACAATCTTAAATATACAACATGAGCTTTGAGTTTTAATACAAATATTGTCATCTAGACAATATCCACACTCAATGGAGTCCTCATTATATTTATTATTACACTATTTCACAGAATAGTGAGGACTACTAATGCACCATCTAAGACCATCACTCTGTTCCCCGACTAGCCCCATGTAAGACCTCAGTTTTATGAATAAAGATGATTTTTCTATAAATATCATTTTTGAATATTATGGAATGAATTTGATATAATGTTATAGTTGTGGGTAATATTTATAAATTTTGCAAAGCACGCAAGTTGTTATATAATATTCGATTGGTTGGGGAATATTCGTACAACGGCACAATCATTGGTGGACCCCGCAACGAAATTATTGTCGGATTGAGAAAACGACAAAAATATTTTATTAAAAATAACAGCGGAAGTTTTACCGTTAATATTGTTGAACTACTCTGTAGTGTGACAACCCGAGAAATTAGACAATTTATTAAAATCTTAAATGATTTATTTAAGGTCAAATAATAGACTTCGACAGAAAATAAGTGAATGCGTTTGATGTTATTGGGATGGAATTTTGAGGATTTCAAAATTCTATGAAGGATTTAGGTGAATTATTCAGGATTAAGTGTATATATGAATATGTTATGTGTATATGGTTTTGTATGTGTTTAGAATATGTGGTTAAGGGTTAAGGGTTAAGGGTTGACCAGATAAATTTTATCAGTGTCAAACCCTAATATTATTAAGAACGTCAATGTTCAGTTAGAAAATCCTAACGTTTGATAAGAAACCCTAGAAACCGGTTCTAGAACCCTAATTTTAGTTCTGGGAATCCGAAACCTTAATTCGGATATTGAAAAACCCTAATTCGGGAATTTAAATGCTATGAATAAGTTTAAAATGTTATTAATTATAACTTAATTAAGGAAACCTTAATTGACTATTAGAAAACACTAATACCAGATCTGGAAACCCTAATTTCAGGCTCTGGGAATTTGAAACCCTAATTTGGGAACTTAAATGATAATTATAATGATCAAGTGCTTTTGAGTATAAGCTTAATCAGGGTAAAACTTAATTAATTTGCAAATCCTAATTTCAATTTTTAAACCCTAATTGTTCCGTTAGAAACCCTAACTTACAGTGGTGGATTTAATTACTAAATTAGCAATCTTAATTAGGAAATATTAATCCTAATTTGTTTAAGTCCAAATGTGATTAAGAAATTATAATATAATTAGGAAGCCCTAATTACAATTTAGAAATTATGATTTTCTATTTTAAAATCTTAGAATTTTAATTTGCTAAAATCTTTAGGGTTAAAACCTAAACCCTAAGGGTTAAACCCTAAATCCTAAAATACTAAACCCTAAACCCTAAGGGTTTGATCAAATGATAATTTTAGAATTTAAAAATTGTATAGAAATGATAATTATGCCCTTTTGTCACATTTTATAAAATGTTGAGTGTAAATCTTACCAAATCTTGATTTGGTAACCAACTAATGCTAGCCTTTTGACTTATTACTCAGCTACAATCTGATTTAGCATGACACCTTGGAATACATTGCACCAATTTATATATATAAATTTAGAGAGAGAAAAGGACACTAGTATGCCTCATTTGTTCACCAAATGTTCAACCATCATTTTCCTCTCTAGACCCACGAAGTGTATAAGTAATTCAGTCCCTAGCATGATCTTTATCAAGCCAAGAACAGACATCAAGGATCAGAATCTTGATCAAAGCTCAAAGTGGTATAAACCCTAATTTTCAAAATCCTTAGATTTGATGTTAAATGTTGTTGTTTGTTGGTTAGATATGTGTAATAGGGTGTCATTTGATGATCTGGGTTGCTAAAACTCAGATCCATATCATCAAAGTGATCGAAATTGAAGATTTCTCAAATCTGAAAATCTAGAAATTTAAGGCCTAACAACCATATGTCAGGGCCTCTAGATTTTTACCTGTTAATGTTTTGTTGTGTTTTAAGTTATATATTTGTAGTATGTCATGTTGTCTTTGATCTTAAACTTGAATCAAGTCCAGAACTGGTGTCGATTTAAAGTTATAAGCAGTCAAAACCCTTTGACCGACCATGACCAACTGAGTTTGTGGGCAACCCAGAAACCCAGAATGGTCTGACAACGTTTTTGAAGCTTTTGATCTTACTGTGGTTTAATTTTTAGGTCAAGTTGTTGTGTTGATGTTGTTGTCTATCATGTGGACTACATTTATAAGCTTTTAGATCACCATTATCTTGCACAGAATCACAGAAATTAGAGGTCAAACAAGCGTTGACCGAACTGCTTAAGAACATTTCTGGGTTTTCCAGAAATGTTCAAGAACAGTTCTTGGTCTGTAGTTTGACCGGCCTTGATCTTTTAATTATGTTATTGTTAGACTAGATTGGTGTTATATGATCGTACCCTGACATGATTACTACATGTTTGAACCTTAGTATTACACTAACAAAGTCCAGAATGCTAGATTCAAGGCTTGCAAACTAGACACCTGGGTTGTTCTACATTTCTGGGGAAACCCAGAAATGAAGAACATGCCTGACATGATTTTCGGCTGCCTAGATCTTGATGTTTAGTTGTTAGATTGCCATGAAATTTATAGATAATGATAGTATTACATTTATACTACAGTTCTAAACCATCAAGAAACCTCAACTAGATCATAGATTAAAAGTCGGTCAAACCTCAAACCTCGAAGTATAACATGAAAATCTGGGCCGGCTCAAGAACACACCAAGAACACCTATAACGACGGTTCTGTCGCTATAGAACCCTTTAGTGACACTTATTTTTCGAAAAATACTTAAAAATAAGAAATAAATTATAAAAATTATTAAAAAATAGTTTTTAATTATTAAAAATTAATATTAAATTCCTAAAAATTATTTTAAAGTGTGAAAAATAGTTTTTAATTAATTTGGGTATATTCCAAAAATATTTAATATTTTTGGAATATAAAAGGTATTTATTTATTTAATTATAATATTAAATAAATTATTTAAAAATAGTTTTAATTCATGAAAAATCATGAAAAATTATATTATGATATAAAAAAATATTTTAAGTTATTTTTGATGACTTTTAATATTTTGTGATGAATTTCATTAATAATTTATTATTAATGGAAATTAATTTATTTAATAAATATATTAAATAAATTATAGAAAAATAGAATTAATGATTTAAAAATCATATAAAAATGATTTAAGTGTTAGGAAAATATTTTAAGTTATAAAATATAACTTTTGATATTTTGTCATGAAAATATTAATATTTTAATATTAAAAGTAATTATCGGATAATGGGTTTATGTGTTTAAAATCATATAAATATGATTTTTAAGGTATTAAAAATACTTTGATATATTATAATTATATTATAATATTATGTTATGATTTTCATTAATATTTAATGATAAATAAGTATTAATGATTAAGGAATTGTGTGATATTTGTATAATGTAAATACAATATTAATGATTGGAAAATCATTTTAACTGGTAATAATTATCTGAAAATTATTACAAGCTTTTGAAAAATATTTTGACTGATAAGAAAATTGTCTAAGATATTGTTAAATGTTTAGGCAGAGTTTAATTAAATTTAAACTCGATATTTGTCCGACTAGACCGTCGGGATGATAGAATTATGGCGGTTTCAAGCCAGACTTAAATAGTCTGACTTGATACTAAGTCTTATGTGTGTTATAGACTGATATGTTATATGTTATGTGTTTAGGTTATTCTATGTGTATATATATAATAGTATTATATTGTGATGATATTATTCTAATATTAGAGATCTATATTACCAATATTAGGTCTTCGGATAAAGCAATATAAATTGTGTAGCGGTAATCAACGGTTCAGGCAAGTTTTTACTTAACTCTACTAAGAGTTGTTTCATTCAGATATGCTTATGGTTAATCATTGCTGATTGCCATGGATAATTGTACTCTGTACATATTGCATGTATAAGTCAGGTATGAAAGGTTGATCACCTTCATTACCAGTTGATCCAGATATATTTGTTCATGTTCAATACTTGTTCAGTCAAAAGTTTGTTCGTGCTAGTTCTCAATTATATTGATGAATTATAGCCAGCTTATTATTCAGACTCTTTCAATCATGATATATCTTTAAATTATATTTAAACTTGCTGGGCAACTTTCATGCTCACCCTTGCTATATCATAATAAACATTGTAGATAAGGCAAATGCGTTCGGATGCAGGAAAAGGTTAAAGCCAAGTTCAACTTGGGATAAAATGTGCGGCTAGCTAGTTTGTAATAGTATAGTTGGATAATAATGTTATGTGTTAGATAGTTGATGAATTGTGTATAAGTTAAGGTTACTCGATTTTGGGGATTAGTGTGTAAAATATATTGTATAAACAATTTATGTTTATGTCTTTCGCAATAGTTGTAGAAGGACTGTACCGAATCCACGGTGATTTGGGACCCGGATTCGGGGATGCCACAGTTGGTATCAAAGCTGTTGGTTATGAAGCTTAGGTAGGAATACCTGAAACCAATAACCGCAGTGATTAGGATAAGTACTAACTCACATAGAGTTAGTTGGTCGGTAAGATTCAAAGACAAATCTCGGCGAGTTGTTAAGTTACAGAGTTCCCTAACTCTGATAATAAAGGTGAACAGTAGTGGTGAACAGTAATGCAGGGATAGGAGATCGTAAAACAAAACGATCAAGACATATAATTGAATCGTAATATATACGATGAGATCACACCGTGGTCTGATAAGGTTATGACAGTCAGAAAGAATTAATCTGATGATTGAAAAGTTTACAGCAAAATTGTTGTGTGAATTGATACAGATTCAGGAAAGGATTATGAATACAGATTAAATGAAATTCGTATTAAGAAGGGGGTTAAGATTAGGTGGGGATTTCAATTGAGGACTCATGTCGGCAGCTGAGTTGTATGATTCCTTGTATGGGCGGGGAATTGTACTTGGTGCAAAAACTACTTAGTTTCTGGCATTGATAATCACTATATGCATGTTAAGAGGGTGATTCCTTTCTCGTGTTTATAACAAATAGATAGGTCATAGGTAGAGAATATAGGGTTAAGTACGAGTTCTTAAAACTCATACTTATGTGACATTCTTGACTTATAGTTATATGAAATGTTTATGAACCCCTCAGCGAATGGACGCCAAAGGTCTGACTAGGGTAAGTTCTTAAACTCATATGATTGTGGCAAGTTTATGAACTCATAAGTGTGGTTTAACGAACTGGGTATAGTTTTGTATGAATGGAGTGTTAAGGGTAATAGGAATAGATAGACTGTTTAAGTAAATGATTATTAGTGGAGGCATTAGGTTTTCTTAAACTCCTAGCTAAGCTAAACTTTGAAATTTTGACATCAAGCTAAATACGCCCTATATGCTTTTAAAAAAAATATAGCATAAAAAACCGGCTATAACGACGATTTTTTCCGTCGCTATAGCATAAAAAATCGGCTTTTTATGTTATAACAACGGAAAAAATCGTCGTTATAGCCGGTTCGTTCTTAGTTCGCTCCTTCTAATTCGTTGGAAAAGCGGACTATATATATGTATATATATATATAGCAAGGATCAAGTGCATACCCTTTATCTTACTCACCCGTGCTCACCCCCCTTTAGGCGACGGTTTCGGTCATACAACCGTCGCCTATACTTTTAGCGACGGACAATATATAGCGTCGCTAAAAGTATAGGCGACGATTGTATGACCGAAACCGTCGTCTAAAGGGGGGTGAGCACGGATGAGTAAGATAAGGGGTATGCACTTGATCCGGACCGTATATATATATATATATAGAACCATTTGACACTCTTTTGAGGACGATGATTATGGACATTCCAATTCATTGGATCAGAAAGGTGAACAGAGATTTGGAGACACTACCAGAAAATTGAGTATCTGAAGGGAAATCTAGAAATGTTACCCGCGCCCGTCGCTGATAAATCCGTCGTTAAAAGGACAAAGGTGAATTTCATATGCCTAATCGAGTCAGTTTGCGATTAATTTTATGCACTAAGTATATGCATGCTTCAGTTTTTCTACAATAGAAATGAACAGGACTACACAATGGCTTCCATATCCCTGACTCAAGACTATACAGTTCAGTTTTTCCTCATTTTGTCCCAATTTTATTGTCTCCTTTTTCTTTCCTTATGTCCCCAAACCTTGTCACCTAAGTTTTTTAATTTCAATTGATTCTATATATACTAGACTACCCTTGCCCTTTTATTTGTTAGAAAGAGAGTTTTAAGATAGCACGAGTGTTTGAAACTATTTGGATTGAGAGAATAGAATGAATGAATAAAATGAAAAACAGTGTATATATTTGATGATCGTCGTTTTAGAGGGATAAATCATTCCAGTTAAATAAAATTCATTCCATCTCCTTGATTTTTAATCCATGTGGGAAGCGGTGGCGGAATCAAATTCATTTCAATGGATCGAAATGGATATATGTAATAATTTTGTTATCATATTACACCACCCACCACCACCAATAACCAAACATATACTTGAAATACCTTAAAATTATTATATTCTCTCTTCCATTTCATTCTATTCCTTCAATCCAAACGAAACATAATTAGAAAATTTCTTTTGATCGTTCTATTAAAGATACATTTGAAGTGCAAAATTTCACAATTCAAAATCACTACAAATTTATTAGATTTTATAAGTACGACAATTATGGTTATTATATAAACTAGCTCAAAAGTAAGCTAATCATGTTTTCTTCAAAATATTAAAAAACAACAAAAATTGAATTATTATATTTGACAAATTGATTTCAAGAACATATATCTCTAGCTTTAGAACTTTGGAATGAAGTCCTTTATGTCATTATACCACTTGAATTCTTAATGGTGACATCTAATATATATATATATATATATGGGCAATAATTCATAGTATATATTTGATATGGATCAAAATGGGCAAATAGCATATATACTATCCGATGTTTCATATATCAACAGCCAAGATTAAATAGGATAATGCGGCGTACTCCGCTAGTACTACTAGCGGACGGAGATCCGCTAGTATCAGTGTGATGTAGAGGATGGGAATGGGGATGTTTTAACGGTCATAGCCATGATAATTGTAGGCTTTTCTAGTATAGCTCTTTCGGACTAGCCTTTTGAAGCTTTGTTGTTTCCTCTTAAAGGGTAAAGCTGTTGGATATATATATATATATATATATATATATATATATATATATATATATATATAAATGAATGAAATAAAACCCAATAGGTGTGACCTTTGGTTCATACATTTTCAAAGAGATGCATCTTTTCAAAAGGATGTAATCTTTCAAAAAGGTGTAACCTTTCAAAAGGATGCAACCTATCAAAAGGGTGTAACCTTTCAAAAGTATGCAACCTTTTGAAAGGATGTATATCTTCAAAGGGGTATTTGGAAACCTATAAATAGGTTCTTAATCTACCCAAATCAATCACTTAATCTTCAACTAATCCTTTTCAAGTTCTTCTCTTCATTCATATAAAAGTCATATAGAGTATTCATATAAGTCATAGAGAGTATTAAATATTTTGTTGGTTCGTGGAACTCTTCCATTGAAGTGCTTCTTGTGAGAGTTGAAGACCATTTTATCCTGGGAAGTAGACGTCCATTGTTCCATCCGTAAGCACCGATAGCGGGGACGAAATCTGCTTTAAGGAGAGACTGTCCAACAGTTGACTTGGTTTTAAAAGTTTATCAATTACATTTTGTAAGTCGTTATTATAAAATTATTTATGTTTTAATTCTGTTTATTTCATTCATTTATATATATATATATATATATATATATATATATATATATATATATATATATATATATATCCAACAATCCCCCACATGAATGAAATTTGGGTAAATTAATGCAAATGAATATGCAGACAGACTTAGAGAGAGTATCAGTGAACAAAAAATACTGAATCAAAATTATCAACTCCCATAAGAATATCAAAAAGTCGTGTAAAAATATCAACTCCCATAAGTAAATTGGAGTCTTATTTATTAAGGACAAATTAGTCACTTTCATATATTTGAGTGAGCAGCTATTAATTTAGAGAGTGCATATATCAACACCAGCTTGAACAATAATTGGTAAATACCTAGAAAGGACCTTTAGTTTGAATCCCTTCTAACTTGCTTAATATACAAACCAATTACAGTACTTTTCATAGCATGCTGACATTTTTATTCACGCCCCCACAATATCATCTTCCCTTTCTCCCTTAGGTTTCCCCGCAGAACAAAACAATGGATGAATGATTCCCACAAACCCTACCAAAAAGTTGAAATAATATTTAACCATTACCCTGAAAATCTCATCTCATTTACCTTTCTTTAATTTCCAAAAGAAAAAAAAAGACAATTTCAATGTAATGGAATTAGTATGTCTATATTTCACATCACATTACATGATCATAATTTTCTAATTAAGAATCCTAGAGGTTGAATCTAATGAGGTTGCAAACCAAAGTGGGTACTTACATATATAGTACATTTGGATGTTGGAGAAAATAGTTAACACAATGATCATGACTACTATAAAATAATTGTGGTTGTTCCTCAATGAATTTTATCAAACATTTAATGAGTTTGAAATTTCAAAAATAACTAAACGCTACCGTTTGAAGATCGCCGCGTTTAACTCAAAATCGTCGCGTTTGAAGATTAAACGCACCGCATTGATTACCAAATACACTAAACGCTACCGCTGCAAACGCTACAAACATTGGTGAACAAACGTACTCAGTTGTAAAATTAAGATACCGCTGCAAACGATTCAATTCAAATCGCTACACCAGCATTGATTACCAAACACACTAAATGCTACCGTTGCAAACGCTACAATTCATTCAATCTCCTTGATTTTTATTCCGTGTGTGAGGTGATGAAATAAAATTAATTCCAATAGAATAGATATATGTGATAATTTGTCCGACATCCACCACCATCAACAACCAAACATATAATTGAAACAACTTAAAATCATATTATTGCTTCCTCCATTTCATTCCTTCAATGGAAAAGCATCATATAGTTTCAAACAAAAGAATGAATCTTTTAGCTCATAAGGGCATCATAATACAAGTGCCGGCTCATGTTTTTGCTACTTATCTTACAAACTACAAAAGCTTATTACTTTTTTTATATCTACCTTCCAATTGCCTCCATTTTATAAACATTGTTCAACCATCTTCACAATCCACTGGACAATTATAGTTTGTCACCATTGTTCCTAACGCCATTTAAATCCCCTAACCAGCTTAGTATTCCTCGCCTTAAAATGAAACTTTCTACAAACTCTAGCCAAAAGTCAAAAAAAACTTTCATTGTTCCCCGCATCGCAATCACCATTCTCATTCCTACAAAACCCATCCTCCCACTACTCCTAGAAAAAATTTTGACAATTTTTACCTTCGATGCCGAGCCCTCCGATCCCACGCTCCAAATCTGCTCCCGAAATCTCCACAAAGGAAATTCTCCCGTCTGACAAGTCTACTCGATCTAGCAACTCAGCTAAAGGAACTGCATGGTCAAAGAAGGCCAGAAACTTTATAACAAGAAAGGAGTCGGAATTAACTGAAGAAAGCCTCGAGGAATTTAACAAAAGAAATGCAGTTCTAGAGGAGAAGAGGTATTCTACTAGTAGTCCTTACTATAAAGGGCTAACTGACTTCACTCTAGATATAAATAAAGAAAAACCCCCGGTTGTGGTGTCGTGTCCGGTGATCGAGATCAACGATGCAGCTTCAGTTGCCTCGAGCAGCCGCTCAAGTTTTGTCATTACGATGCAACAATTGGGTACCTTTTGCATGTTCTTTAGACCCAAGGAAGAGAAAGAGGGTTCGGCTAAGACATCGTTGTCATCAAGGACTCAAATGGACACAGATTTGGAGAAAAATGGGAAAGAAGCTAAAAGTAGTTCAACAGATAGCAGCACTATTACTCCTTTATTGAATAAGGGGAAGCCATTGAGGGAGAGAGTTTTGTCGCAAGACTATGCCCCACCACCACCACCACAACAAATATCACCGCCACGATATCTGCCACCAACACAAACATCACCACCAGTAGAACCATCAGAGACTAAAAAAGTTGCCTTAAATACACAGGAAATAAATGATAGTGAGGAGGAAAGGGTGTTGTTCACTTGGGCAGACAAGTATCGGCCTAATGCTTTAAGAGATTTCATCTGCAATCGAGAAACAGCGATTGAACTGCAGGCAATGGTATGATAACCCTTCTGTTCCTATTTTTTTGGTGTTTGAAATAAATAATAAGAGAGCTTGATTAACCTTGCAGGTGAAATTAGAAGACTGTTGTCACTTCATATTTGAAGGACCTCCAGGGGTGGGAAAGAGGACTATGATTTCGGCTTTGCTGCGCGAAGCCTTTGGAGCTGACAAAGTACAGGTAAAAACATACAAATCTTATGTGGGCTGAGCAAAAAAGGGGTAAAACTAAATAACCGAACCATATTTTTTTAAACGGAATTATTTTGGTTATTCAGTTACTTGATTATATTCGGTAATAACTGTATTACATTTTTGTATATGATTTTGGGTTTGGGTATGGAAATTAGACTATTTGGGAAATCGAATTAGAAACATAAAAAATATAAAATACTATTTTAATTAGATTTTGATATATTTTGTCTCAAGGATTATGAATTTATGTATTGTTAATTTGAAATTATTAAACTAGTTTATGAATTATTATAGTTGTGAATTGTGGTTAAATATTATTTGAAAACTCTAATGTGAAATTTGAAATGAATTTTTTGTTAGGTAAAAATTAAAAATTTGGTTCATATTTTGGTTATATACTGAATAACCGAATAGTATAATTCTGTTATTCGGATTTTGGTTATTCAGATAGTACATATTTCAAATACTTGTTCGGATAGTAAAATTGTATGAAACTCGGTACTCGGTTACAACCAAATAGACAATTTGTTTCAATTATAACCGAATACTTGCCCTTGAATGTGGATATATGTTATGCTTTATTAGGGACTAACTAGATATTAAAGTTTGGAAAGAACCTAGGAAAACTTCAGAACATTCTCAAAAAATTTAAAATTTAAAATTTAAAATTAGAAATTGGATAATCCCTCTATCCTCTAAAGGATGTACAAAGCATATTTTGCACACAAATTAATAATAATAGAAAAAAAAAAGCAAAAAAAATTTAAATTTATCCTTAGTGACCCACAAAACTACATTAAAGGATTAGTCTTTCTTTTTTATATAGTAGTTGTAGCGTCCCCAAATTCGGATACTAATCACCACGAACTTGGTACATTATTTCTATAACTATTGCGAAAGATATAAACATAAATTATTTATACATTAAACATTTACACATAACTCCCAAGATCGGTAACCTTAACTTAATACACAATTCATATCTTACATGACTTACAATGTCATTAGCATCCAATTCTATTACAAGTTTAACTCCAACACAATCCAATTCTGGACTTTGTCTTTGTCTTTGCCTGTATCCGAAGTTTTCATCTTAATCTGAAAGTTATATCATGATATAGTAAGGGTGAGCAACACGTTTGCCCAACATGTTTAAGTTCAAAGAAAGATATATCATGATTGAAAGAATGAATAATAAGCTGGCAAATATAATAATTGTGAAACAACATGAATCAATTTTCATAACTGAATGACCGAGTCAATAATGATGAATGGCCAACAATAAACATCAACAACTATAACCGAACCAAATGGTAATGAAGGTGATCAGTCTTTCATACCTGATAAACATATTCAACATGCACAACGTGCGAATCAATAAATAATAGATGTGGTATAATCAATAATGATTGACCACGAACATACTTTACAATAACAACTCGAGTTCGAGTTAGAGAATTTGCATGTACTGTCGATTATTGTTAAGCAATCTATTTTAGTTTCAGTTGAAAGAACTAATATTGATAATATCGATCTTCCAATTAAAATAATACATATACTACTGTTAATTATAGTCATTATACAACTTAAACACTTATCACAAAATCAAATATTAGATTATTCCTTAAAACATCATTATTTATTATTGTCCTTTGATAATTTTTTAATCACTGTATCATATACATTATGATTTAACACTTTAATCTTATATATTATAAGTTCTTCTTTAAAATCTAATAAGTCAGATACTAATCCAACAACCTGAATTATCCAAACACACCAATCCAGCAACCCAGATTGCAATCCAGCAAACCAGATTGCAATCCAGCAAACTGGATTTCAATTCCAGCAACTAGATTGCAATCCAGCAAATTGGATTTCAAATCCAGTAACTTGATTGTAATCTAGCAAACTGGATTCTAAATCCAGCAACCAGATGGCCTATCCAGCAAACCAAATTGCAATCTAGCAAACTGGATTCCAATTCCAGCAACCAGATAACAATCCAGTAAGCTGGATTCAATAGAATTTCAATTCAATAAACTGTTTTCCAATCCAGCAACTGGATTTAACAGATTTTTAATCCAACAAGCTGGACTCAATAATTCTTTTCACGAAAATACCAAATCAACTTATTATTTTTCTATCCTTTGACCAAAACATATATACATATATTTCAAACACAAAAAGATTTTTTCCATATTTTTTCAACTCTCTTTTGTATTTTTCAAAAATCATTTTTAGTTTGTAGATTAAGAAAGTAGCCATATCATGCTCAACTCCAGAAATTCCTATCTCTTGACCTAATCTTATACGTGTTAACGTGAACCTCCAGTTTAAATTTCGTATCGGAGTTATAGAACTCCAATTATTGTTGTTTTCGTCGAAAAATCCTAAAAATTGAAATAACCATAACTTGGTCATTTTAAGTCGAAATGAGCTCATTTTTGAACAGGAGCTACTTTATATCATGTATTTTCTTGTCCCAAAAGGCCGAAATTTATTTCATAAATTAAGTGGCCGAAATTGCCCTTACAATTTCTGGGACAGTATGTTTTTGAGATTTTTACTTTTTTCCTACTTTGCTAAAAGCAGTCCATACGAAAATCCACAACTCCTTTTTCAGTGATTCCACTTGAAAATGTTAGAAAACTCATCATATTATCATCCCAAATTTTTCCTAAATTTTTGAATGTCAAAAAAATGGCGAAACTACCCCTAGCAATAACTGGACCAAAACAGTTTGTTTCTCTTTAAAAAAAACAAAACTGTTTTGGCTAAAACAATCACTACGGATTGGGTACTCAACATTTTTTAATGCTACCACTTGAGTTTAGTAGTTAACTTACATATCTAGCACATCTCTTTGACAGATCGCAAAAAGAAGGTGTAGATCAAAAACGGTAAAAATCCAAAGTACATAAAAATTTATGGTTTATAAACTAGAAAAATTACTTTTCTTTTCTTTTGATTTCCAAACAAATCAACACCCAATATGGGTATATATAAACATAAAACATTCCTCAACAAGTAAATACAAAATTTTTGAGTTTAGAAATATAGATTCTTATTTCATTCAAACAAATTAATTAGAAGGAATAACTAGTTTATAGATAGATTTTTATACATTTGCTTGATTTCCTTCTCCTTCTTGCTAAACTTTGATTATGGAGCTTGATAGTTTACAAAACTCTCTCTCTTTTCCCTATAGGGGCTGTCGAATTTGCTTCTCTCTCTCCCTCTTGGTTTTCTTTTTGGTAAGAATAAGAGATGAAAGAGAAAATAAGAAGAATAAGACAGAATAAGATAGACTTTTTATTAGATATAGATATACTATAAAGGGATTCCATCTACAGCAACCGGTTGTTGGAGAGCAATCCCTTTTGGCCCAGCCGCTACAACCTGTACCGGCCTTAGACAAATTTTTTTATATATATAAGCCGTTACAGGTTGTAGCGACTGGACCAAAAGGGGTTTCTCCTAACAACCGGTTGCTGTGGATGAATACCCTATTATAAATGTCTAACTTCATCATCCTTTTCTCTTCCACAAAACAACCGTCTATGTGGCCTTTCCTTTTCCTCCACCACACACACACTCTCTCTCTCACTTAATCATCACATAAATATGTGGAAGATTATTAGGTAAGGTAGTTCCTTAAAACACTTGACACCTAGCTAGTGTAGTTAAATATCTTTTGCAGATGTGGTGCTTGTAATTGATATTATGCAATCCTTTTCCTCTCCACTTCATATCCGGCCAAGAGGCCATTTTTTCACCAAGTTTTGTTATCTTTTAATTTCTTATTTAGTATGCTAAAGGTCCAAAATACCCCCTTCAATTGAGTTAAACTTGAACCACCATATTTAATCTCTTGGGCTTTTAATTTAATTCTTTTGGCCTTCTAAATTAATTTCTTGGGCCATGAAATTTACATAGTCCAATTCTTTTAAATTCTTATCCAACCCTAATCATTTATTTAGGATTTTCATTTCCTCAATTGTAAATTAATTCCTTGCTCATGTACACTTAATTTCTTAACCCAATTAGACTTGCTATAATTAGATTATAAAATTAATAAATTGATATGTATAAAATAAATCTCTTAAAATTAGTATATATTTTAAATACTATTATTCCCCCATACCATAACCCTTTAGTTATTCAATTTTTCATTTCTAATATATAATTAGGTTACATTAGTTTCTTTTATTTTTTTATATACTAAATAAACACATAATATTCATATTCATTTACTCACATATTCACAAAATATTTATCATTATCATTCCCCTTACTAAAATATATAGCACATCACTAAATATATATATGTACATATACATATACACACTCTTTAGTCTTTATCCTTATAATATCTCTTCACTTGAATTTTATTTTCTTAATAAAATTTTCCACATTCATAACCTATATCTTTCTAAAAAAATTTAAATCATTCTCATAATTAATTTACATGAAGTTGAAGGTAATATAATATTTTATTCTTAACATACTTCCAAATATAATTTCATTCTAGGTTTTGAATTTTGTAACCCTTATTTTCTCAATTCTATTCAAATGGTAAACCATATAGATTTTTATTAAAAAAAATTTAATCATTCCTCTATTTCTAGTCTAGGTTTTATTCTTTAATCCTTTAATTTAATCATTTAAGATCTTATTAATCTTATGAATTCTCGAGATGTCACAGTAGTGGAGCTCAATAAATGACATATTTACCCTTTACTTTATGTATTTATTAAAAAGTTGTACCTTAGGTCATCCTTTTGAGGATGGAAGGAGTATAAGTTAGGATTCTAAAAGCAGTTCAAATGCATAAAATATTGGTATCTTTTGTGTAGGTTTAAATCCCCAATCTCATGAGTTTTTGAATATTCAGCAACTGAAACTAGTTCTCTTTGCTATATCCACAGGCAAGAGAAGAGAGCAAGGAATTTTACTTTAAGGTAAACTGAGAAATTTCAATTCGTTTATCTATATTATAACTTATCGGCTTATTCTCTGACTTTTGTACTGGCTTTAAATGATGATGCAATTTCACAAGGATACAATACCAGAGTGTATTAAGCAGAACTAAGGACATGATATATTGAGTTAGTGATAAAGGGAATGATTTAAAGGATCCTATAACTTACTCTTAAGAAGAATTGGGAAACTTTCTCCTACATTCTTTGGGAGCTTTTCCTAATTGTACCCTCTGTTTTATTGTCAGACATCTTTTCCTAAGAAAGCCTTGTTCTAATCGGTAGGATTCTAAAAGGAAGTCAACAGTAGTTATTTATGTGTACCGGTTGCAAGTAAATCAATCTGTGTCTATTGTCTGCGTCCGTAAAAATATTCAAGTGTAAACATGTATAAATTTTTATGTTATGAAAGCAACTAGAAGGAACGGAAGTACTTTTTAAATGCATAAACGTAATATATCTGTTTTTGCACAAAAAAATTCACAGCACAATCTCAAATGACCGAAATGAATTTGTTGCAGGGGGAAGCAGTAAGCAGTATCCATGTAAACATGAAGCTATCTTCTCAACATGTAGAAGTGAATCTATCTGAACTAGAAGGGTATGAGAAGCATGTCATAGTTGAACTCATCAAAGAGAAAAGTAACAAGTTATCAAACAATGCATTGCTGTTCAATCATGATAATTGTCGAGGTACCTTTAAATCTCTCCCCCACAAAGATAGTACTGTGCTTCCGAATAACACATTGTCACTTGATGTGTGTATGGGCATGCTTTTTTATATATATTTGGCAGCTATCATTCTCTACGAGGCAGACAAGCTATCAACAGATGCCCTACTATATATAAGATGGCTATTAGAAAGATATAAAGGGTGTAAGAAGGTCTTCTTTTGCTGCAATGACATCTCAAAACTCCAGCCAATTAAGTCCCTGTGCAGAGTAGTTAATCTCCTTCCACCTTCTAATAAAGAGGTGACAACATCCACTATTTGAACTCGCAATAAGTTTAGCGCATACCTATATCTTTAAGTTGTTGAGAGTTCTCTTCCTTTCTTCAGATTGTGGAAGTTTTAGAATTCATAGCAAAACAAGAAGGCATTGAATTGCCACACCAGCTAGCTGAGAACATTGCAAACAACTCCAAGAACAACCTACGACAAGCCATTCGTTCCTTTGAAGCAACCTGGAGATCTAAGTAATACATATTTTGTTCAATATGTATAAAATGTTAGAATTATTGTTTTCCTCAAATATAGTTCTCATTTTCCTCTTATCTACACATTTTGTCTTCTGCAACAGTAATTGCAATCCTCAACTGAAGGAGGATCAAGAAATCAGGACAGGATGGGAAGAAGCTATTGCAAAAGTTGCCAAAGATATAGTAAAAGAGCAAAGCCCAAAACAGTAAGTCACGTTAAGCATAAGCAATTTTAAGGATAACAATGAAGATTTTCAGGGATTATGGCAATTATCACCAACTGCCCTTTGCAGCTTATGTAAAGCAGCTGACTATCTATTTCAGACCTAACACGCAATAATTTACCATCGTCCACAGGCTATTTATCATTCGTGGGGAACTCCAAAAGCTCATAGAGCACAATGTATCACCTGTGTTCATTTTCAAAGTAAGAGCTTCCTAGCCTTATATGCAACTTAATAAAGTTGATAAATTTTACTAATCAATGATATTTATGTGCAGACTTTAGTAATAGAACTAAAGAAGCACTTGAGTGAGCCATCGCAGATATATATTGACAATTTATACAAGGAATACAATGTAAGAACTATAGTAGTTAAAGTAGCCGAGTCCTATTTCTATAATCGGTTTTAAATGGCAGAACTTTAAGTTAATAACTATTGTTTTCACGTACCCAGAGGGATGATGACAGTGACGAGCATTTTGCTTTCACACGCAACCGGACCGAGGAAATGAGTAAAAGACATAATGATCTAGCTAGAAAGAATGTTCATCATTTTATGAGGATTGAAGGTAAACTTACATCAACATGACCTTATATACTTGGTGATTTGTCCTATGATGGTATAAACCCATGCTAATGATTTAAATCCTTTGTTCAAAATGCATTAGGGATATTAAACATGTGTCAGCCTACATGTATGTTCACTTCTGCATATAACAATTGTGAAAATGGCCAGCTCTTCACATTCAGATTCAGTATACAAGACATATACTTGAAAGCTTACTGCTTGAATGAGGGAAACACAAAAAACAGTAGTTTCTTATGAAAATATAGTCCTTCTAGGGTTTCAACACCCTATACCGGCTTTTTGTCTAAAAGGAATTAAGAACTCGCGAAGAATAATTGACTAATGATATTACACCTGGTATAAGCTGGGCATGTTCAAGGAATCACCAAGCTTATGATACAAAGAACATCCATTTACCTACTATCAGATAAAAATCATGACAGCTAATCTTTAACCCTAACTTAATTTTGCTAAACTGCTACATAGACCCTAACTAGTGCCCATTCCCATACTTGGGGCCAAACTTACCTACTAAAACTTTTTGGAAAGACTGTAAAATGTCCTGAGAGATTGGTCATAGATTCTATAATCTGTGAGGGAAAGAACTCTTCACAAATAAAATGTATAAGAGCATAAATGATTTGGGACCCTTATGATTTAATTATATCTCACACATAAAATAATTATCCATATCCATCAAGAATTCTCTTCATTTTCTTTTTATTCATACATTTCACTTAGTCCTATGAAATTGATTCTAAATCCTAGTGTTCAGTTATCATGTTTAAATTCCTCCATACAGCAAATTCAGGTCAAACCATGATTGACTTGCATCTTTATGGATGACAAGTCATAATTTCTATCTATTTCCTTGTCCATGCAACTAATAACAAATTGAGTTCAATTCCAGAGTTCATCGCGAAAGTTATGAGCTGGTACAAGGGTTTGGCTGCAAAGAATAAATTACATGACAAAGGAAAATGTGAAGACATCTTGATTCCACCGAAAGTCCATGACATGAAGATGAAGGGAAAACTTGATGATGATATCTTGATTCAACCATTCTCTAGCGAGAAGTAGTAATGTTCATATAGCTCCAACAAAAAAATTGGTTTATTCTAAACAATTCAGCCATTGCTGAACAATACAACTTAAGAATAAATTGGTGAACCAAATGATACCATGAATTGATATTTGCTAAGCATGATTTCCATAGGTGTACATGTATGAACAATATTTCGCCACGGCGGAATGGCTTTATGTTTGTTTTATCTATTCGTCAACTAAAAGTTTCACTTCTAGTCCCAGACCAGCAACTACATGTATATCTTATTCTATCTGCTCATTAACTAAAAGTTTGGCTTAAATATAAATTACTAATTTTTTCGATCAAGGGATTTAACTTTTAACTTTTTTCACTTTGGTTCAATTAAAACGCCATGTCATAAATTGATGACATGGCAAGGACACCTAGCTTATAAATGCTGATGTGTGTTGAAAAAACAAATTAAACTCAATTTTATCATTTTACTATTTTAAAAGGGCAAAAATGTAATAAAACACATAAAATTAATATGATTGAAACATTTTCTCATTCATTAAATCAAGGCTATATCAAATTTATTAATCAAATTTAAATTAAATCTAATTCAGTTAAATATAATCATACAAACCAACATTCATTCCTTAATAAAAATGAAGTTATTAACTAAACATTAAAAAAATCGAACCAAAATCAAGAATAAATATGGTCAGCACACTTTCTTCATTCTTCTCCCTATCCTCCTCTTTTACTTCTTCTAGGGAAAAATCCCAGATCAAAGTGTATCTCATTACAGGCCATCAAATTCAAATCAACTCATCATTTTCTTCATCTCAAGTCTTAATTCATCACCTTAAAGTTACACGATGAGGAAACTATTTCATGTGGCTTTCTTCTAAGTCTAACAGCCAATTCTACTAATAAACAGGAAGGGGATTAGATTGTTCTAACCACCTGTGTTACGCAAATATCTTATCCTTTTTTTCTTGAAGTTAAGGGTAGCCAAAAAGCTGAGGACGACTTTCTGGGAAAAATGAAGTGACTGGGTAGTTCTGCTATTGTCGCGGAGGAGAGAGAACAAGAAAATGATTGGCGCAGATTCTTCTTCTACTTCTCCCTTTTATTTTTATTTTCTAATAAATTTACTCAGATCTGGGGTTGTGGTGGTGTCACAAAACGTCATATCCTGTGAAAAAAGAAAAAATAAAGGAGAAATTGTTAAGAGGTTTTGGTTGTTGATAGAGATCTTAATTTGTGATGCTAGGGTTAGTTGATTGAAACTGCAATTAGGGGCAGCTGTGGAGTTTTGATGCTTGGGTTGGTTCCATAAAATGATTTAACCTAAATGATAAATAAATCTTATTTTGCTACATAATCATAAACACACCATCTATCACAGTCACGTCATTAATTTATAATGTAGCAGTTGCAATTGCAATTGAATTGAAGTGGAAGAAAATAAAGAGTTCAATGCCTTGATTGCAAAAATTGAAAAGATAACCCCTAAAGTGGAAAAAGGTAAAGAGTTACACAGACATATAGGGGTGCTCAAAAAATTCGGTTTTTTCGGTTTTTTACCGAACCGGTCTGTACCGAAACCGGCGGTACCGGTTTTTTCGGTATCGGTTTTTTCGGTACCAGTTTTTCGATTTTTTTATAATTTTCGGTACCGGTTGCGGTAATGAATTTTTTGGATTCGGTAAAAATCGAAATACCGAAAAAAAAAAGAACTATAATAATAATTAATTAATACTTTAATTACTTTACAACTTCACTGACTCAGTTTTCAGTTACTTATTTTCTCTCTTTTACCGACTTGAGACTTCACTTTACTCTAGTTTTGCAGTCTTCAGTCTTCTACACTAGTTTTGCAGTCTTCTTCACAAATATGAAATAACTTCTCCTCCATGGCTCCATTGAAGCTTCTCCTCCGTTAAAGCTCAACGCCTCAACCTGTCGGCCTGCGGCGCCTGCCCTCTCTCAAATCTAAGCATCTCCGACTAGACGCCGACGGTAAGTCGTGACTCGTGAGATCTCAGATTTACACATCATATACACTATAATACTTTCTGATTTCTGATTTCTGATTTCTGATTTCTGATTTCTTCACTCTGAGATCTGAGATTACTAGGTGTTTCGAATTTTTTGACCATAGTACCATAAAATCTTTTTGCTATATTTATCTTCTCATAATCTATATTTTTTTTCGACCGTCTATTAGGTGTTTGATAAAATTACTGTGAGAATATAGTTTGTCAATTAGACTTCAGTTTCCAAGTTAATAAGAAATTGCAGATATGATGGAGTAGTATTTGTTTCCGTTGACTTTGGCTTGGACTGGTCATCAATATTTTAGGCATTATGAAGATAATTTGTACATTTTTATTGCCTTCATTTTTTACTGTAACAGTGTAACCTACTGTTGTAAACAATATATGCGAATGGAATATGATATTTTGTGATCTATAATTTGAACTTTGAAGCCTTCAATACTCAATAGTGTATTGTGTGTTCCAGGTTCATAACTACTTTCTTTGTAGGTTGTATGATCTTTCAAGTGTAATTATTGGTAAATGTCCATTTGGCCTGGATCTTGTCTAGAAATTTGGACTGTTTTTATTTATGCTACATACAATGAAATGTTGTATTATTCTTTGGGCTACACCCCGAGAAAAAGAGGAGCCTTTCACTGCTCTCAGAAAATAGAGTTATTGACTAGGTTTTGGACTGGCACTGGTATTATTTTTGATTCAAGTATCCCTTTCTCTATGTTTTAGACTGTATTGATTTTACACAATAAAAAGTATACATGATTTTATCCCTTTCTCTATGTAAGGCTCATTGTTTTGAGCATGTGCAGGTTATAAATTATAATGGCTGAGCAGCAGTCTGAGGTACCCATCAACGTGGAATCGAATGCTGAAAATCTAATTCATATTGATGAAGAGGAGTTAATCTTGGATATGTAATATGTACCTACTGTGCTACTGGGCAGTAATCTTTGGAATTTCATGAGTAAATTTGGATATGTAAATTTGGTACTGACTACTGAATGCTTATGGTTAATAATAGTATATGTTTAAAGTTTGGTACTGAATGCTTATGTAATATGTACCTACTGTTACTGGGCAATAATAGTATTTCAGAAATATCCAGGTTTTTAATCTTGGATATGTAAATTTGGTACTGAATGCTTGTATGGGTACAGTAAATCCAACAGGGTTATGACTTCTGATTTCATTTCATGAGTTAGTATTCTAAAATAGAGTGATGGCCTTGTTTTCATGAGTTAGCATTCTAAAATAGGGTACACTGGTACAGTAAATTTGGTACTGAATGTTTTATTTTGTTACATAACAGAGTGATGGCCTTGTTTTGTTACAACAGAGGGAACTTTGAACTGGAAAAATCATTGAGGACAAAGGGAGCTTTGGCTCTTTGCAACATAGTACCATCTTATATGAAATAATTCACAATTTGAAAAAATAATTGTTTTCAAGTCTTTAGAATGGTGGCAACTGACAAGTCTTTAGAATTATTTTCAACTGACTTCTTATTTTTGACATAAAAAGCCTTATTTATATGTTCATAACTTCATATATATGATATCAGCCACGGTTTGGGGAAGGTAAACATTTACTTAATACACACATTAGTACATTACACATATAATAAGATACCCATCAAAGATCAAACCACAAGCAACTGAAGCAAGAAGCAACTATGTGGAGTCTGTGGGAATGGTTAGCAGTCTCTACCATGATGGATATTGGATAGTGAAACTGTGAAAGTCCACAAAGTACTATAAAACAGCCACTGTTTTGGATTTTTTAACAAAGTAAATCAGCTCTAAAGGGAAGGAAAAATGCCAAAGCATTAATAATTATATACATGCGGTATAACCGAAAACCGAACCGAAAAAACCGGTACCGAATTTGTACCGAACCGGTACCGAAATCGGTTATTCGGTACCGGTACCGGTACCGGTTCGGTTTTTTACCGATGAGCACCCCTACAGACATACATGGATGGGGGAGAGAGAGACCAATATTTGTACTCTCTTTTTTAAGGTGGAACCCACAGCCACTAGCCTTAAGGTGTGCACTAAATAAACCACCCGGTGCACACAATACCACACTAACAACGCAAACCGGCTAAACTATGTGTGGGTGCTCCAAGGAGATCATTGCCTATGTGGAGTATTGAACCTATGACCTACTGCACTGATAACTAACCAGTATGATATTCACTATCACTTGAACTAACCCTTGTGTATAGTCTATACATACTTATTATGGTTCAATGCCATAAGAAATTCCACAAGAATTACGAGTCATATTGTACTATTACCAACTCACAAATGAGAAGCTTTAATTATAGTGTACAATTTGATAACTAAAAATGAACATATCTATGGAATAAAGATATGCAGCATCTGCTCTAAGAAAAGAAACTGGGGCATGCAATAGCAGCCTGTATGAGAACATACCGAATTGAGTGTGAAATAAAACCAAGCAAACGAATATTCATCAGAACTTAGACCATACCGAATTGAGTGTGAATTCGCACTCGGACGCAGGGAAAAAGCTCTCCTGTGAAAGGCCATCGCTAACACCAGCAATCACCAGCAAATGTTATTTAATTTTCCATTTAAATTGAAAATTTTAATAGGTAAATTTTTGATTAAAAAATGACCAATATTTTCTTCTTTTTTTTCATACCGCTGCTGCGCCTGCTCCATTGATCTAATTCTTTTTTTGTCTTCGTAGTGTTTCAATTAATTTCTTGGTCTAAAACCAAAATATTGGGGGCCAAAAACATAAGAGGATGCCCACCAGTGGAATCCCTGGTCGTAACATGATGTCGAACTCAAAATCGGAGTAAAAACATTTGCCTTGCATGTTGATTATATAGTGAAAAGTCGAAGAGAGTTTTGTTAATTTGTGCCTCTTTTTATGATTCTATTAAATTCTTACAAACAATACATATCAATATTGTAGTCAAACTTTTATTTTAATTATTTTTTTAAACTTCTCAACTTAAATTTAGTTTGATATGGTCTTGCTACTTTAAAATGTCAAATGCTAGAATTTCTAAAGATGTCGTTTAGGATTACAAGGATTAACTTCATTTTATCAATTATTAATTCCAATATCTATCACACAACTTTCTTTCAAAAAAAAAAATATATGTGTGTGTGAAAATGATCCATATATACTACTTGTTATGAATCAAAAATGAACAAACATTATTGTAAGACCCCAACTTTTATGAATAAAGATGAATTTTCTATAATTATCATTTTTAAATATTATGGAATGAATTTGATATAATGTTATAGTTGTGGGTAATATTTAAAAATTTTGTAAAGTACGCAAGTTGTTTATAATATTCGATTGGTCGGGGAATATTTGTACGACGGCACAATCATTGGTGGACCTCACAACGGAATTATTGTCGGATTGAGAAAACGACATAAATATTTTTATAAAAATAACGGCGGAAGTTTTACCGTTAACTGTTAAAACACCTGGTGTTAAAAGTACAGGAATACGCGTGGTTGCATAGTAGCACACGGTATTGATTATTGATGCTTACGTGAGAAGTCACTAAGTTTTGTTCAATTATTGCTTCAGTAATTGTTGCATAGTATCTCACGTTAATTGATTCAATTATTGTTGATATTTTATATTGAGATAACGAAGTTATTAGTATTATTCTTTGCAATATTAACGATGTCTAGAAGTTCTGCCAAGGAGAGATTTGGTCACCTAATTGCGCGCCAATAGGGAGAAATCCTTATTGGAAAGCCCCCTCTTTCCTGGGAACGACCTGGTCGATTAATAGTGTGAATAATAATAATGATGATGAAGTTTTGTTTTATTAGTATTATTAATGTAATAAAAAAGAAAAGCTTTTTATATAAAAAAGAATACTTTTATAAAGTTATTCGTTTTATTAGACAATAATTAGAATATATTATATTTTATTATGCATAGTGTTTGCATAGTGTTTGCATAGTAAAATTTTTTTAAAAGTTATTCGTTTTATTAGATTATAAATAGAATATATTATATTTTATTGTAAATCAATATGGACCGTCCGTTTAAAGTAAATCGATCTGAACCGTTCATAGATTAGTTACTATTCAGTCCATTCTTCTATAAATAGAAGCTCATTCCTTCATTATTTCTTATGAATTCACTAAAACTATCTAGAGAGAGAAATTGTAGAGAGAATTATTCTTCTATCTTGAGCGTATTTCTTTAGCGTTTAAGAAAGCTTCGAGCGTAGTGCAAGTTTCTTCAAGTATATCCCCTCCCTACCATCGAAGTACTCTTCTTTATAAGGTAAGGGGTATTATTTTTTTTCATATTCATGAAGAGAACTTCTGTTATTTCAGTCTTCTGTTGGAATAACCTGTATACGCGGGCTACCCTATACTTGGTGAACTTCTTCTGTTATTCCATTATTTATTATTCTGCTGGAATAACATGTCTATGCGAAGTACCGCATACATGGTGAAATTCTATTGTTATTCCATTCTTTATTATTCTGTTGGAATATTCTGCATGTGCGTTTTACACCGGACCTGGTTTCATCTTTATTATTCTGTTGTAATATCCTGTCTGTGCGTTTTACGCCAGACCTGGTTCCGTTATTTATTATTCTATTGGAATAACCTGTCTATGCGAAGTACCACATGCATGATGATTTCTTTTGTTATTCCATTCTTTATTATACTCAGTTGGTTAAAGTTTTGACTTCTATATTCCATGAAATTAGTGGAATATCCTTGATATTTGCGCTTCATCCAGTATCTTTTCATGGAAATATTCTTCTGAGCATTCTTGAATTTTACTCTACAAAGAAGTATCATGTTGACAATTTGGACGTTATTAGTTCCTGGATAAATTAATTCTTGAACTTGTTTTATTGAATTCTTATATCATTATCGTCATCCTCATATTTATATTTTGTTGAAAGTCATATGTGGCCTGTAGTGCATAGATGGACTTGATATGATTATGACCAGGGATTATTCGGTGTAATCATGATCGTAATATTACAAATGATGTGGTAAAAGTCCTCATTAGCCCGTAGTGCATTGATAGACAGTTATTGGCATGATCATAGCCATTGATGAATTAATACACAAATATCCTTGGCCCGTAATGCATGGATAATTTGTGGTTGTGATACTAATGAATATCCTTGGCCGTAGTGCAGGGATGATGTGGATTATTTATTAAGCTGAGTCCCATCGATAAAAGTGATGAAAAACCTTTTAAATCATAAAAGATAGTAGATTTTATTCTCTACTTGACTCTTTTAATGGATTGCATGTTCCGCTACAGTTAAACTTGATGTCTATTGTATTTTATCAGTTTAACACTATTGAAGACTAATGCTAATTTATTCTGCATTATCTTAGTCATAATATTTCTTACTGGGCTAGTTGAGCTCACCCTTTCTTTCACTGTTCTCTTCAGGAAATGAGAACGTAGCCGGGACTAGTCGGGGAATGGAGTGACGGTCCAGATGATAGTATTTGTAGTCCTCACTATTCTGTTAAATAGTGTGACAATAAATGTAATGAGTGTGAAACCCCAGATTTTATGAATAAAGAATTAATTTTCTCGAAATAATTTTTTAATATTATGGTGTGAATTTGAGATAATATTATAGTTGTGGGTAGTAATTATAAATTTTGCAAAGTATGCAAGTTGTTACATTATATTCGATTGGTCAGGGAATATTCTTTGTATCGGAAAATATCCGTACGACGGTACAATTATTGGTGGACCCCGCAACGGAATGATTGTCTGATTGAGAAAACGACAAAAAAATATTTTATTGAAAATAACGGCGAAAGTTTTACCGTTGATACTGTTGAACTACAGGGTAGTAAAAGTACAGTAATACGCGTTGTTGCATAGTAGCACACGGTATTGATTATTGATATTTATGTGAGAAGTCACTCCGTTTGATTCAATTATTGTCGATTAATAATATGAATTATTATAGCGATGATGACGTTTTGTTTTATTCGTATTATTAACATAATAAAACAGAAATATCTTTTTATATAAAACAGAATACTTTATTAAAGTTATTCTATAAATAGAATATATTATATTTTATTATGCATAGTGTTGCATAGTGTTTTGTATAGTGTTGCATAGTGTTTGCATAGTAAAAATCTTTTATATAAATAGAATATATTATATTTTATTTAAAAGATTTTTCTTTAAATATGGACCGTCAAATTAAAGTAAATCAATATGGACCGTTCATGGATTAGTTACTATGCATTCCATTTTCCTATAAATAGAAGCTCATTCCTTCATTATTTTCTTACGAATTCACTGAACTCTAGAGAGAGAAACTATAGAGAGATAGAAGAAAAGCTTTTTGCTACTTAACTTTTCTTTTCCTATATCCAGTTTCTGTTACGGTAAGGGGTGTTATTCTTTCTTATTCATGAAGAGAACTGTTGTTATTCCATTTCTTATTATTCTGTTGGAATAACCTGTATACGCGGTCTACCCTATACTTGGTGATATTCTTCTATTATTCCGTTGGAACATCTTGTTTGTGTGTTTTACACCGGACCTGGTTCCGTCTTTATTATTCTGTTGGAACATCCTGTCGGTGCAAATTTTGCCTGACCTGGTTCCGTTATTATTATTCTGTTGGAATAACCTGTCGATGCGAAGTACCGCATGCATGGTGATTTCTTTTGTTATTCCATTCTTTATTATACTCAGTTGGTTAAAATTTTGACTTCTATACTCCATGAAATTAGTAGAATATCCTTGATATTTGCGCTTCATCCAGTATCTTTTCATGGAAATATTCTTTTGATCATTCTTGAATTTTACTCTACAAAGCAGTATCATGTGGACAATTTGGACGTTAGTAGTTCTTGGACAAATTAATTCTTGAACTTGTTTTATTGAATTCTTATATCATTGTCATCATCCTCATGTTTATGTTATGTTGAAAGTCATCTGTGGCATGTAGTGCATAGATGGACTTGGTATGATTATGACCAGGGATTATTCGGTATAATCATGACCGTAATGTTACAAATGATGTGAAAAATAAAAGTCCTCATTGGCCCGTAGTGCATTGATGGACAGTTTTTGGTATGATTATGGCTATGGATTCTCTTCGGCCAAGGGAGCAAAGATGAATTGTTTTATGGTATGATCATGACCGTTGATGAAAACACGATTATCTTTGGCCCGTAGTGCATGGATAATTCATGGTCGTGATACTAAAGAATATCATTGGCCTGTAGTGCAGGGATGATTTAATGATGTGGATTATTTATTGAGCTGAGTCTCAGCGATAAAAGTGATGAAAAACTTTTTAAATCATAAAAGATAGTAGATTATATTCTCTACATGACTCTTTTAATGGATTGCTTGATCCGCTGCAGTTAAACTTGATGTCAATTGTATTTTATCAGTTTAACATTGTTGAGGACTAATGATAACTTATTCTGTATTATCTTAGTCATAATATTTCTTACTAGGCTAGTTGAGCTCACCCTTTCTTTCACTGTTCTCTTCAGGAAATGAGAACATAGCAGGGACTAGTCGGGGAACGGAGTGACGGTCCAGAGGATAGCATTAGTAGTCCTCACTATTTTGTGAAATAGTGTATTAATAATTGTAATGAGGACTCTTTTTGAGTTTGTATAATCTCTAGTAGACAATAATTGTATTCAAACTCACAGTTATGTTTTGTCGTATTGTACACGACAGTTGTATTAGTAAGTTGTATTTGAATTATGTACCATGTATCTGACGACCCAAGATGGGTGATGTATACCTAATTTTGGGGTCGTCACAGTTGGTATCAAAGCATAGAGATATGATCCCTGGCTAAGATGTGAGATAAGAACTAGGAAGGGAGAGACGGGGAATTCCTTCGCTAGTATGACCTACCTAAGTTTATTTGGTATTTAATTGGTCGGTCAAAGTATTGGGATAATATGTGATATGTTAATTAACCCTTGTTTTGTGGCAGTGTTTGAAAATGGCATCCGAGAATGTTGAGATTATCAATGGAGCACATGAGACCGTTGAGTCTCCACAGATCAATAATCAGGATAATGTGCAACTAGAGGACAATACTCCTCATGAAAACAATAACACCGGTGAAATGGTGAATGATGGAATGGTCAGAGACTTTATGCAATTCATGCAACAACAGGCGAAGGCAGCTCATGTCTAAAATGCAGGTAGAAATACTGATAACTCTCGGACGGTCACCACTAAGCAGTTCAAGGAGCTGGGACCACCTGAGTTTTTGGGAAAGCCAGAACCACTTAAGGCGGAGACATGGATAAAGCAGATTACCAAGATATTTGATGTCTTGGAATGCTCAGAGGAGCAAAAGGTTCCCTTTGCCACCTTTATGTTGCGTGAAGAGGCAGATTACTTGTGGGAAGCGGTAAAACGTACTCAACCTGCCTTACTGAAGATGTCTTGGGAGAAGTTCCAAGAGCTGTTCAACGACAAATACTTTCCCGAAAGTATTCGTCACATGAAGGAGGTGGAATTTATCAAATTGGAGCAAAACAATATGATCGTGTCGCTATACGAGGCAAAATTTACGGAGTTATCCCGGTTTACGTCCCATTTGGTCGATAATGAGGAGCGAATGACGAGAATGTTTTTGCGAGGTTTGAAACCCGATATACGTCAATAACTCATTTCTCACAAACTTTGTTTATATTCAAATATTGTGAATAGGTCTCAGTTAGTGGAGCGCGATAATGAGTCATCACAACCAAAAGGTAATGACCAGCAACATGATAATAATCATACCGGTGGCAATGGCCATCGGAACAATGATAACTATCGCGGAGGAAATTATCATGCCAAGAATGGTAACCACTTCGGTGGTAATCATGGCCAAAATAATAAGAATGGACATTTCAAGAAGAGAAGGTTCAACAATGACGTAAAGACGTCGGTACCAGCACCCGTTTTAAAGGAAGAAGAACGACCACCGGTCGTATGTTTCAAATGCGGACAGGAGGGACACATCCGTCCAAACTGTACGCAGCAGTCCAAAGCATGTTTTAATTGCGAAAGAGAAGGTCACCTAGCTCAATTTTGTCGTATGATGAAGTCAATTCCAGCTGGGATAATGATGCCAAAGGATGTCCCAGACAAGCCAAAGCCGGTAGTTTAAAAGAGAGCGTTTTTTTTTCTCGTGACGAGGAACCTGAATAAAATTATCACGGGTAAGTTAATCATAAGCTCTTACGAAGTCTATACCGTGTTAGATACCGGTTCTACTCACTCTTTTATTTCACCTAGTTGTGTTCAATGTTTGTACTTAATGTTGGGCTTCGGCACAGAAACGCACAGCGGAAATTAAAATTTTAAAGCAATTTCCGAAACCCTAAAACAGGATCCATGCGAAAATCAATTAATTCAGAGGTTTAGAGATTATACCAGATATAAACAAAAATGAGAATCTGAAACCGACTGCGCCTCGAATCTCCAACGCAATACAAACCGATTGCGCCTCTACGGTATCCACACGAACGCCGCACGAACCGTCGAACGATTCTGCAATAAGAAGGACTTGCGGTACTAGCCACCAAAAGGAATGGATTTTTGAATCTGTTTTTCTCTAGTCTCTCTCTAAGAGCGGCTAGGGTTTTTCTATTCTGATATCTTACCCTAAGTAGCTGCTATATATCATATATATAGTAGTTAAAAGGAATTAATCAAAATCAAAACCTAATTATATAAAATCCGAATATATATATATATATATATATATATATATATATATATATATATCTTAATTAAGTCTTACTTAATTAATATACATATATACAAATTCTCCTTTTAATTTAAATTCGTGATTTAAATACTATTAATCATATTAATATATTTAATTCCTTAAAATTTAAATTAATTCCCTTTTAAATAACGTTCTATGTGTGTGACCCTATAGGTTATTATTACGTTGACAATAATTTTAAAATCATATTATAAAATTATAAACAGTGAGCGGCATCTAGTAATGCATCACTGCTACCCAAGTAATAATAAGATCGATGATTCGATGCAACCTTTTTGTGACCAATGTTTCAATGCAATTTAATCCTTTTAACCTTAATATCATAGATTAAACTCGAGTCATGGAATGTGTCATACTCTTCATAATTTAATCTGAGTTTTCTTGATCAATGAGTAGACTATATGAAACAAATCACTATTTGAGCATGGCCATGCATTTCATAGTCCTACTCAATCAAGAGGCCTATGGATATCACCCATAATATATAGGATGGTTAAATTCCATCTAGATCACTCATATTTCTCACATGATTAATGATGAACCCAATAATCACCTTTATAGTCCACCCGATTAAAGGTGACATTTGATGATATTAAAGTACATAAATTCTCGTGTAGTAATATAGCGATTTCAGGTCAGAGGACCATTACATCATTGTCACTATGAGAATTGTTAATGACACTTCGCATAATGCTCCATATAGAATTCTCATGGTGGGTCTGTCCAGTACATCGTTCTCTAACATGTACCTATGCATTGACTTAATATCTCATATATTTATGACCAATGAGATTTGGTCATCAGTCAATCCATATACTAGTCTCAATGCATCATTGTTGTCCCATCAACAATGATACTCGACTAGGGACATTTAAGAACACTGATACTAATGGTAATATATAATCTCATGTTCAAGTCACATACTTGAAACTATATAATTTGTATCACTGTTCTAAGGAATTTTATTATGTTAACAATTATATTACGCAGTAAATAAAACCATAATAAAATCATATATTTATTCAATCAAATATAATATCAAAACGTTAAGCAATTATATCAAATAATTGGCCTCTAGGGCATAACCTCTAACACTTAACTCCGGAGAAGTTAAACTTTGATTTATCTATTGAAACTCCATTGGGAGAAACCTTCGTTACCTCCACTGTTTATAAATCTTATTTGATTCAAATCGACACTTTCACGTTACGTGTTGATCTTGTCTCTTTGAAAACACTTGTCTTTTATGCGATTTTAGGAAACGATTGGTTAACTATTCATCATGTTTTTCGTAAGGTTGTTAGCTTTCATATTCCTAACCAACCTATTATGCGAATTCAAGCAACCAAACCACTAAATTCAATCATTGTCATATCAAGCCATAAGTAAAGAGCCCCGATCCTTTTGTTGATGACTTCCTTGTATGGTTTTGAATGCGACGTCGTGAATGAAGATAACAAGTTGATAGGTATCATTGTGAGGTGCTATCTAGGTTAAGGGATAGAAGTCACAATTGGTATCAATGTGACGTACTATCCAAGTCATGGATGTGAGTAACAGTTTTGAATGATATTTTTTTCATTAATAAATCTCTTGACGTATTCCTGAAGACTTCTTAGCCTACCCCAGAGCATGAAATCGAAATTTGTATTGACACCGGTACAAAACCCATTTCTTAAACCCTCAAAATAATTTTTTCAACTAAAACGAAAGTAACATACACCAAAGACGTTGACTCGAGCTGTTGAAGATTACGATCGTACTATTTAATATCATCGTGGAAGAGCGAACGTGGTAGCTGACGTGTTGAGTAGAAGATCGTATGCGTTTACAAGTGCGATGTTGTTAACACAAAGACTCATTTCGTATAACTTACACATGATGAAGATAGAGTTAAAGACTCTAGGGATCCACATGAAGATAATGAATATACGAGTAAAATTGACTTTAATCGATAAAGTTAAAGACGCTCAAGCTACATACCCGAATCTGATGAATGTGAAGAAGAAGGTTCAAGAGGGTGTTATTTTAGAAGCAAGAGTTGCTGAAGAGAGGAAATCTCAACCCTCAATTTAATTGGCCCATTTGAAATCCTCGATTGAGTAGGAACTGTGGCTTATAGACTCGTTTTACCGCCAAATATATTGCGTGTTCATAACGTTTTTTTTATCGATGTTACGTAAATATGTGGACGACCCGAACCACATTATTAATTTAGAACCGGACGAGATAGCGGATGATTTAACGTTTGAAGAGATACGTGTTACAATCTTGGATAAGAAGAATCGTATTCAACACTCAAAGGTTATATCTCAAGAGTTAGAATTTGAAGTGAAGTCAAGGTATCCTCACTTGTTCGGCATACCAGGTACGTACGTAAATTTCGAGGGCGAAATTCCATAAGGAGGGGAGATTGTGAAACCCCAGATTTTATGAATAAAGAATTAATTTTCTCGAAATAATTTTTTAATATTATGGTGTGAATTTGATATAATATTATAGTTGTGGGTAGTAATTATAAATTTTGCAAAGTATGCAAGTTGTTATATTATATTCGATTGGTCAAGGAATATTCTTTGTGTCGGAAAATATCCGTACGACGGTACACTTATTGGTGGACCCCACAATGAAATTATTATCTGATTGAGAAAACGACAAAAAAATATTTTATTGAAAATAACGGCAAAAGTTTTACCATTGATACTGTTGAACTACAGGGTAGTAAAAGTACAGTAATACGCGTTGTTGCATAGTAGCACACGGTATTGATTATTGATATTTATGTGAGAAGTCACTCCGTTTGATTCAATTATTGTCGATTAATAATATGAATTATTATAGCAATGATGACGTTTTGTTTTATTCGTATTATTAACGTAATAAAACAGAAACATCTTTTTATATAAAACAGAATACTTTATTAAAGTTATTCTATAAATAGAATATATTATATTTTATTATGCATAGTGTTGCATAGTGTTGCATAGTGTTTTGTATAGTGTTGCATAGTGTTTGCATAGTAAATTTTTTTTTATATAAATAGAATATATTATATTTTATTTAAAAGATTTTTCTTTAAATATGGACAGTCAGATTAAAGTAAATCAATCTGGACCGTTCATGGATTAGTTACTATGCATTCCATTTTCCTATAAATAGAAGCTCATTCCTTCATTATTTTCTTACGAATTCACTGAACTCTAGAGAGAGAAACTATAGAGAGATAGAAGAAAAGCTTTTTGCTACTTAACTTTTCTTTTCCTATATCCAGTTTCTGTTACGGTAAGGGGTGTTATTCTTTCTTATTCATGAAGAGAACTGTTGTTATTCCATTTCTTATTATTCTGTTGGAATAACCTGTATACGCGATCTACCCTATACTTTGTGATATTCTTCTATTATTCTGTTGGAACATCATGTCTGTGTGTTTTACACCGGACCTGGTTCCGTCTTTATTATTATTCCGTTGGAACATTCTGTCTGTGTGTTTTACACCGGACCTGGTTCCGTCTTTATTATTATTCCGTTGGAACATCCTGTCTGTGTGTTTTACATCGGACCTGGTTCCGTCTTTATTATTCTGTTGGAACATCCTGTCGGTGCAAATTTTGCCTGACCTGGTTCCGTTATTATTATTCTGTTGGAATAACCTGTCGATGCGAAGTACCGCATGCATGGTGATTTCTTTTGTTATTCCATTCTTTATTATACTCAGTTGGTTAAAATTTTGACTTCTATACTCCATGAAATTAGTAGAATATCCTTGGTATTTGCGCTTCATCCAGTATCTTTTCATGGAAATATTCTTCTGATCATTCTTGAATTTTACTCTACAAAGCAGTATCATGTGGACAATTTGGATATTAGTAGTTCTTGGACAAATTAATTCTTGAACTTGTTTTATTGAATTCTTATATCATTGTCATCATCCTCATGTTTATGTTATGTTGAAAGTCATCTGTGGCCTGTAGTGCATAGATGGACTTGGTATGATTATGACCAGGGATTATTCGGTATAATCATGACCGTAATGTTACAAATGATGTGAAAATTAAAAGTCCTCATTGGCCCGTAGTGCATTGATGGACAGTTTTTGGTATGATTATGGCTATGGATTCTCTTCGGCCAAGGGAGCAAAGATGAATTGTTTTATGGTATGATCAGGACCGTTGATGAAAACACGATTATCTTTGGCCCGTAGTGCATGGATAATTCGTGGTCGTGATACTAAAGAATATCATTGGCCTGTAGTGCAGGGATGATTTAATGATGTGAATTATTTATTGAGCTGAGTCTCAGCGATAAAAGTGATGAAAAACTTTTTAAATCATAAAAGATAGTAGATTTTATTCTCTACTTGACTCTTTTAATGGATTGCTTGATCCGCTGCAGTTAAACTTGATGTCAATTATATTTTATCAGTTTAACATTGTTGAGGACTAATGATAACTTATTCTGTATTATCTTAGTCATAATATTTCTTACTGGGCTAGTTGAGCTCACCCTTTCTTTCACTGTTCTCTTCAGGAAATGAGAACATAGCAGGGACTAGTCGGGGAACGGAGTGACGGTCCAGAGGATAGCATTAGTAGTCCTCACTATTCTGTGAAATAGTGTATTAATAATTGTAATGAGGACTCTTTTTGAGTTTGTATAATCTTTAGTAGACAATAATTGTATTCAAACTCACAGTTATATTTTGTCGTATTGTACACGACAGTTGTATTAGTAAGTTGTATTTGAATTATGTACCATGTATCTGATGACCCAAGATGGGTGATGTATACCTAATTTTGGGGTCGTCACAATGAGGACTTATTCTGAGAGTGGATATTGTCTAGAAGACAATAATTGTATTAAAACTCACAGCTCTCTTGTTATATATTAAAGATTGTATTTGTATTCTGTACCATGTATTTGACGACTCAGAATAGGTGATGTATACCTATTTTGGGGGCGTCACAGTTGGTATCAAAGCTTAGGGATATGATCCCTGGCTAAGATGTGAGACAAGAACTAGGAGGGGAGATTCGGGGAATTCCTTCGCTAGTATGACCTACTTAAGTTTATTTGGTATTTAATTGGTCGGTCAGAGTATAGGGATAATAAGTGATATGTTAATTAACCCTTATTTTGTGGCAGTATTTGAAAATGGCATCCGAGAATGTTGAGAACATCAATGGAGCACAGGAGACCATTGAGTCTCCAAAGATCAATAACCAGGACAGTGTGCATCAGGAAGGCGACAATCCTCATGCAAACAACAACACTGACCAAATAATGAACAATGGAATGTTCTGAGGCTTCATGTAATTCATACAACATCAGGCGAGAGCGGCTCCTGTACAAAATGCAGGTGGAAACACTGGCAACTCTTGGACGATCGCCACTAAGCAGTTCAAGGAACTGGGACCACCGGAATTTTTTGGAGAGCCAAAACCACTTAAGACGGAGACGTGGATAAAGAAGATCTGCAAGATATTTGATGTCTTGGGATGCGCCGGGGAGCAAAAGGTTCCCTTTGCCACCTTCATGTTGCGTGCAGAGGCAGATTACTGGTGGGATCTGTAAAACGTACTCAACCTGCCGCACTAAAGATGACCTGGGAGAAGTTCCAAGAATTGTTCAACGACAAGTATTTTCCCGAAAGTATTCGTCACATGAAAGAGGTAGAGTTCATTAAGCTGGAGCAAAACAACATGATCGTGTCGCAGTACGAAGCCAAGTTTGCCGAGTTGTCCTGGTTTGCGTCCCATTTGGTTGATAATGAGGAGAGAATGACGCGAATGTTTCTAAGAGGTTTGAAACCCGAGATATGTCAATATCTTATCTCTCATAAACTGTGTTTGTATTCAGATGTTGTTAATAGGGCTCAGTTATTGGAGCGTGATAATGAGTCAACCCAACCAAAAGAGAGCAACCGGCAACCTCGAGATAAAGGGGTAACCTTAGTTCTTAATTTCTTGACTCGAATGAGTCGTTTCCCATCATCTACTGGAAGATCGAGTAGACTTCCTCGAATAGGTACTGGTTTGATGGTTGATGCAGGGTCTGGAGTAGGTTCAGGTTCTGTCTCTGTGAGAATGATTCTATGTTTTTGAACGGTTCTCTTTTTCGGCGGGGTTGAAGGGTCTCTTCTGGTGGAGGAAGGTCATCAGCTTCTGGTTCATCTATTTGAGGTTCAACAGTGGGTGTTTCAATGGGTGGATTGTCTTTGGGTTCAGGTTCTATTAGTGGAGTTTCAGTAGCTTTCAAAGATTTTCTAGACAGAAAATCTTCATAATCACTTACCTTAGAAGATGATGGCTTAATCAAAGTTACTGCAAAGGGTAAACAGTCATATATCAAAATTTACATCACATAAATTTTCAAATAATTGTATATATAAGACAAATTAATACTTACATTTGTGGTCTATAACCATGCTTGCTTGGTGAGAAGTAAGTAATTACATTCCTTCGATGGGAAGTTCTCGAAGAGTTCTATCATTTCATTTTCTCTTTCTTCTAAGATGTCACCGAAGTCAGCAGAAACTTTATCTTGAATAGACCAATTTGGCAGAGAAGCAATTTTTGGCCCGTTGATGAAGAACCATCCCTTATGCCATCCCTTGTTGCTGGAGGGGGTATAAACCAGGGATCGCCTTTCAAACTTCTCTCCTATCCTCGGTGATTGTTTACCCAGGACCTTAAACCCCTTTTCTCAGGTTTGGCTGACCTTGTAGACGGTAAAAAAGAAGTCGAGAGTGGGTTCTACACCCACTTCGTGGCAGAAGGCGATGAAGGCTAAGATATGAATGTAGGAGTTTGAAACTCGTTGGGCGAACCCAACACCAATAAACCCTAGGAGGGTTACCAAGAAAATGTGAAGAAAGAATCGGACCCCTTTATCAAGAATAGTCACTGGAACGGCTGTCCATCCTTCTGGCCTTTGGTACATTCGCTCCTCGGACCTAGGAGCTCTAACCAAATGGGTGTCCGGAATATGGCAGCGAGTTCGAATCTTCCTCAACTCAATCTCAGTGACCGTTGATGGAGTGTTGGCATGGGGATATTGTTCCTTACTCCTGAAGAACGCAAAAGGAGTAGGAAGAGGTTTTGGAGGCGGGACCTTCTTACTAGGAGTTGTAGCCTTGGGGTTTGAACTCGAAGCCTCTTTATTGGGGCTTGGATTCGGTGGAACAGTAGTGATTGGAGTCGCACGGCTGGGCGAACCTTGCTCGGAATCTTGGGAAGCCATGGATATCGAGTTGCAGAGAACAGGAGAGAGCTTGGCAGAGAAAGGAAGAACAAAGGTCATCTGAATTTCAAATTGACAGGTAAAACTATCAAATTTGGTGAAATTTACCTTTTGTAATGATGGTTACACGGTACACGAGGGCAGCACATTTAATTAATATCCATCATGGTGAATTTGGAGGGGTAGTGTCCAAGAGAAGTCTTGATATTTAACCGGATTGGGCCTCTCAAGTGGACTCCCGGTTTTAATTTGTCTTATTATTTTAATCCCACGCCGTTCGGGCCTTGGTAAGTTTCATTTTTAGCCTCTTTCAATCTTATTTAGCTTCTCATATTATAGACTATTTGTAGTTTTTTATTAAACATCCTGTTTAATAAAAAACTAGGAGGCAATATTGGGCCATGGTATATTAGGTATTGGGCCGAATAAATTGGGCCTATTTATTTGGTTAGTCCACTGGGCCATCATTAATGGATCCTAAGGTTATTGGGTTTGGTCCTTGTATTATCTTAGTTAAATCCTTATAGTATCGGGCCGGATCAGTGGACTGACCCATCAAATGACTAAATATCTATTACTTTGACCGGTAATGATGAAATAAGATGACAGTTGACTGTTATCTCTGCAAAATATTAATGTATATGGGATGATAGTCAGTCGGCGATGGAAAACAGTGACCAGAGGTAGTGGATGAGCTGCATGCAGTCGGCTGAGATCACCAAGATTGGGGAACTGTGTTTGACGGTAGCGGGTGGCACGGTAAACCGGGTCTGAGAGTATATCATAGCAAGGAGGTCTTCCAAGTACAGGTAACTGATAATTTTATCTCTCTCAATACACTAAATATTTTATCCTCCATTGTTAACCTTGTGATCGCCTGTACTGACTCTCACGCCTGAGCTATCCTCCGACGGTCGAAGCCATCAAGCTTTTGGTGTTGATCGTGTTTATTGTGCAGGATCAAGACGTCTTTCGTGATTGGGACGTGGCAAAAGATCTTGGCGTTAACAAATACAATATATGTATCAACTACTGTTTGTTTGTTAAATTAATTGTTTGTATTACTGTTCAACAGACTTAATAATATATATAATCATATTTAAATAAAAAAACTGCCCTTATTATACACTTGAGAAATGGGAGTTTCTGGGATATATAGACCAATTTTGTAAATGGGTCTCAATGTTCCTGATGGAAACTACTTGTTTAGTAGTTGAATCCAAAGAGAAAGAAGATGAAGAACTTCTTGACTTGGATAGATTTCTGAATAGGTTTGGCATTTGATGTATAAACGGTACTTAAAACTTAACAAGATAAGAAGACAAGTTTTGATGAACTGGGAAGTTTACTACAGGATTTAATTTGGGACTATGAGTGTTACGATTTTTCGTACTTTTCTGAAATTCCTCTTTTCCTGTAGTTGGATAAATCTATATTGTAAAGGGTGAACTTAAGATCCGAACCGTATATATATATATATATATATATATATATATATATAGAAAGGATCAAGAGCATAATTCTTAAATAGCATAATGCCTTAAGTAGCATAATTTCATGAAAACGACGTCGTTTTCATGGGACGCGGTGGCATTTTTGTAAATACGCGGTGGCATGATATTTACAAAAATGCCACCGCGTCCCATGAAAACGACGTCGTTTTGATGAAATTATGCTACTTAAGGCATTATGCTATTTAAGAATTATGCTCTTAATCCTTCCCGTATATATATATATATATATATATATATATATATATATATATATATATATATATATATATCCAGTCAGGACTCCCGAGTTTTGTTAAAATGCGAACTTTTTTTTATTTTTTGCTTTTCTAAAACAACTAAAAAAAAGTTTAATATTTTATGGAACTGGAATTTTTCCATAATACAATGTTTTGGGTGTGATTTGGATACATATAACAAAATATGTATGAAAAAATTTCAGTTCCATAAAATATTAAACTTTTTTTTAGTTGTTTAAAAAAAACAAAAAAAAAAGTCCGGACGGTACTAAAATGCGGGAGTCCGGACTGGAACTGGACCCTATATATATATATATATATATATATATATATATATATATATATATATATATATATATATATATACGGGAAGGATCAAGAGCATAATTCTTAAATAGCATAATGCCTTAAGTAGCATAATTTCATCAAAACGACGTCGTTTTAATGGGACGCGATGACATTTTTGTAAATACGCGGTGGCATGATATTTACAAAAATGTCACCGCGTCCCATTAAAACGACGTCGTTTTGATGAAATTATGCTACTTAAGGCATTATGCTATTTAAGAATTATACAGAACGGATCAGGTGAGGGCTCCCTTACTTTGTTAAAATGCGGACTTTTTTTTTTTTTTTGATTTTTTTTGGTTTTTTTTTTAAACAACTAAAAAAAATATTTAATATTTTATGGAATTGAAATTTTTCCATAATATAATGTTTTGAGCGTGTTTTGAATACCTATACCAAAAGTGGTGGTACAGTCTGCCCAGACTGTACATATATATTTTTGTTATACGTACCCAAATCACATCCAAAACACTGTATTATGAAAAAATTTCAGTTCCATAAAATATTAAACTTTTTTTTTAGTTATTAAAAAAAAAACTAAAAAAAATCAAAAAAAAAATCCGCATTTTAACAAAGTAAGGGAGTCCTTACCAGATCCTGACCCTATATATATATATATATATATATATATATATATATATATATATATATATCTAATAAAATATAAATAATTTTGAATTTCCCGCTCACTTAATAAATCATCTGGACCGTCCAAAGTTTGGGATAAATCTCACCGTTCGTACATCTATCTAATAAAATATATCTATCTATCTAATAATCTAATAATAATTTAATAAAATACAAATGACTTTAAATTTTCCGCTCACTCAATAAATTATTTTGGTCGTTCAAAGTTTGAGATAAATAATATTGTCCATACAGTGCCGGAGGCACGGGACCCAACTAGTATATATATATATATATATATATATATATATATATATATATATATATAGGGTCCGGATCCTGTCCGGACTCCCGGACAGGTGTAAAATCCGGTACCTTTTTTTTTTTTTTTTTTTTTTTGCTTTTTTTTTTTTGAAAAAACTAAAAAAAAAAAAAAAAAAATTTATGGAATTAGAATTTTTACATTATACAGTGTTTTGGGCGTGATTTGGATGCCTATAACAAAACATGTCTGTACAGTCTGGGCAGACTGTACATACATTGGTTGGTGTGGGTGTTAAAAACACACCCAAAACACTTTATTTTGGAAAAATTTCACTTCCATAATTTTTTTTTTTTTTTTTTAGTTGTTCTACAAAAAAAAAAAAAAAAAAAAAAAAAAATTTTTTCAGGTCCGGATTTTCTCCCGTCCGGGAGTCCGGACCTGATCTTTATTCTATATATATATATATATATATATATATATGAGCATGGCACAAAGTGGAACACTAATATTATGTGTTTCATCTTTCATGTGTCTGCTTGACTTTCAGGAAAAACTAATCTTGCACCCCAAGTGCATCTGATTCGAGAATCTAGCCATGATAAGTTCAATAATTTAACATTTGACTCCTTTTGACTTTTAAACGTTTTCTTACATGTTAAGGTTTGTTATTGGGGAAGAAAATGATTATTCTCAAATTATGCCGAATTAGCAAACGACTCTCAAACCTTAATACTCCCTCCCCATCCAAAAAAAAAATGAGCAAAATATAATTTACATATTAAAAAAAATTATAAAAAAGAATAAAAAAATTCTAAATTTATCCTTTAATAAATCCACAAAATTATATAAATTACTTTTATTTATAATAGTAATGGACCCCACTAAATGATGAATTAATTACCATCCACTTTATATATCTTTTGTGGACAAAAATATTGGAATGCATAGTTATTCTTTTGAAAACGAAGAAAGTATATGTAAAATCAAAAATCAAATTAAACTCACAGAATCTAGCCAATCAATCTTTATATGAAATACAGCACCAAACATAGCTTGTACCATAAGAGTGAGTTTTAGTGTCAGAGAAATAGAAGGAAAAAAAAAACAAAAGAGAGCAGATTTTTGCTCAAGATAATTATGTGAAAATATCAAAAATACATGTGTAAATATCAATTCCCAAAAAATAAGAGAAACAAAATCTTATATTTGTGAGGTCGTCTTGTAAAACCTACCATTCATCCAGCTGTATATATTCTAGCTAGACAAGCTTGATCTTTATACCATCTACAGCACAAAACCTCAACAAGATGAGACACGGCATGGCTTCTACCACAGATTTGGAACGTGTTATATAAATAAATAAATAAATATAATTAATAAATAAAAATAAAAGGAACACCAAGAATTAAAATTAGCATTCCATTGTGAATAGGTGCTGAAAGACAGTCTCAATATGCATTGAATGGTAATTCATCATTCTCAAAAATATAAATAAATAAATAAATAATGTAATTCATCCAGCTATTTTCAAGTTACAAAATTCCTATTAGCAGGATAATTTAACTCATAAATAACAGTCATCTTTGTCTATACTTGAGCAGCATTTTTTCATATCTGCTTTCCCCAGGAAAATCACCAAAAGGATTCCATTCAATTGCTAATAAACCCACATGCACGGCCACAGCACCCGTGTACTCAGCTAAAATCCTTTTTTATTTTTTTATTTTTTTTTAAAAAACTCACCCTATAAGCTAGCTGCAACTATTAATGGAATCCATATACAAATACTCGTACATGCTTACTCGTACATCAAAAGCAAGTTGTCACGCTGCAGCTTTTGCAGTCAGTGTGATTCTCCCCATCACACAGTTTGTAATCATTGAGTCGGGGTGTCATCGATTCAGGGTGCTTGGAAGAGTGGACTAGGTCAGGCTGTAAAGCTAGTGCTGGCGTGACGTCTTTTGCAGAAAATGGATGGTTGGCATTATCCATATTTTTCTTTAACCTGTTTTTTGAAGATGGGTTGCCATTGGATGTCAGAAGTTATGTACCAAACTACAAATATATAACAGTTTAAAGATATATACCCGAAAAGGCACTTACCACTAGAGCGTGATCTCGTAGTAACTGCCATGTGAAATGATACAATTAGAAGCCTTCATTTTGATGCAAAGTATTAGTCTGGAAAATATATGGCAACCCAAAAGGTTGCCATTGGAACATAGACGAGCTGTTGTAGATGCACATTTCCTGTTATGCTCATGAAGCCATCGGCTCTTTTTTCGATGAAAATACTTGAGGGATGTCCTTGAGGTTTGGCAATGTCATGACTTCTTTGATGAATAAGATCAGAGTTTCTCCGAAGGTTGAGAATCTGGGTTACACACTAATACAGACCTTTGAACGACAATTGCAACCAAAAACTTGTCACTATTAGACTCTATCCGATATGACTAGGATGCAGAAATGTATCTACTAATGTTGACACTGTTCCTAGGACCAGTGTAACACAGTGAAAACAAAGGTAGCAGATATCATCAAGTTCATTCTTCCACTGAAAATTGGGCCATAACTTCAATGCAGTGCACATAATCATCCCTGCAACCAACAAAAATCCTGCCACCAATCATCACGGGTGAAGAAAATATGTCTCCTTGTAGATCCAACCTAGCAAATTCTTGAACCACAACTTTTGGGTTTGTCTCTCCATCAGCTTCAAAACTGATTCTCAGTACATGGATACTTCCGGAACTCGCACAAACACATATCAACCTGGAAATGAAATGGACAAATGTGAAATGAAAGGGATATATTGATGTTTCAGACAATCTGATCATTTAGGTCCAGTCAGTTACCTCTCTGATAGATGTGAGGGATCAGATACTAAATGTAAGTTCTCATCAGCATAAGCTGATGAAGTAACTGGATCTTTAATATTGTATTCCCAGAGTAAATCTCCAGTTTCCTGGAGGGAAGGTGCAAACACAATCAGCGTGCAATGAAAGTCATGATATAAATGAAGATCCATAAAGTTTATGGTGAAAACGTGTAGAACAGTAATTCCATCAAAATCTCCATGTTTATGAAATTTTAATGTGCAACTATTATTAAGTATTGCTAGTACAGTAGAATACAACGATTAATTTGTCCGATGAATTTTGATAGTGAGTCTCATGTCACTCATAAAATAGATTTTAATAAACTCATTACACCTTTTGAGTAGGAAACGTGCATTAGTCCGTTAAGTAAAATACTAAACAAAGATTGATGTAAGAAGAGAAAAATATAATGTGAAGTCGTGAAAAGCACAGAAAGAAAAAGGGCCTAACCAAGAATATAATAAAGACTAGAAAGAAGAACGACAAACTACGACTGAACCCAATCAAGCTCTCACCTCCATTTATTAAAAGAGAAACAGGTCCATCATAATTCAAAAAATAAAAAATATAGCGACTGCTTTACAAATATTATGGAGGAACCGAAATGCGAGTTGAAAGACTTGAAACCAGAAATTGTTAAACCAGAGAACAATTCGAGTTAACACTCGTTATAAAAGCTTAGGTGGTTTATATTGTGATATTTTTTGATATAACTGATAATAGTAAAGAAAAAGATAACTTATAAGGACATAGTATTACATCTTCCAGATATCTCATAACATCAAAGATAGTTTGCTTAATACTTACCCTCCTTTCTAATAATGAAGGGATGAATAAATGTAGTAGAGCTATTTCCCATTGAATCATAAGCTCAGAATCTGAATCCTCCAAAAATATTTCTGAGATTAAGGAGAATCTCATGTACTTTGAATTCTATACTAGGAATACAACTCTGCTTTATGATTTAATAGACCAGACTATAGGGCTCATACCAAGGAAAATGGAGACTAATTCTAAATATAGAAACAATAAAAAGCTCTTGACATTATTAAACTTAAAATTCTTACCAATTCAAATGAATATATACTTCCATTTCTTGAACATATGAGCACCTGAAGAAGACAAAAACTTTAAAATATTAGGTAAATAAAAAACCTATGATTGATATAACCATAGTTTAAGATCATTTGGTTTTTTATGCTATTTGGTTTCTCGCATCGAACTACTCATCTGGTGCTAATTTTGGATAGGTTTTGGTTATAACAACACTATGAGATCACGTTAGCCAAATTCTCTGGCACAAAGGCTTGGCTCATCATCAACAAGGATGAGAAGAGTATTACAGAATGCTCTAATTTATACAAACCTATCAAACTTTGAGAGGTAAAAGCAGAAATCCAAGTGAGTTCTAGATTTTTCTTCCAAATGAAACTTTAACTTTTAGTTGGGATCAGGTTTGCCAAATTATCTGGCACAAAAGAATGCCTGGACAAGAATTCAACGAACCTGATGACAAATACTTCTTATTCACATGTAGACTGTCGTTATTGAGTACTTAAAAGTATTGCTTGTGACATTATTTAAACACCTAACATTCTACGTACTTGTATAGTGGAAATTTCGTCACCATTACAAACAGAATAAAACACAAAATATGTGGAAAAAAAACTCTAACTGCTAGTGATATTAGAATTTCGAGACAACTAACACATGGTAACATCAGTTCTCAATTTCTAAAGTAACTTGAAAAAGATCCATGACTCCTGAAATGGTTACCTGTGAAGGTAGTACATGAGATATACAGGGTCCAGAAAATATTGGGCCGCCAGTTTTTGACTGCATCCAGAAACACCGGCAGAAAAAAAAAGTAAGAATAACAATAGCATCTAAGATATTGAACCAAAGAGATGCATGTTGCATGTATAGAAGTTGATTTACAAGAAACTCCTAATCGTTCTTCTACTATGGTATGGAAACTAGATTCAATGGTAAATTAGTGCATTTTATTTAGAAGATCACAGATAAGATATAGACATGAAAATGACCAAGTGTGAATTCCTTTTCTGTCTTTCCTGGAATCCCCAAGATGCTCCTATCAAACCCATCAAAAGTAATCTAATACATGTCATACTTTGGTCATTTCAATCAATTTCTAGAGATTTTTGATATACCAAGTTTTGTGATGATTCATTCAGTTGACATTCAATAAGAAAATACAAAACAAAATTTATTCATTTTGAAAGAAGAAATTTGCATTCCTAGTGGCCGAGTTCACTACATCAAAAGGGTAGGTGTTTTGCATACTCATCATATTGTGTAAACTGGCCTTAAGTGAAGCCAAATGTACTCAATGAAAATGACAAACCCCCAAGACATTTAATTCTACTATGGTGAATCAAAATACAGTAAATAATACTGTTTAATGAGTTCACAGTAACTTAACCAAACAGTAGTTAATCAATATGTAGCCTGCTTCTGGTGATCCCCCACTTCTCACTTGTAGAATTTGAACATTTATTCAAATAAAAACTTAACTTCATACCCTCCATATAATGGATCCATTTGCATCTAATGCAACAACATTCCCGCTCACCAAGCTACAAATGACTGCAAAACCATACAGAAAAAGTGATTTAAGTACAGTGGTTATTCCAAAATACAGAAACAAAAGCATATATCCAAGCAGATGTGAGCATGAATATGTAACAACTTCCCGAAAAACAATCTTCGGAAGTATTGATTCTAGGAAGAAATATATATGGACCGTCATCCCAGGGGTCTTATTGAAACAAGGCACAAAAATGGCTGCTTTATTTAAAAATATTCAGGAATCAGGATGAACCATGTCAGTCCCCTGATATGCATATAAAGGTTCTGTTTATTATGTTTTGCTCTTTCAGAGATCTTGACTGATGGCCTAATGTTATGTCTTTCGAAGAAACTCTAACAGGTCATGATGCATGAGTACAAAGTTCGATGATAAATTGGAACTACAAATACCATTTCCATTATTACAATCGACAGAGAGAGAGCCAAAAACAGGTGCTCCTAAGTCTTGCAACCACAGTTTACCGAATGGCGCTGCCTGCACAACAAAGCATACAATAAACATATCAAAATTATGATAAACCACAACAAAAAGAAATACACATGCAAAGTCCATTTCCATTAGAAGGCACACTAAAGATGGCAAAGAAACTAAGAACCATTGGCGTACAGTGCGAAAAATCCTTTCATTGCTTCTCATGACCCTATAAGAAAATTAGTCCAAGCCTGAATATTTGGTATATCAAACAAGGACATCAAAAAATTTATTGATAATTATATGAAAATGAGAAAACCAGATATAAGCCATTCTTACACTGGGAAAATTTTACATCCGTTAAGTGAACCCAGAAATAAAGAGCATTTATATATATATACATATATATATATATATGCATATATATATATAGAGAGAGAGAGAAAGAGAGGCAAGTGGTTTCTCATCAATAACTCAGAAAATCAGAAAGAGTCCTATATATTGCAACAAAAACATATCGACTCTTCTTGCGAGTAGACACAATGGCATAGTATGTAAAATTGTAAATAATACAGATACATGGGCAATTGGTTGATGAGTACTCGCAACAAAAGTCGACATCTTTTAGTCGCAGCGCAAATCTTTTCTGGATTAGAAAATGATAATTTTCTGCAGAACAATGTGAGAGCATGAATGAGGGAATGTTCAAATCAGGAAATAATTCTTCCATTTAGATCATAGACATGAAATTCATGCTATATTATGATAATAATACTGGAAACCCAGCTAGAGACTAGGAATTATATACCTTAATGGATATTGCTGTCATGAGACCACTAGTAGCAGCAACATAAAGTTTGTCGTGCACCTGAATTTAAAATGAAAAAATAATTCCTACTAATCAATATAAGTACTTTTTTATAACTAAAGGTATCATCAATATAAGTGAGTTATACAAAGGAGAACAGTTGCCCACGAGTTCTTTTTTCCATCATTTCCTTTTACAGGCAGCAGGAAACTAAAAAGTGTCATAATTTTTGTTAGATAAAAGAAGAAGATTATATTTTGAGAGAAAGTAAGAGATTACAAAGTAGGGGTAGACAAGAAATGCAATTGCATTCTGTTTCTGTATTATGATGCACCTTGGTTTGTCACTCCAAGTGCAAAGTGGGTTGCACACTTGCACATGTTAAGGAGCAGTAAAGCATAATAGAAATTGTTAGACGCGCTATCTATAATAGATTATCCTTTTAGTGCCATTTGTAAGTTTGCATTTATTTGTTTATTTTTATTTTTATTTTTTGATAAGTAAGAGCAGTTTGTAACTCATCATTTTCAAAGAGTTCTAGAAGAGTAAAAAGCATAATAGTTTATGAATAATGGCAAGGAAAAAACAAACCTCATCAATTGCAGGTGACCCATATATACTACCCCCACAAGGAAGCTTGTAAATACAGCAATAACCTCTATAATCAAGGGCATAGATATTATGGTCATATGACCCACACCTGAAATTTTTGATATTGGGAAAAATAATGGATCTGTTAGGAGTGTAATCACAATATTAGAGTGTCCATCACCCACTTACTAACACAAATAAAAAATGAAAAATAGAATGTATAGTTCAAATCAACTAATTTTGGTCCACCTAACTATAATATATACTTGAATAAAAAAGTTTCAACTTTCATCTAAGTTGTCGCATTTTGTATGGATGACCAAACAATCAATGATACTAACTGTAAGCCAAAAGTGGTGTCATTGGTAGGAAGTGTATTGTTTATTGTGAAAAAAGTTTTTATTTGTTCCTCGTACTAGAGTTTGTTCTAAGAATATATGTTTTACTTTTGTCTATTTCCAGAATACAAAAGCACAAAATTCATAGCCTTGAGATGATTGATACATTTTTGTAGGAGAGCTGCCGAGGTATGAGGGTAGCACCATAGAATAGGACAACAGAAAAGGCTAAGTTACTTGTGGTATGAATTTAAACTGGTTTGGTGCATCCTACTATCTAGGACCTGTACAAAACTTCCTCAGTTGATCATTTGTGAAACTATGGTAGGAGTGACCCATGATATGAATTAAAACTGGTTGATTAATCATTTGTGCAACTTTGGTGGGAGTGTGCGTTATATGAATTTAAATTGGCTTCATGCAACCTGCTATCTGGGAGTTCCCACTATTTCCAGAATTGCTACTGCATCGCCAACTAAGAGTGCTATGTGGTACTTTAATCACGTTTAGAACTTTAGATCAAGTTCAGGTGTGAGACAGATGTACTCTACAAGATAATAATGCTTCCCACAATGTGTCAGAACACAGAAGACCACTTCGTGAAGGGAGATAAAAAATCTTCTAGATACAGCATATGGATTTTTAATTTTCATCAAAATATCTCCTAGACAGGAATCCAAAATCCATGGCAAGAAGTACAAGCCCAAAAGCTCCATTGCCCATTTTGTTTTTTTGCAATCTTCCATGCTTTTATGAGAAATATAGGAATCTACCCTACAAAGTGAAGAAGAAAGTTCATTGAAATTCAATATATGCATATCTCAAGTATGAGATTAGTGTTGAAACAACCCGGGTCAAATCCCAAATCCGGAACGGATCTTGGGTTAAATCCCAAGTCTGAATCAAATCAAATCCATCCAAATAAGGAGTTAAACCATTGGCCCAATAAAAAAAATTTTGGTCATCTTACCCCACCACATGCTCGCCCAAAAGGTCACAACTTGAAGGTACTATTGGTAGTAACTTAATTCTTTAAGTACATACAAATTTTTCCCATATCTTTCGATGTGGGACTGGGGTGTTACAAACTCTCCCACTTAAATTTCTAACGTCCCTGTCAGAACCGATCACACACACGGTCCATAGATCTTTACCTTTCTAGCCATTGTGGGATAATACCGGCTGGCTTATGTCCCCACCTCCGAACCTCCTTCTCTCCATTGTGGGAAAATCGTGTCCCCACCTCTGGCAACTCAATTGGATGACGCAACCCGACTCGACCCGAGCTTTCGAGAGTCGGCTTTGATACCATATGAAACAACCCGGGTCAAATCCCGAGTCCGGAACAAATCTTGGGTCAAATCCCAAGTCTAAATCGAATCAAATCCATCCAAATAAGGAGTTAAACCACTAACTTAATAATATCTTCTTAGGTCATCTTAGCCCACCACAGTCTCACTCAAAAGGTCATGACTTGAAGGTACTATTGGTAATAATTTAATTCCTTAAGTACAGATAAATTTTTCTCATATCTTTCTATGTGGGACTGTGGTGTTACAAGTGTCTTGAAAGGGATCGATCCATGAGACGTCGTCGTCGTAGATGATTCGCTATTTAGTTATTTATTTATTAGTGTCTTTTTATTAGTTTAGTTTGTGGTCTTGTTATTTATTAGTTTATTTCAGTATTGGGTTATTTATTTAGAGGCCCAATTGTTAATGGGCTTTTAGGATTATTAGAGGTTCTCCTGCGGTTAGATCATACTAGTTTTTTTAATTTTCCTTATTGATTTACCACTTTCAATTAATTATTTGTTCATCAATTTCCGTCCTACATCATATTTGATATACTTTTTTCAAAAAAAAAATTGTTGCGACGTTGTTTTGGAGATAGGCAGGTAACCCTAACTTAAGACTGTTCATCGATATATAACCGAACCGGACCGGTCCGAACTGTACCATACCGGTTATTAAAAGTACCTAAAAGTACGTACCGATATCGATACCGGTACCGATATTCCGAACCAGTTAGCCGATTCGGTACCGATTTAGTACCGATTTTTACTCGCAACTATACCGGTTGTCATAATCATTTAATAACTATACCAAAAAGTTCTCAATGTGGTCCTAGTGTATTATAAGAGAGGCATCATGTAGAAACCAAATCTGTTTATTTCTTCACCAACAATTGCAGACTGATAGAGCCTATTTACAAGATAAGGAGCTTGACTAGAAAAGGAAGGAAGCTCCTTCTAATCAACAAACTCGAACCTTGCTAGGAGCTGCACAGCAACCATAGCCACACTGCCCTGGAACCACATAATCATCAGAAGCACCTTTAAGAATTTTGCAGATTCCAAAACAAGACTTGAGTACCAAAAACAGAGATGCTTCCAAGAAGAAAACAGATCAAACTAATCTGAATATCAAAAAAAAAACTAAAAGGGATCAGATCGACCCAAAAACAGATAGAAATAACAAGAAGCATATGATAAACCCAAAAACATACATTCGTAGAAATCCTCAAATCTTAAAAAGAAAAGGGGGAAAATTACCTTGTGAGAGTTGAGGCCTTGAGGGAGATGAAGTGAGAGTGTGGGACAGACGGGAGAATCGGAGAGCGAAACTGTGAGAGTTTCTGATTTGGGAGATAAAGATCGATGAAGTGAGATTGTGAGATTGTGAGTCTGAGAAATGAAGGGAGATTTCAGATTTGGGAGATGAAGTGAGGTCCTGTACAAATAAACTGGTATACCGATTCGGTACGAGATATACCGAATAAGCAAAACAACATTCCAATCCCGAATAAGCGGTATATACCGGTTAAAAATACCGATCCCAAACCAGTTTCACGTTGTCTCGAAACGACTGGTTCGAACTGGTTAGGTCAAATATCGAAAAAAACAAAAAAAATGTCCACCCCTACCTTAACTTTCCTAATTTAAATTAAAAAATCTTGCAAATTACCTTTTAGTATCCCAAACTTCCACTCTCCATTTAAATATTGCCCCAAAGTTTATTAGTTTCCATTTTTTCACCCATGTTTCTTGCATAAAAAGCCCTAAACTTTTAACCTTAGCACTTTTCACCCCAGTCTCATCCTTTTTGATCAGTTAGGTCCATTAAAAAAAGGTAAAAGTAAATATTTCATTTTGAATATTCGGATTTTCAATATTTAATCGCTTGAATTCCCTTCGTTCATTAGTTCTGAAATTTTTGAAAGCCTGTTTTGGATTTGTTTTTTTAAAATTGCATATTATTCCATCTAGTTGCATATTATTCGATTATTATTATTAGCTTTTGGGATTGGAATTGCAATTGCATAGGATTAGATTTGTAATTTTAATTTGCTTCAATTAAATTTTTGTATTGTCTCGGCTTTGCACTTGCAGTTGCATCATGACTACACGTACCCAAGCTGCTTTAGAAGAAATTCATGACCAATTTGTGGCCATAGTTGCACAACTGGGTCAAATGAATGATAGGATCACACACATTAAACAAAGACAACCTGTAGTGGAACCTCAGGGAATGATGGGAAATGGGCATGTCAAAAACCCACATGTTAGACAGTGTGAACATCCTAGGCATGATCCTTATAATGATGACTATAGAAAAATCAAGGTAGATGCACCAGAGTTTGACGGCAGATTTGATCCCAATGCATTCCTTGATTGGTTGTCTAGCATGGAGAAGTATTTTGACTAGTATGGGATGACAGAAATAGGAAGGTACGATTCGCCAAAATGAAATTAGTGAAATTAGCCAGTTTATTATGGTCAGGGGTTGAGAGAGACTTAGAGCACCTAGGTGAGCCACCCATCAGGCATTGGGAGGATATGAAAACTTGCCTAAAGCAATATTATCTAACCGTAAGGCATACTGATAGGTTAATGGAGAAGTATGACGATTTTGATCAGGGTATTAATATGCATGTTGGCGATTACATCTACAGATTTAGGGAGTTACTCAAAGATGTAAGATCAATGATAGTGATTGACCATTATAAAGTTCAAGAATGGTTTACGACCTGAACTTCAATCACACATCCTAACTAGTGGCATCACTACCTTAGATGACCTTTTTCGATTAGCTCTAGATAACGAGTATAGGTTACAGGATATCACTAGGAGAGTCCATTCTTATTCAGGTCAGCCTAGTTATCGAAATTTCTTGCAGAATAGACATTTTCCCACTTCTCTAACGTTCTCTAGGGCTAGTAACACTGTAGCTGGGCCATCTCGTGACAAAGGAAAGGGTGTACCTGCACCCAACTCTCAGTCTACTACCCAGGAGAGTTGCTTTATGTGCCAAGGGTTAGGGCACAAGTCTTTCGAGTGCCCCAATCGCAATCGCCAATGGGTAACAATAGCTAGGGAAACTTCAAAAAAAGAAGGGGATATTATCGGGGATGAAGTCGAGGGTGAGTATGACTCATAGGATGAGGAGGTTGATGAGCACCTAGAGGAGATAAGTAGTCAGATAGGTGTCATGAGATGCGTTTTCACGAGTCATAGGAGATAGGATAATTGGAGGAGAAACAACATATTTCAAACCTACAACAAAGTAGATGGTGTCTCTTCAAAGTTTATCATCGATGGAGGTAGTTTAAATGTGGTTGTTGAGTCTGCCTTACCACGGATGAAGTTGAAGGCAAAACCATATCCCAAGCCTTTTAACGCCGCCTGGGTCAACAAGACATCCATTAATGTGTCAAATAGATGTCTAGTGTTGATCCACCTTCAGGGCTATGAAGAGAGTATTTGGTGTGATGTCCTATGAATGTGTCACATATTCTACTAGGGCGACCTTGGCTATATGATTGTAATGTGACTCATTATGGGAGGACGAACACGTGTTTACATAAAAGGGGCAGAAAATATCATTAGCATCTGTGAGACCACGAGTGTCATCCAAGAGTCAACCAAAGGAGACCAACTTACCTACCCAACAAACCAAACTCCATATTCTAAATAGAAAGGAGTTAAAGCAGAGCGTGTTGGAGGAGAATATAGTTGTCGATGCGTTGCGTAGGGTGTCTATCCTTGTCAACTCTTTGAGAGTGAAGGTTGTGGGATTTGAGCGCATTATGTAGGAGTACCTTACTTGTCGCGACTTTGGTGATATTTATGTTGCCCTATAGGATCCTAGTTCCCCACCCTCTAGTGATTTTTGTATCTATGATGGGTATCTTTTTAAGGGCACCCGCTTGTGTATTCCTAGTACATCGATGCATGATTATTTATTATGGGAGTTACGTGCGAGAGGTTTAGCTGAACACTTTGGTCGAGATAAAACCATTGCCATTGTGGAAGAAAGGTTCTTTTGACTAGCTTCAAGAGGAATGTAGCTCGTGGTGTTTTTGAGTGCCGCATGTCAGATTGCTAAGGGTTGGAAGCATAACACGGGGTTTACCTATGGCTGAGTTTGCATATAATAGCTCAGTTGATCGTTCGAATGGAGTAAGTACTTTTCAGGCTTACACTAGTTATCAGCCTAGGAAACTTGTTGATTTAGCTCCTCTTCCCATTGCATATAGGGATAGTGAGTCTGCAAAGTCTTTTGCGCATCACATTCATGATTTTCATGCTGAGATAAGAAAGAAAATTAATTTGAGCAATGAAAATTATAAGTCTGTTGCAGATGTTCATCGCATGTATCAAGAGTTTTATGAGAATGATCGAGTGATGTTGCGATAACGTGCAAAGAGATTACCACCTGGCACATGGAAGAAAGTGCATGCTAAGAGGATGTGTCCATTTCGAGTTCGGAAGAAAGTTAGTGCTAATGCATACGAGTTTCCGAGTGATATGGCTATTGGTCTTGATTCAATGTAGAAGACCTTACTCCTTATCATGGGTCTTTGATTATTCCACCCTCTCTTCCACTTCTTCTTCTACTTCTTCCCTTATTTCGCCTACACTTGCTACCTATACTTGTTCCTCTTTTACCTGTTCCACTTTCACTTCCTATTGTTCCTACATAGTGTACAACAAAGGTTATTAAGGATGTGTTTGATGAGCGGGTTGTGTCGACCAGACAAGGTGGTTACCATCAATTTTTGTGAAGTGGAGAAACAAGGCTTTCACTTCGTCAGATACTTCATTTTTGCAGTCAGGGAGAGTTGATAGGGATTGATCAATGAGACGTCGATTGCGTTGATGATTCGCTATTTAGTTTTTTGTTTACCTGTCTATTTATTTATTTAGTTCGTAGACTTGTTATTTATTGGTTTATTTCAGTATTGGATTATTTATTTAAACGCCCAATTGTTAATGAGCTTAGGATTATTAGAGTTTCTTTTTATTATAAATATGTAAGTCATGACTGAATATTGGAGACACGTTTATATTGAAATTATCCTAATTATTGGTTGCGATCAATACTTTTTCTCCTTATTGCGGTTGGAAAATCCTAAGGGCAATGGTTCTCCTGCAATTAGATCACCCTAGTTTTTTTAATTTTTCTTATTGATTTGTCACTTTCAATTAATTATTTGTTCATCAATTTCCGTCCTACATCATGTCTGTCTATGCATTTTTCAACAAAAAGCAAGAGGAGAAAATAAGGAAATCAGTACCAGATTAAGTGCCTGCACTTGTCTACCAACGGTTGGGACTTTACCTTCAAAAGTAAGAAACAACATTAACTTCACATAATATGTAATGAAAGCATGAACACTAAACTTGAAGATACAACTAAAGAAATAGTCTGATAAATTATTTATCTCCATCGCTCATAATTGCATTCCATTTTGATAGATGAATAATCAAAATGGATGCAACTGAAGAATTTCCATTGAAGCATGATATTCTCATACACATTCACTGTCTAACATTTAACACTTTTGGTGCAAATATGTCTATGGGTATCAATCCTTATAATACAGCAGAGTTTGATATAAATACTGATGAAGATAGTATAGTCAATTATCCTCTACTTATCATCAGACAGTTATTATACTCAGCATATCATCAGACACTCTTTTGTTCTGGTTTTTAACTTTAGAATAACATCAAAGTCTTTTCCCGCTAGATCTCAATACTGTACAGTCGTCCTGTAAATATTTTCTTTATATTTAGTTTGTATTAATAATGCACCCTAATTCATCTCCAGGTGTGAGAGGAGCATTTGAATGCAATATAAGTTGTTAGATCATTTCGATAATGGTTTAAGCTTTTAAAGTAATTTGTTACTTTGTTATTATGTCTACACAGTAAAAAGAGTCAAAAGATCATTTCTAGTGAATATTTTGTCTTGAAAGCATATTGAACCTTATGTTTTATTTTTTTTGCTCTTTCAAATTAAAACGCTAGGTCCCCAACGAATAAAGTTCGAGCCATTGAACATTAAGTATATGGATTCTAGAACTAAATCCTTATGGTCACCTGAATTTCACTTTTTGGTCGGAACAGGCCAACGTCCTTGAGGGCAAGATGATCATTTAAGGGTATTTTCGGTATTTCATACTTCACCTCTTCTTTCTCATTTTCTGTAAGAGTTTCTCTTATTATCCCGTCTTCCCTCACTTCTCTCTCTCTATCGACTGTGTTAGAACCCAACAACTCAAAACAGTCTTCGTAATGCTACAGCAGAGTTAATTTGAAGCAATGATAAATAACAGATCGGAAAATGTATAGATAAATAATACTCTAGGAATTACAGTGAAAAGAGGATGATTGAGCAGTAACAAAGTAAGTTGTTCATCTTCAACAATGAAGAAAACGGAAAGAAAGATCATTTGGTTTGAAAAACATTAAGTAGAATAAAGTATAACAGACTCTGTATATTGCATAGTTTGAACCAGAGTTCGTGTGCTTTGCATAAATTGATGAAAGATAAAAATATTAGAACTCCAACCAAATTCTATCTTCTTACCCTCTTTTTCAATCACCACCCTTATCCCCTTAGAACACACCATCATAACAGCAATCAGAAACATAAGAATGACTCAGATTAATTCCAAGAAGAAAATATAAAGCAATGAGTAAGAGCTTAATGGTACCTCACCACCTGTTTGAAAAGTCCAAAAGATCTTGCCTTCCAAGGAATCAAGAAAATAGATGATCCCTTTATAACATCCAACAACGACCTAAAATGAAATTCCTTGTAAATACCAGATCACATTTGCAATGAAGAGAAGTATGAACAAAAATTAAAGTGAGAGACAACCTGAGAAAAGTCATCAAGAATCGCTGCTGAACATTCTATCCGTCCTTCTAGTTTGACTTCCCAATGGACTGAACCACTGAATCAATTTACATAATATTACACCACATACATCAGAATCTCAATGATGTATTGAAACATGTTCTTTGTTTCAAACTTAAACTGACAGACTAAAAAAGTGCACTGGTAACTGCATAAAAGCTAAAGGTATTCAACTGATAAGCACTACAAGAAGGAATGCAGAAAATATATACCATCTGATCTCGCATAACAAAACTTAACATAAAACAATTTTTTTACATATCAATAAAACAAATATTCAACAGACACGTTAGTTAAAATGTATGTGTATATATCTCATTCTTTTTCTTTTTCCTTTTTGATAAAAGAAAAGGTTTGAACTGTCATAAATAAATAAAGAATAAAATTGACCCCTATAGTGAACTGAGAATAAGCCGAATATTTTTTCAACGTCGTCACTGAATTGAGTTGTGAATAGTGCTATTAACTTCTTCCATGCAAATTGAGGCTGAACCGTTTAAATCTATTAGTTGTCCCTTTCTATTGTTTTACAGGGTTTTATTAAATTGAATTATCAAATTCAAATACTTTATTACACCAAACAAGATCTGGCCAAGGAAACAACATACATATTCAACATCAAGAAAAGTTTCTGCTTAACAAATGTACCAACAAATCAGCACAGCTGTTAGTAAAGATATCAAGTTGGTTCTTTCCTGCCAAACATAGATAAATGAGTGACATTTAACGAGGATTCTATCATGCAGAATGATACTGAAGTAGACACTCAGAAATGTGGAAAGAGTGACATGATGAACAAGATTTGTGAATTAGAAACTAATAAATAGCACTTACTTTTTGGCATTGATGCAAAGAAATTTGTATGAGTGAGATCCAATATAGAGATATATATCTCTTTCTCTGAAGACAAGAAGTGGTGATGCATCCACACAGGACTCCAAGTGAACTTTCCACAATTCTTGCATAGAACCCTTTTTGTTTCTAGGAATTTCCTGCGACAAGGTTGAGTTACAAAAACTATTACCCTCGTATTCCTCACAATGCATTAATCTGTTGCCCCGACTAAATGAACACACCATGCGTAGTGAGCTGGAAGACCAAGGATCCAGATTTCTAGGACTAACGATATCTGAGCTAATAAATGAATCCGTCTGCAAAACTTTAACAGGAAGATTCTCCGGATTTTTGTTATATAGTATCTTCAATAATTTTTCACGTGGTTCACTTTTATCAATATTTAGTGTCGCATTATCCACAGGAAGAAGCATGCTTCTCTCTGGCTCTACATTGTGTGCTTCTGGATGAGCAACCATAAGTTGATTGCGTTTGCAAGAAACTTCTTGTTCAACAAGGGCCATTTGAAGCTTCAACGGACTTGTATAAGTATATAGCAACCTCATATCAATTCCGATATTGTGAGAAGCATGAGCTGCAGAAATTGAATCACCTCCCATTGAAAAAAAATCGTCATCATTTGAAACTTTTTCAACCATTAAAGCATCACAAAAGGCCTGCCCAATAGAAAATACATTAATAAAGAAATAATAAGTTATGATAGTCTCATCTTCAAAGCAAGAAAAGAATAAATATATGATGGAAAGCATCTTCATCTTCCACCGAAAATTTTGAGAGAAAAATACTGTTGATCGCCAACTAGGACTAGGTTACGTACTTACATTTTTGCAATGTCATGACGAACTCAAAGAAAAAGTAAAGATGGCAAAAATATTGTGCGCTAGAATTATCATGTAGTACGAACATAACACACTTATCAGCAAAGTCAAGAAATGATGGCACAAGTAATTTAATTTCACAAGATCCAAAAAAGTCAAATAATGTAGATGCACTGTTAAATTTGTTGTCTGGAGATTCAGATGGCAGGAAATTAGGAATTATCAAGAATAACATGTAAATTTAACTACATTCAGCTACAACATAAGAAAATACCCGATTCGAGTAATATTAGAAAAAATAATCAAGGCCAATGATACAGGAAGCTCATCATCTATAAGCATGGGAGGTTTCCACATACTGGTGTTTTGGAAGAAATCAAGAAATATATTCGCGAAATAAATGCAAAGCAGAGGCCAGAATAATGCTTGATAATGTGCAGGGGATGAAGAGAAAACCGCTTTTATAAGTTGCAGGATGTCACTACTTTGAACCTCTTCAATCTCATTTCGGGTACTTGTCGTGGAAGACCTTGAATTGGCTAACAATGAGTAATCCACTTTCCCTGTGGAAGACATAGGAAGTGATTTTGTACGGAAGAAATTGTTAGGAATCATTGCCAAAGGAACTTTGTTGATCATCCATGTTCTAATAGAAGAACTCAAAACTTGATCAAGTTCATTCCTTTCTTTAGTTACTAAATATCCTTCTAGAAGTGGGACTTCTCCTTGACCTTCTCGAGAAATTACAGCAGCATCAACTACATCTGGATATTCCCTCAGTGTACTTTCAATCTCTTCCAAGGAAATGCGCTGGCCATTAACCTTAATTATGCGGTCTTTTCTCCCAAGAAAGACCAAGTCACCACTTTCAAGCCTTCTGGCAAAGTCACCAGTTTTTAAAAAATACTGAATTCCCTGTCCAGTCCTTGAATAACCAAACGACAACTCCTGAGGCAGTTTTACATAGTCCAGGGGCTTAATAGATTCATCATCGAAGTATCCACAAGCAACACAGACTCCACCAACATATACTTCTCCTTCATTGGATTCATCTTCTCCAACGAGAACTACCTCACATTCAGAAATAGGAATGCCAATTGGAATGCTGTTTAGTCCCTCACTCTCTAAGATCAGCGGCAACCTTTTGCAATCAAAATAAGTACAATCACCGGACACCTTAATTCAAATGATGCGTTAGTCATTCAAATTAGAAAGAATAATAGTTTTAAAAGCACATAAATGAGAATATATATGAAACAGAGAGCCATATCCCAAAATGACTAAGCCAAAGCAACAGTAGCATATAAATCATTTGTGGGTGTGGCTAACTCCCCATGAGGCAATTGTTACAGAAGTTGCATTATCATGACAGACAAGACTGCAATCACCATGACTTGTACTTTGGTATGTTAATGATCAAATATAATTTATCACCCGTCCTTGAATATATTACTTTTACACATCCAAAAAAAAATGTAATTTCTAACCTCTGTACTCCCATATAAGTTCAAGATAGCAGTCCTGGGTAATAATTCTGTAAGCATATTCCATAAGGACAGATGCAGGATTTCTCCACTTAGCACTAACAATTTTAAGGAATCCTGAACCCTTCTATTATGTCCACTTTGAAAAGTGGGAAGAAGTATCCTCATTAGTGATGGAACAGCAACGAGCCTGGTGATTGAATACCACTGTACAAGCAAGTTAGGAAAACAAATAACTATTATTGGAAAAGAGTAACAAAATCTATATGGATGCCTTCTATATCACAAGTAAAATACGATTTAAATGACACCAAAATTGATCAATGTAGAATCTGTACAATGCATAAAGGGTTTGTAAGCAAAACTTAGACAAACACCTGGTACTAACTTAACTCAAGTTATTTGGAATTTTCAATGCCCCTGCAGCTGCTGCAGAACTTCTCAGTGAAAGTACATTATGGAATGGTTACAAGATTATTGACATCTAAACCTGTAATTGGTTTTCCATTTACTTTGTGCACTAGTTGCATTAAGTATTTTCTACTCATCTGTTGACATCCCATTGCACGTAAAAGGATATGAAGGCTTGACTTACATAGTTGGGTACATTCTATTAGATTGTGCTTTTCAAGCTAGTGATAATCCAACCACTCACCTTCTGAAGAAAGGGATTTAAAAAGATAGTACCTGTAATGATTATTAGAAAGTGAAAGATAGCCAGGTCCATTAATTATATTCTTAGAATAATTTCCTTAACTATTGTAATGGTTCCTCCTCTGTTAGGTGCTCTTATTCTTTTCAACGGTCGTGACTTCTCAGGGTATTCAAGCATTTCCAATAAGAAATTTTCTTTGGAAAACCAAGTTTCCTTCCAAATTAAAGCTTTTTACTTCCTCACTGGTTTTCAGGAGGCTTAACACCAATATTACAGAGTAAGCAGTGTGTTACTTTTCACAATTTTATACTTGCAATCTAATCTCCATATCCTCCTTTTATTTGAGATAATCCTGTTTCTCATCATTTTTCAAACATAACCCATCTGAGACTAAAAATCTGAGTAAAAGATGCTACATTTCTTAAGTCTCTGAAAGCAATTTCTTTAGCTAATCCCTCTTCATTTCCACAAACCTCCTCAAATTCCTTCAAAATCAGTCAATGCTAATTGTCATGGGAAAAATCTACTGTATACATGATAAGTAAATGCTCCAATTATTTTGAGGCAGTACAAACTTAACCTTTGGAAGAAAAAATAAACTTATTTCAGGTTAATTAGTAATTTTATTCATGCTCACCTGTAAATAATCGACAACAGAAAATAGATTGCTTTTAAGCTCATCAAAAGGAGGTACAACCAGTGTACAACTTGTAAGTAGGGCACCAAGAAATTCTTGCAGATGATCAATAAAGCTTACTGATGTTTTGAACAACAAAATTTCCTCCCCGCGTAATGGATACAATCCTTGCATCCATAAAAAGCGGTTCAGAAGGCCTGAAATCCACAAATTGATTACATTAAAATTCACTTGAACATTGTAAGAATAAATCTCCAATTAAAGGAAATTATAGGTAAGGTTTAAATTAAAAAGAATTGGCCAGATATATACGCATGGTATGTAGGTATGAAACCAAATGAATCTATTTCTTTATAATGAAAAGAAAGTGATACTTGTTTTCCTCGACACATTAATCAACTCAATATACATTGTTATAGTTGAAAAGTGGCTTTTATTATCCACTAGATTTCAAATGCCATTAAGGTTTGTAACCTTTGGGATGTATATCACATGTTGCTTATGATAGATAGAAAAGGTCTGAAACAGTTCCTTTATCCATCCACCTCCACTCGAGAATAATATCTGTCTTAGAAAGAATAACTTTGACCCCTGAAAAAGCCTGAAGAAACAATATCGCCATCTTGGATGGGTAGATGCATTTTGAGATTGAATCTATATCTACCATGTCTAGACTTATTTCGACAGTTGAAGAAGTTTCCACATTATATACCTAAAAGTACATGAGTCTCATGTCTTCCTCAAGAAAACGATCTTGAAGTGTTGGTTATCATTAATGTATACTTCCTCTGTCCCATTTTATGAGTTTACTTGTAACTGTGCACATGTTACGATTTTAAGAAGCACAGAGGATACATTTAGAGATTAATAGGTTATATATTAGTTATTTATTTTTCAACATTATCATTCAACGTCTAAATTGTGATTTTGAAACAAAGAATATTAAAGATACAGTATCTAATATACCATCAGGAACTATCACTAAAAATGGTAATTCAAAAAAAGTTTGTACTTGTAGAGTCTACAATTGAATTTACAAACACAAATTATATAATAACATGGCCATTGTTGGGTATGACATGAATCCTTATTGGATTTGGATTTAGGTATTATCTATAATCCGGTTTGGTTTAGGAAAATTATCTTTCATAGCTATACTCAATTTAGTATTTCTAATCCTATTTGGTTATGGAATTTTCATATTGCCTATAAACATAGGTGTTGGGTTTTTGGAGTAGAGACATTCAGAAGTATTCTTAGTATTCTCATAACTCTCTCTTTATCTTGTATTTATCAAATATTTATTTAGTGGATTTTTTCTGCATTCTCTGTGATTTTTTCCCGATTTGGGTTTCCACGTAAAACCTTGTGCTATTGTCTTTATCTTTCTGCGTTGATTTATTATTTTTGTCATAGTTTGTCATAACAGTCAGGTCCCCATGTAAAGCCTATCAAAATATCCACCACTGTGGCTGCTCCCTGAAACAAAACATGCAGTACCACAAATTACGGGTGATGACACTAGTGCTCCATATTGGATATCACATGTTGATCAACTTTGATGCAAGATTTCTGGTAGCAGCAATTGGTTCTCAATGAAGAAACTGCAAGGTCATGACCATAATTGGAATAATTAAACAGCATCATTGATACAAGAATTTGTATACACTTTTTCACTACGGACTGGAAATGTAATTAATGGATCCAGAAAATTCATATATAGTAACTTGCCATAATAGAGTGTGCGTACTCATAGAACAACAATTTCTTAATTCCCTACAAATGAAAATGCCAACAAGAAAAAGCATGGTCAACTCAAGTCTCCAACACACATATATATATACATATATGTGTGTCTGTGTATAAGTTGTATTTACTAGTGGCATGATTCTCCTTCTTGCCAAACAATAGAGAGTCGTGACACAAACAACTAAAAGTGAAGCAGGTATAAACTTGATCAGCTATAGATGGGATTTGTTTAATATCATAAAATTATTAGGGTAAAATCATGGAGGGAGCATATCTTCAAAATGCTTCTAGACCTGCATGCTAGTTTAGAGAGGAAAAGATGTGAAACCGGAACTGGGATGTTTTTTTGGTTTTGGTGTTTTCGTAAATAGATTTCCTTATCTTCTCAAGTGTACCTTCAACTTGGGTTTGGAGGATTTTCTTCCTGGCTCTTCTAATATATTTTTTATGGCAAAACTAAAGATTATCCCATTATAGTTGGCAGCTTTTACTTATTACACCACTAAATTTTTAATTTTTGAAATTACCCTATTGAACTAATCAAAAAATTAAAATTGGATCATTCTGTTAAAAAAATGAATGACAGTTTTATTTGATTCACGCGTGGCATTAAAAAGAAAAGATAAAAATGAGGAAATAATAAAGTGGCCAAAAGAATAATTAAAAAGAGTGACATGTCATTCAAAATGATTTTTCTATTTTCTTTCCCTTTTTTTCTTTTTTTTTTCCTCTTTCCTTTTTCCTTGTTTCCTTTTTTCCTTCCCTTCTGATCTCTTTGTGTCGCTACAAAGGAAGTATTTCCTTTCTTCTCCTCCGCCCGTCGCCGACTGTTCTCCACCACCATTCCAACAACACCACTATTTTCTTACTCCTATTTATAAACCTGCCGCCGACTGTCCTCCGCCGACAAGATCAGAAGATGAACTTAGTCCTTTAAAAATAATTTTGGGATTCTTGAATCTCTATACTTGGACAAGATTGAGGCCTTTCATTTTCATCTTGTTCTTCTATGTTTCTCTCTCTAAGCAAAAAACTCTCTTTCTAAACCTTTGAGTTCCTCACTGTTTTTCATCATGGTCCCATGGACATCTCATCACCTATCACCAATAATTTTCTCTCCTTTGTTTATAGACCAAAATCAAAAGTGAGATTTGTAATTGTAAAAATAATTTCACGAGTTTTTTCATAAATAGTGAAATCAAGTTTTGGAGGATATATTCATGGGGGATTTGAAATCAACTTTTGATTTTTGTTGAAGATTCAATGTAATTACACTTGCGTTTTGGGCAGTTATGTGACTTTGGTGGAATGACTTTTATACTAACAGCTAGCTGGTAGCTAGTTGGTGGTTGATCGGTGTTAGAGGCAAAATAACTTTTATACAGTAGATGATCGATGATGGTAGTCGGAGGTGATGGTGTTCATGGAGGTGAGAACGGTGAAGGTAGGGGGAGAAGAAGATCAAGGATGAGATTGTTGAAATTTATGTTTGTTTTTTATTTTATTTTTATTTTTGTTTAATCAAATTGAGCATGTCATTGGTTCTTTCTTTTATCTTTTCTTTTTAATGCCACGCGTGAATAAGTTAACGACCATTCCTTTTTTTTAACAGAATGGTCTAATTTTAATTTCTTAATTAGTTTAATGAGGTAATTTAAAAAATTAAAAGTTCAGTGGTGTAATAAGTAAAAACTGCCAACTATAGTGGAATAATACTTAGTTTTGCCTATTTTTTATCATTTCAGCTCTGACAAAATCACTAGGCTTTTGTATTAACAAGAAAAAGGAGAGAGAAAGAAATGTCTAAACAAGTATCAACAAATCCAACTCAGTTTAGATCCAAATTTGGCAAATTATATAGACTAGTTCACGCCATGTATTAGAATCTAGGGCGAGTGTTGAAAACATATATTTAATATAATTAGTAAAAACTTCTTCTTGGTCTACCTGGTTCGGTGCCGCAGACCCCTTTAGGCTTTCCGGTTGATCCTGAGGTGTACATCAAGTAACAGAACTGTCTTAATCTTTCATTTTTACAAGGCCACAGAAAATTTGATGAACCAAAATGATGCCGAAGGTTGTCTTCCGCAGATACAAATAAAACAGGACAAGTACTGCAATCAACAAGCCAATGTGCTTTGTCAAGATGATGGCAGCTTCTACTATCAACTGAAGATAGACGCCCAATAATAAAATCTGCTTTTGAAGAAGAAACAATGGATAATATCCTTTCTTTCGGCCACAAAGGATCTAGAGGTAAGAAAGCCTCCCCACATCTCAGAACAGAAAAAACAGCAATGATATACTCTACAGAAGGTACCATATATATTCCCAATATTCTTGGAGTATACATATTTTGATCCTCAGAGGAACAGTCTATACCTGGAGGATCAGACTTCATAGATACTGACTGATTGCCAAGGTTACCTGCGACAAAGTTATATTTGTTAATCCAGCCTAGCATGTAACATGCCACACCAAAAAATAATATATAATTAAACAACCGGAAATAATTATATATTTTGGGCAAGTAAATGTAATTTTATAAGCAAAAAGAATAATTTACCAAATAAAGAGGGGAACCCCCTCCCGGTAACAACTCAGCTCATAGCTCGAGCTCTCAAATATTCACAACTTCACACAATTAACTCACCACCACTAAACTCAAGCAAGACATATTCCACCCCTCTTCCTCCTCTGTATACAACTTTACTAACTTTATTAGCAAGACTAACCTGTTGAGCACAAACTGAAAAAATATGTGCTGTTTGTTGGTTATGCTCCAAAATCTATGGTTTTTTCAAAGTCTCACATTGGCTATTTTAGGAACTCTCATGGTGCATATTAGTACTTGTTGTTATGGGCTTAGTAACATGGTTGAGGAAATAGGGATGGGCTCGCGCACATGAGGACGGCTAAGGAATTGGGCTAAGCCAAGCTTGGTTCTCGGACTTTCGGTCAGAAAACCTTAATGCGCCCCAATCCGGTGGATTGTGCTTCGCGGGTGCACCCAGATAGCCCGCTGTTTTGGTTAAAATATAACAGTGTCTTATGCTCTTTTCCAAAGCAGTTTTTTATCACATAAACAGTCTCTTCTTCTGCGAGTACACACAATTGAAGGCTTGCCGTTGAATCCTGGAGGGTGAACGCCATTGGAGCTCAACTGTACCAAGGTTTATGCGGAATCACTTTTTAAGGACAGTAGCTTTGCTACGCCTCGGCTTCTTTCATATAACAGCTAAGTTGTTACAATTTTGTTCGGCTTTTAGTCTTGTTAATATTGCTTGCTACTGCTATTTCTCCAACACTGTTCTGGACAGCAAAAATTTTGGGGATAATCATTCCACTCCCAAAATACTAGTGTATTTAGCAAATGCCTTAAATATATTCAATTCACTTTATCGTCAAATTTTATTCTCCTACAAAAAAGTAAAATTCTTGAAGTTCATTCTTGTAATTCATAACAATACACACCATAATCAAGAGTTGTACAAAATTATACACACACATATATATATATATATATACACACACACACAGATGCCCATTACCTGTGGTGGGTTTAATAAGAAAGGGGTCGTCACCACCATCAATGATGGTGCGAATACGAGAGCTCAGAGAATCAACTGCCGCCACAATGTCAGAAAATGTGAAACATTCGTCGCCTTCGTACACCTGAGGATGCGACGACAGCGTTTTCTTCGCCAAAAACTCTTCAAATAACTTTTCATCATACTCCGAAGCAGTAGTTTTGCCTGCCGTGCTGTAGATTCGGTGGAATTCTGCGGCGATTTTAGCTCCGCCATGAGCATGAATCACCGCAATTTTATTAGGGTTCTTCTTAGCAGCTTTGTAGAACTCGTGAACTGTGCAGCAGCAGCAGCAAGAAGGGAGCTTCTTCTCTGTGGCTGTGCCTGTGCCTGTGCCGTTGGTCATCTCTGCTGCCGCCGGATGGGGAGAAATGTTGTTTTTGTTTTTATTTTGGTTTTTGTGTGGAAAATTCAAAATATCCCTATTTTAGTATTTTTTTTGTTTTAATTTTGATTAGGGGTGAAATATGATTAAAAATAATGATATGTTTTTTTACATAAAAGTACAATTAAATATTTCTAATTAAAAAAGAGGCTACTATCACAAATACTTATACTAAAATTATAGAGTAATTTATTCAACTTGGGGAATGGTCTAATTGGGTGAAGATTAAAGTAATTTATGTTAACTTAAAGAGAATTGGTCTAGATGGGAGAATGGTTAAGTTAGGTGATGTTTGATTACATCTTAATCTTAATATATTTGAATAATTCATCTTTTAATATATTTTAATAATTTATATCTTTGTATTAAGAGTTTTTCTGAATAGTTATTCAAAGTAATCCTTCCGCTCCTAAAAGATTGTCGTTTTAGAAGAAAAAATTTATTTCAAAAAATTTGTCGTTTACAACTTTCAAGGATAATAAATTATTTAGTTTCCTATATTACCCCTACATTCTCTCATTGTCCCAAGAAATTCTCTCCCTTGTATTAATAATTTTCAACTTCCCATAAAGGGGTAGTGATGGAATTTCAAACAAATTTTACTTGGTACATAATATGTTCTTAATTCATGTGTCAAAACTTTAAACGATAATCTTTTAGAAACGGAGATAGTATCTCATAATCTTTGTGGTAAGAGATGCATTAAATACAATTAAACACCATCTTACTGTCTTTAATTGTGAACCCTCAACCTCAATATCAACTGAACTCTATATCAATTGAAGTGGGCCTATCCTAGTGATGATAGATGGCATAGTAAAGTCATTTATATGGACAATCTTGTTATGTCAAGTTGAAGAAAAAGTAAATAAATAAATAAAAAGATAAGGACAAAAAATAACTCAAAAAAAGAGGTGATATAGTTGCTCTAAATTAGACTTTGGAAACAAATTTGAAGCCAATTTAATGTCCTAACTAAATACAACTGATTCAGTTGATTAGATAACTCACATTTACTTCCTTTCTTTAGAAAAATACTCTGAATCTACACAAGAATTGGAAACAACCAAATCCTTTCCTTTTTCATGCCTTGAAATCTCAATTTTCTACCCGCAATTCAATTCCTCTTCATCATCATCGACTACATCAGCTTGACAAGTAAAAGTGCCCAATGAAATTGATGTTCCAAATTCTTCGACACCCTCCATCTCATAATTGTCAAGTAACTTGCCAGGAGGAATGAGTTGACCAAAGGAGATGATGATGTGGGTGGGGTTTTGAAGAGAGACATTAACTTCAAAACAAATCTTGGCTTGCCACATATCAAAGCAAGTGTCACAATTGATTAGGGTGTGTTTGGAAAGAGAATAACTTATCCTCCCTCTTTTTTTCTCTGTCCTACTCCTTTGCTACTTTGGATGTATGAATATTCTTATCTAGGACCATGGATAGAAGAAAAGGTAGAAATAAGAAAATGGGAAGAAAATTATGACTGATGAAAGATTTATGTCAAGGAGTGAAATACTTTAGGTTTGTTGGTCAGGCATGGACTTCTAGGGTTTGTTTAGCTATTAGCATTTACGGTGTTTGCAGTAACAGTGTTTGTAGTATTTGAGCTTTCAAACACACCGCATCAATTTTGGTATGTTGCGTTTAAATCTCAAACAATGGGTTTGCGAGTAAAATAAATTGTGTTTAAAGTAAGCTACGTTTAAAATAAACAACAAGATTATCAAGTACGTTTACATTCCGAACACATTAAACGCCGTGTAACAAAACATACACGTATGTCCATGGAGAATGTTTGATTGCAAGTAGTAGTTGGGGATCCGATTATATAAATGTTTAATGAGTTTTTTTAATTGGAAAATACTAGACAATATGTTAATTGATCATTTTCCAAATTAATCATTGTTTTTACTATTACACTCCTTATATTCATGTATTTCAAGATAAGAGTCCTTCGGAGTTAAATCCCATTTCTTATAATTGACTAAAAAAATGATGTTACCATCAAGATTGTCCTTCAAAATGTTCTGCCCAAGTCAATAGATTGTGTTTATATATACTATAAATGTTCTAAATATAATTATCATCCTTATGTAATTTCAGTACAACAAGACAGAAAGAAATAATATGTTTCCTATTTACTAGTTCCAACTAATGAGCAAACCTTAATCTAGTTTTATTTTTTCTATACCATTTCAATAAAGAATGACTATAAACTATGAATACTGTATATAAAAAACAGGGTTTATGCTCTTCCCTTTCGCTTTTCATCCAATGCCTGCATACATAGATAAATTAAAGCCAATTTAGAATTATATTGACATTGTAAGGTAGGTAAAAATTCAACAAAAACCATTTCAGAAGCATTACCGTACTTGTTTATTTGAATTTGTAGAACAAAAGTAAAAGCAATTGAATCTTGCGCATTTAACTTTGAACTTCAAGGGCGCAATGTAAAATACAACACGAGAATATATATATATATATATATATATATATATATATATATATATATATAGAAAACTGATCGGGTCCGGACTCCCGGACCTGATCAAAATCCGGACCCAATTTTTTTTTTTTTTTGTATTACTAAAGTAAAAAAAATAAAAAATTATGGAACTGAAATTTTCCCATAATACAGTGTTTTGGGTGTGTTTTTAATAACTACACCAACCAATGTATGTACAGTCTGCCCAGACTGTACAGACATGTTTTGTTATAGGCATCCAAATCACGCCCAAAACACTGTATTATGTAAAAATTCCAATTCCATAATTTTTTTTTAGTTGTTTCAAAAAAAAAAGCAAAAAAAAAAAAGGTCCGGATTTTAAACTTGTCCGGGAGTCCGAACAGGATCCGGCCTCTATATATATATATATATATATATATATGAAAATTTTCTTCAACGAACTAAATACGAACCGGGCAATAGCGACATTTTTCTGATATAACGACAGTTCGAACCGTCGCGTTAGATAAAGCCGGATATAACGACAGTTTTCGTCGTTATAGCCTGTTCGTTTTTGGTCCGGTTTACGTTATATATATTTATAACGCAAGGAGTTGTAACAATAATGTCATTTAGACATCTCATTTTCTGTATATAACTAAACTGAACCTGTTATAACATACTCTTTTTTTTAAAGCTGTCGACCGAATATACTATGATATTCCGAACAATTAATATGATCATAATCGAAGAGCAAACAAGTTTACACATCCTACGAAATGATGATATCTTCATAAACTAGTGTCCGCTAGGCCAGAATGGAGAAGGGAGGGAGGGTAACAATATTATGCGCGCTAGATCTGTTTGAGCTTAATGACAACTAATTGATTGTTTACGACAAAACACACCAAGATGCAATGAGACAAACCTCCTAAGGCATATTTTAGTAATGTGCAGAAATAATACCTTGCTCTGGAACATTCTCATGGTCAAAACGAGAGTATCACGCATTCTACAACAGAGAAGTAGAAGCATCATATTAGGCATATTGCTTGAATGGCAGATGGCAAAACATATGAACTTATAAATTTGTGTATACCATGAGATAGATCACATCAATTTATCCAACTAAGGAACATCAACATTACCCTTGTTAGATTTTGAGACATTAAATACTTCCATATTAGATATTCCACAGCATTTATGTAGAATAAAAATTGAAATGATATAATTATATGGAATAGGTGGCAAAAAGATTTGAAGAATTAAAAGTATAGATACCAATACATCTTCTGGAAAGCTATTAGTGGTTGAGGATAGAAAATGGAATAGCCAGATAAATAAAACTTTTCTTTGTAACATAACATTTAGTATCAAGCATTCATTCCCTTTTCTCCTCCTCTTAGAAAACACAAAAGACCTTATTCATCCTTCCCATTTACACTGTTCCCTATGGCAAAATGACCATCTGTACAAGAACCCCATTCTAAGATTTTTAAAGACTGCTCAAAATGCATCATACTCTATTTATAGTTGTATGCAGTGCTATTAGGACCTCAATGACATACTAATAGGCCCTGAGAATATATTCGAATTCAAAACAAGCAGTCGGTCTCAGATCTTTCAGTTTTTCAATGTTCTTATTTCCTATTCGTGTGTTTCCAACTAATGAAACAGAATGACACTTTAAAGTGTTGTGGATACCAAAATGGCACTAGATACTGCAAAGCGATCAAGTTATTCAATATGAACTTGCATGCATTCATATTATTAAGCTTTCTAATCCCTGGGAAGAAAGGAAGTACTTGATAGTTCTCTTTGAGAACATACAATAGTTTAACACCACAAAGACGCAACATAGGAGAATCAAAAATTGAAATTAAGAAAATAAGAAGACAAAATTGATGTATTACCGCATATCGTTGTAAGTGTTAAAAGGATGTGAAGAGCCATCGGAACACATTAATACAAATTGTGATGAGAGCCCTGAAGGATTTTTTATCTGCAAATATTATTGAGCACATCAGATTATGACTTATATAAAATGGTGGGAAATGTCCAAATAAAATTTCAAGTTTGAGCAAATCTCACAAGTTTTTCAAACGAAAAAATGGCAGATGTACTCGACCTTATAAAGTGTCACTATAATGTATCTTTTCCATCAAAATCATAATTAACCGTCTTTTAACTAATTAAATTGTTCATCCACAATGTACGAATGTGTTATGAAACTTAAGGGATTACAATGATGTATAATGTTATTCCAGTGGTCAAAACTATGAAAGAAGGATAAACAATACCCAGAATAAATATGTATTATAATAAGACAACTGAAACATTCAAAGATCCACTGGAACACCAACATTGTATATGTGACAATGACTTTCTATCTAGTACCTACTGATGACATGTTTGAACAAGATTTCCATTCTTAATTTCTGATCATTCTGTGCACATCAAATTTTGATTATTTTAGGCATTCAACCTCATCAATACTGGTAAAATGCATCAAGAGTAAATAACATACCGACAAATCAATTGAAAATCTCTCGGAAATTACAACAGCTTGTGTTTTATTGACCAGTATCTGGTAACCTGTTCTTTTCAAAATGAGAGTTGTTGGCTCCCAATTCTCAGAAGAATCCATCTGTTGAAATGTCCAGAAATATCACACGTGTTAAAACCATAAAGTTGGATGCAAAGGAGAACTGTTGCACATATTATAAATCTCGACTATGTCATATTATATTATTTTTTATTGTTATTTTGTGTAAAATAGTTATAAAAATTTAGTTATTAGAGGACTGTTCCAACAATGTCTATCATGCTTTACCACTCCCCTCTTTATGAAGTCAAATTGTATGGCAACTCCTCTCTCCTCTAATAACGGGAGATTAACTGGTCAGATACCAAATTATTTTATCTTATGTTTTTCAGTTCTGCCTTCTTTTCTTTTCCCTAAACATGAACAAACCAAGTGAGTCCACGTGCTTCTCTGTGCGTTATTTAGGTTATACTATTCATCCAAAAGGGTATCATTGTTATGATTTAGTATAAAAGGAATTACATGTTTCTCGTCATGTTATTTTCTTACATATTCCCTGCTACACCATACCATATCAAAGTTCGATCCTATCTTTATTGATCATTTACATAATGATATACCATGTGAAGATTTACCATAGGCAGCCCTGGTGCATGGAGGCTAGAAAGGCAGCAATTAGTCAACTGAATGACCAAAGGATAACTTGACTTGTGTTCAATTCAACTCGAGGACTAGTAATTCCTATGTTCTTTCCCTTTTAGAGTTTAATTTGATCATTACATTGATATATTTAATCTCCCCTCTTCTTCATGTCATCATGATGTGCTCAAATTCCTTAAATGGGATCTTCCCCCAAGTTTAATTCACCTTTACTTTTCTCGCACTCCAAGTTTATCACTTTAGAGCATTTCTTTATAATTTTGAAAGTATTAAATAACTCATGATGCACCAATTTTAGTAGAAACTGGCACTAAGGCAACGCAAGTTGATGATTAACATTCTACACATAGGAAAACATATAGAGGATAAATAAAATCTTTGATACCAAGGATTGAGAAATAAGCTCAATCAAACCTACCAACAATAGAACATTAAATGTGGCTTCACCTTCAGACATATGCATGTCAATCTCCTGCTGCATATCTGGGTCTACGAATACCAGAGAGAGAAGTCATTAAATAATTTTGTAGAGAAATAGTAGTCCAACGAGGGAGAGAGAGAATTAGTCAATCAAGGAATATATTTTGCGAATGCAGGATTTACATATGTACTAATATATCAGTCATGTGAGCTGGCATAATTATCGATCTCTGGATCATGAATACATGTAAAAGGTAAAGATATGATGCCTCAGAATCTTGAGAACTAACTACTAAAAGAAGGAAAATTGTGTGGACAACCCTTCTACTCTGCAACAACGATACCATAAAGTACAGATCTCTTTCAATCATGGGGTATTAACAGTCCAATACCCCTTGCAAATTGGAAACCAAACAGGCTCTAATGGAATACAATATCCATAGCAATCAGGGTTATGGATTTTCAGTTTATCGGGGGTAGTATGGAATCCATGGTCAGGGAGAAAATCACCCATTTGATTGAGTACGCTACTAAAAAATTTCTACCTCTTATTACAGTGTATACTTCGCTGTTGGGGGTGGGGGGAGGGCAGCACTCATGGAAGAAGGAAGTTTGAGCTTGATGCAAATGGCTAAAATATCTTCTGCTTGATATGATTATCAATTAAATAAAAAGAATTTGCAATTTTCAAGAAGTCTCAACTTTGAAGGGGTCATAATTATAATTTAAAAGCATCAATTTAGTCCAAAAGACTTACCACATGTGATTTTGTTCTGATCATTAGCAAAAAGTCTGACTATTTCCCCCTGATAACAATGACCATATTAGCACCACGTTCAGAAAATAAAATATATTATTCAAGTAAAAACTGTAGAAACTGCACTTCTTATAAGTTACAACATTAAATCTTTGGAAGTAACTTACGTAGAGGAGGGGGCAGGGAGAGGGAGAGAACAGACATATAGATCTGTTAAGTTTAATTGTTTCTAAACCTTTCTCAAAGAAAAATTGCTAGTAAAGTTCACATAAAACTAGTGGGGAATCTATCCTCGCATGAAGAGAAGTTCACATAAAACTTAAAAGGTACAAGGTTTCCGACTGGGGAACCAATAACTATGACAAGCTTTAATCTACAAAAAAAACATAAATCCTTGGTAGTGAATGAAAAAGTCCTACTGCAAGGGGAAAACAACAGAATCTTAAAGTTATGAAAAAAATAAGTTTTCTCATGACTAGTGTGTTTTGATTATATAAAGGACCATAACAGTAAAAAATTTAATCAAAAGAGATACATAAATTGTAAAATAGACATTCCGACAACATATATAAACAATAAAAGCAACGGAAAGACTTCATATACCATAATTAGTTTAGCTAATAACCTGCCGAAAAAATAACTAATCATTGTTAGTTGTTACCAAGGGCTTTTCCATCAGACTCAAGTTTAGAGAAAAGATCATCTACATGTTTTAATATCATTTTCAATTTCTGATGTCAAATGATATACTTCACCGAACGGTAACCAATATTGAACATAACATGAACTCACTTGTTCATATATATCACTAAAAAAACCTTCAAGACATGTTCTCAATACCTTAATCAAATCACTAACATAATTGTAAAATAAACATACATAATTTTAGAACTATAAAGTAGCTGAAAGACTTCATAGACTATAATATATTATAATCTGGAGAATATGAGGGAGGAAGTTGATCTATACAAAAATAAAAGATTGAAAAATTTAATCCTCATCCAACGCAAACGCATTTAAAGATATGTGTTTCACCCCAAAAAAATATATAAACACGCTATTTTTGCATTGTCAAGCTTTTGTTGCGCAGCGCTGGCTAATCTTTTTCTGAAACTTCTAATGTTACTTCACGTTAATATGGTTACAAGTAGACAATACAACAGTAGAATTTCTCCCATTACCAAACTTTCTGTTATTATATAAGTGACATCATCTCCAATCTCTGCCTCCCTCTAAACTTAAATCATCACGGAAAAGAAACAAAATGTTCTTATAGAAATAAATAATATGAAGTTCATGAATACCTGACGGCCTCGGTCATCCATTGGTATGCACTCAACAGCGATATGTTTATCAACATCATCAGCTGTGATAATATATTCTGGATTGGTGGCTCCTGAATTGTAAAAATAAAAATAGACAATAAACATAATTTTGAAGGTCAAAGTATAGTACATTAAAAATCAGCACTAGCCTATGAAGCTACAGAATGCAATTAATCGCTTAAAAACTTGCCTTCAATGTACTGCCGAGTGCCGTCCTGAAGATGGCGAACCCACTAACATACAGCCAATAAATTGTCACGAGAATATTTAAGTAATTAACATAGAGTATGCTTGCTTAGGAGATATAAATGTTATTTGGATGCAGCTAGTAGTGTTTTACCTGAAACATACATAGAGAAGTTCCACGTACAGGAAATCCACAGCCTAAAAGTTTACCACCAGGGATAGCATCTCCACTGATTTGAAACCCTTCTATGCCAGGACTGTCTTCTAAACGGAATCATACAAGGCTTGATGAATCTATATATAAAAAATAAAAAGAAATAAAAAAATAAAAAACATATGCAAGATCCATTACCTTCTAAATCAAAAGAAACATCTGTATCATTCATGTTAGGAGGATTAACAGAATAGTCATTAATCCTCTCTTCATATCTCATATTCGGTCTTCTATCAGTCAAACTATCGGGACCAGTTCCTGCAACCTCCCTGTGAAAGTAAGTTAAAAGAATGAAGAAGACTATTTTCAAAAAATCTGGACAAAGAAACTGAACCAGAAATAACAAAATACTATCATATACTCATCAATAAGTGTCAACTGTTTCACTGGATCACGATAAATATGGTAATAATAAGATGGAGTGACCACCATCAGTTGCAAATTGATTATGCACTCAGTAGTAATCGCAAAAATCAGTAGTCTAAAATTACCCTTTTATGGCAAAGAATGTTTATATTCATGTTTGTGAACTTATGAAGGTCTAGATAAAAGCTTAGTTGTAAATTTCATGAAAAGGGTACTGTCGGAGACCCCCAACTTGCTTCAATTATGAGCTCATGAGAGAATAGCTTATTTTGCGTATACTGGCCTAATCATTGAATTTTTCAGGACAATTTTCTGACCATGACTAGAAAAATACAAATGAAAATATATCATGGACCAACAAAACTTTGAGATATTTTTCTTTTTAAATTCAAATGACGAGTTAAGAAGGAAAGTTGAGATTTTTTTCTTTCTACGTATAATAAATTAGCACCTATAAGCTTTCACAGTGACATGTACAACAATATCTGTGTTTTTCTTGCATACAAACAAGACTCTGGGGAAAAAGCTAAATGTATAAGTGTGTATATTTTATACTAGTCCATAAGCAAAATGTAAACAATTCAAAATGAAACACCTATGTGCAATAAACAAGAGCAGGTTATCAAATTAAATCTAGAAATGAAATGCTAACCTCTCAAAGTTGGATGCCAAATTCGGCAGATTGTCATTACGTAAAGACTGGTGCATCTGATCAGTGGGCATTAAGCTTGTCATTCGTCTATGATCATTGTCATTAACATATTTTGAAACATTAACAGTTGGTTCCAGATGGCGTTCAACTATATGGTTGTTATAGAAAGAAAAGTCATGCTGACCCTGCATCAGAAAGAAAGTGAAATATTCTTGAACTTGTATAAATCAGGAAGAAGAAAGAATAAGTGATACGATAATAAGAAACTCAAAACTTCCAACGGTACCGGTGACATATATGAGATTTGACCACTCAAGAGACTAGAACCAGGAATGTCTTTAACAACAGACTCATTTGTAGCTTGATGATTTTCCACTGCAGACATTAAATCCCTAATTCTAGCCTGTGAAATAAAGTAATTTATCCTCAATGGCTTTTCTTAAAAACAGGGACCCCAGCAAAATGTGACATGGGATTCTCACAAGAAAATTTTAAAGCTCATAGAAGGAGGGGAAGACAAAAGGCACTTGTGCTTTTATATGATCCGTGTTTGTGTGCATGTTTGTCTGCCAATGTAATAAAAGCCACAATGAATCCAATCAAAAGGAAAATCCAGTAACAGGACAGATGTATATTCTCATTAGATGAGTAAAATGGGAAACAAATCTCAATAACAATTCATTCGTAATACATGGGAGCGTGAGAGGGTGAGATTTGAAAAGAGACCCCCCAGTAACATGTTATATGGGATTCTCACAAGAAGAAAATTTGAAGTTCATACTTCATAGATCTGTATTTGAGCATGAGTGGAAAGCAAAAAACACCAGGCTTTTATATGATCTGTGTTTGAAAGCATGTTTGTCTGCCAATATCATAAGCAACAATGAATCCAGTCGGAAAAAAACAGTTAAATGACAGATGTATATTCTCAGTAGATTTGGGAGTAGGGACATTACCAAAATAAATTCGTCCCAAGCAGTGATCGATCATATTTTAATACAAAGGCATACTCTCTATCTTTGTGTGTGGGACAATATACCTATATATGTATAGACAAAAAGTTCATACTACAAATCTACAAACCATAATAAACAAGGATAACATAACCTTGAACTCGAGTGACAGTAAAAAATGTTCATAGAAAAGAAAAGAAAAACATTATCATTTATATGCAAAAAAGGATTACATCACCTTTTAAGCTTAAGTGACTATATGACAATTGGTAAGTAATAAAAAGGTAGCAATCTTACATGTGAAGTTCTAATCTTCAACTGCAGTTGATCAAGTAAATGCTGCCATTAAAAAAGAAAAAAAAAAGAGATACTTAGGGAAAACAAAAGCCTGATTGTAAACATCTAGAAACATATATACACAAAATTAAAATGGCTACATGAATTACAATTAAAAAACAATTTTGTGAAGCTAAAGAAAGAAGGTTTGGAAACAGACAACTGAGAATTGAAGGTAAAAAATATTGCTTGCTAAACATAAAAGAAAACTAGACCAACATTTAATGATATTGGCTGTCTACACCACGGCTAAATTGCTTGTGCAGGAGTCATGTACTACTTGCAGCCTTTATATTTCATACCTTTACGCTGCTGGAAAGAGTAGAAGCATTAATAACACGAGGCCAAATGCCATATTCAGCTAATAACCCAAGCATGGATGACACCAAGATATATCGCTCATCTTCTACATCCTGATACACAAGTATATGATAAACAAGGGAAGAGAAAGAGGGAGAGAGAAGTATATAAGAGACAGATAATAGTATACACTGTTCATTATATCAAATAAATTAAGAGGAAAATTTTAAAAACAAAAATTCCTACATAATTTGGATGTAGTTGTTTATATAGTTCATTAATCCAGAAAATTATGGTGAATTGTTGGTGCATATGCCAGCATTGACGTACTGATATTATCAAAAATACAAACTAGAATTTGGAATGGAATTGCTTGAGTCTCCTTGTGAGATCTCCAGCCTTATATAATATCTTTAGGAATTATGATGCCCAAAATCAAAGGATTGTTGATGAAATTTCCTTGCATCATTATCTTGATGATACACTTTATTCTAATAATTCAACATCTCAGCGTCTGTTTGATAAACCCGGAGATTTAAGCCAATATGAGGTTCAATAGAGCTTACAATCCAACTCATGACTTTGACATTGTTCTTGCTACATTTCTTAATTTCAGCATCCTTAGAAGGATTAGTTAATTGATCCTTAGATGGAACAGTTGGTTTAACATCAGACCCATCTATGAAACCCCACATTTCATTGCCTTGGATAAAACAGTGAAGATGAAATTCCCACAAAAAATAGTTTTTCCCATCGAAACAGACTGGGATCAAAGTACTTTTTTCTCCAAACATGATGCAACCAAGAAGGGACTGATATAAAAAATCAAGTATCCCATAAATCAGAAGCCTCAAAAGGAGGTTACACTGGACACAAAATTGTCTCCAAGAGAAGACAATCAAATTGAAGAAACAAAATCTTCTAAGAACTCTCTTGGCTCTGATACCATATCAAAAATACAAACTAGAATTTGGAATGGAATTGCTTGAGTCTCCTTGTGAGATCTCCAGCCTATATAATATCTTTAGGAATTATGATGCCCAAAATCAAGGGATTGTTACATTAGTACAGGGCTGTTACATCAGTTACAAAATAAATATCTGCATCCTACAATCAAGCCCCAGATTGCAAGGGGCTGTAATCACGGGGCTGCTGCTATATTCTATTAGTTGACTATCTACGACCACGTCCAAAATTAGTATAATTTCCGTATATGGTTGCCATATTAGCGTTGATTAATAACTATTGTCAGATATTACATATTGCTAGTAATCAATACATGTCAACATTACATGCTGAAGGCAATGTATATATGAAAGACTAACACGCGAGGGTTCAATTGATTAACATGCAAAAGGATTCCATGCCAACTTTTCATGTTCAAGAACATTGTCATCTCGACACACATAACTGAAGCCAAATATATGACCATGGGGAAAAGGATATATAAAGAACTCAAGTAGAAGAAGCCCTCACTCTTTAAAAAATGTCGTAACCAGAGGACTGTTATACCTCAACCTGTGGCAGTTACATACAGTTACTTACTATAGTTTCTTTCTGAGGAATGCCCCTCTGCCATTGTTCATGTTTCTTTTTTTAATATATATTTGCAATCAAGCATGTTTAAAAAAAAGTTCCATACAGTGTTCTAAAGAGTAGTTGTGCTTTCTATGTATACAACACACAAACTAAAATCAACAACAGGCATAACATTTTTTAACCAAAAATTTAGTTTATGAAAACTCTGATCCATCCAGATAAATAGGTAATACTAAGATCAATCTTCAAATGACAATATAGATAGCTGATAAAAAAATGACAACATAGACATTATATAGTTATATTAAAGAGTACAAATATGCAAAAGCTTGGGGAACGAGCTTATGGTTCACCTTCAACTCATGAGTCAAATTTAGATTGTTCTCCATATCACCTTTTCTGCGAGCCAGTTCTTCCGAGGCAAAACTTACGATTTCAGTTTGCTTCTCATCTAGAGCCTGTAGTCAAAATAATGTTTCTTAAGAATCCCTACTTTGCAGGGAAGGACCATACGCATTGGTTGGGATTGATGGCATAACCAACAACAAGAGAAAATAAGAAGGGAAAAAAACTACTAATTCTTCCAGAAAATAAACAAACCATTCGCAGGTCCGCAACTTTGCTTTCCAGTGTATATTTCTCATTCAACAGCTGCAATTCCTGACATCACAGAGGACAACAAATTGTTTATCAAGTAAAAGATGTAGAAGCAAGTGTAGTTTAGTGGGGTAAATCCAGCCCTCAGGACAATGGCATACCTTAATGCTGGCACCAACAATTTGTTCACGAAGAGACATTATTTCATCCTTTTGCGCTTTGACCCGTGAATAAAGTTCCTAATACAAAGTTCATTAGAAATGGCAACAGTACTAGGCTCTACATAAGTTTAACACTTGAAATCCCCCACAAGTGAATGTAAAAATCAGTACCATAATCTCCTGGTCTTGAAAATGGTTAGGATTGTCATTTCTGTTTAAATTCTTTGAAAAGGAACTTGCTTCAGACTTATGCCTACATCATATATAAAGATTGCTTTGATCAAGTCTTAGTAAATGGTAGAAATAAAGTCCTACTGATTGGTATGAGTACACATAAAACTCTACTATCAGGTAACAGAGGTCAGGGATCACCTGCTTGGCGAATTAGAGGTTTGTGGCTGGATACCAACACCTTTATCGTTATTCACAGAGCTCTTATTGAAAGACATTGATTTGGCAGTTCTATGTACTCTGGCAGACAATAGTTCATTGGACAAAAAATAACTTTTTCCATCATCACCATGTTGATGATGCATTTCACCACATTACTCTCAGGTACATGTAGTACTGCATGATCTAAACCCTCTTCCCACGTACTGCATGGAGCTACTCCTAAAAATCATCAAGTAAATCACCAGAGTTCAACACAAGCTGATAAAAGATATTCCAATCCTAAAACTAAAAATGTCAAATGGTGCATGAAGCAACGAACTAGGCCATGAAAAAGATGTAAACACATATATATTACACAGCCATGCGAAGAAAAGGTGGCATGGTAATTATATGGTTGTAATTATAGCTACAACATAGCAATTGAAAGGCATCAAGTAATGGCAATCAACAGCAATCATTCATATAAATCCCTAATCAAAATAATACACATTGTTGAAATTCATAGCGGAAATTGAAAGAACATATGCACCAACACCTGATGTTTACGTTGGAACAGAATGATCAACATTGACATACAAGTAGATTTGGACTAATATGCAGAGATAGGCATGGAAACCAAAGGGATTTATGGAGAACTTGTTGATTTAATTTTGAAGTGGAAGATGCAACTAAGGTTCAAAAACAAATTGCAGATACATTTAACAGGTAGCATGAGTATCAGTACATATAATGATAACCTACTTTTACTTTAATATCTGAAATGCATTTTTTAACTGAGCCCTTTTTCTGAATTAATTCCTTTTAGAGATACCGTTCCCATGACCTTTTATCAGTGTCAGAATATATCCTAATAGCATCCATATTCCATTGCCATAAACTGATCTTCCTATGAAGCAGGACAAGACAGAGCACCCAACACAAGTAAAGACTAAAGACCTATGATAGTAATTTGTAAGCCGACATAGTACTAGAAACTTGACCACCTATCTTATTCTTTAACTGATTGCTTACTATCCTTGTGATCCTTAACATTTTCAGCAGTCTTTACACTGGCCAGAACTCTAACTTATGCCCCTTCACATATACATGCTACCATATAGATTCTTATGACAGTTCTTAAGTCGCTAAATGTAATGATAACCTCTTTTACTTTAATATCAGAAATGCCATTTTTCACTGAGCCCTTTTTGAAGATCCAGAGTCCGTGAACTTTATCAGGGTCGAATATCATATCCTAATAGCTTCCATATTCCATTGGCGTACATTGATCTTCCTATGAAGCAGGACAAGGCAGAGACCTATGATAGTAATATAACCATAGTACTAGAAACTTGCCACATTCCTTATTCCTTATCCGGCTGCTTACTGTCCTTGTCATCCAAAACATTTTCAGCATTCTCTACGCACTGACCCGAACTCCAACAACTTATGCCTGAAACTTCACATATACATTCACCCTATAAAAATTTATTGTAGTTCTTAAGTTTACCACACCAGAAATGGATAATAATAGACAGAAGTGCAAATGAAACATATAAGAAACTAACAAGGTCCCATATAGGAATCACATAACAAAGAGAAGAAGAGGCAGCAACCTAACAGTAAACTCCTTCTGTAATTCACTCTTTTATCAAGAGCATTTAGGAGAAGAGTCGCCAACTGAAAATGTCCCATAGGAATCACATAGATTAACTTCTCAACAATGTGAGAATGTAACTCTCTGTATATGGCCCTTCCAGCATCAAGAAAAATCCAACTCAGTGCATTCAAAGGTAACCTATTTCAAACTAAAATATTATGAAAAGTCAGGCAGGCATTCCACATATTACGTCTTTATCCATAGTAACAGGGAGGGTCTAGAACTAAAGAGTTTGTATTAAAATTGGAAGTTGACAAAACTGCCTTCAAAGAGCCAGATCCTATCCATCAAAAAATAATCCACTCCCATGGGAGAGCTTCAATTCTAGCCGGCATGTATCCACTACATGTATTATTATGCTTTACCATTTCTTAGCTAATAATTGCACAGTTGCACATAATTTTGAAATGCTTTCTGTTTTGAAAAGATGATTATATTAATTATTAAGTTTCCTAACAATAACCCTTGATTCCATACACATGGTAATTCACTCAATTGTAACTATGCGCTGCTGCTCATAAAAAGTTAACACTAAATCAAATCCACAACCAACTTGTGGAGACCTTTGAAACACCCCATAAGATACTTCAACTTCAATTTGTTAAACAAGCTAGTCCCAATACGAATCTCTTTGTGGTGACTGCAAAGGCCAACCCCTTACTGGGACAAAATTCATGAGTTTTCACTAGACCCAGGTGTAAGATGAAATAGAAATTAAAGAGTACAAACACACTGCATAGCTCTAAAAGTTAAACATATTCCCTCATCAATGACAACTGCTAACCACATTCCAGGAAAACCTATAAAGGACATAGTCAGAAACTTTATCTGCAATCCATCAAAAACCAAGTCCTCGCCCATGGCATAAGTTTTGACTTGACCAATATACTCAGTAAATTTATAATCTAAACTAACATTAAAGAACTGAAATTTATGACAATATACAAGTCAATTCATATATAAATTAATTCAATCGAATACAACACCTTTTTTTTCCTTTTGTATCAATCTCTCCACTTAAAGGGGAAAGGAAAGAAAAACATAAAGACAACGGTCATTACTTCCAAAACTTTTTGACTCACCTCAATTAGGAAATCAGTCATCTAAACTAACATATGAAGACTCGCATTTCTGACATAGCTTTACAAGCCTAATCATATTAAAAACTTCTACCCTGAGCACACACAATCGAACAGTAGACAATCAAAAGTGAATCCAACCCACAAAATAATTTGATCTAAATTCAACAGAATACAAAACCTGATATTTTTCCTTTTGCATCAGTCCTTCAAAAATCAAGTCCTTAAAAGACACAGTCTGTCATCCACTACCGGCAATACTTCAAAAGTTCAAATTCGAACTTAATCAGTAATCTAAACTAGCATATATAAGGAATCAAGTTTGCAGCATATCTTTAACATAAAAAGAATTCAACAAATACTATTTTGTTTTATTTTTGGATTTCTAATTTCTCAAAAAGAAAAGGCCTGATTTTTGAGGTAATATGTGGTAGTACATTCTTGAACCATGAACCCAGTTCCAAAAAATAGCTTCAGAGTCTAATTAACTAAGCATACAACAAACCCAGGGTTTTTTTTTCTCTTTTTTACAGGGAAAAAAACATAATTGAATAACAAAGAAGACGACTTAATGACAAAGCAAACCTATAGAAAGTTCATCAAAGTGAAACCCACTCAAGTAAACATGGAAATGCATTAAAAAAACAAGAAGGAAGAAGGAATCAAAAGAAGAAAGAAGATTAATACCAATAATAGATTCTCATAACTTCAATGATGCATACAGATAGATATACCAACCCAGAAACTCATTAGTTTCGATGGAAATATAGAGGGCATATTTACCTTTCCGTGTTTTGCATAATTAGAACATGAAGAGGCTAAAATGCTAGATCCATCAATCATATAAAAAGGATAGAGATAGAAGGGGACATTGTAATATTTGGTGAGAATAGAAAATAATCAGATGTGGTCCGTTGGAGAATTTTGCAACTGTAACTACATACAGTCAGAGACTTAAAGCTAAAAATTAGTGAAAATAGGGAAATAATGAAGTGAATATATATAGAGAGTAATCTATGCCTATGCCTATACTAAAAATAGCTATACCTATACTAAAAATAGCAAAGCCATACCAAATAACTACAACTTTTGCCATTTGTTTTTTTTTCTGTTTTAAATCACTTCTTCTTCTTCTTTTACTTGTATATTTTTGATATTTTTATATAGTTTCTTCTTATATCAAGGTGATATTCACTGTATACTCATGTGAAAAAATATAATATAAAAATATCAAAAATACATATGAAAACATCAATTCTCTACTCTCTCTTGTCCCTCTATTCTAACAGTATTCCTCAACTTCTTCAATTTGCAATTTTTACTTGATTACAATTATTATACTTTACATTTTCTCAGTTTAACTTTTATAACCAAGAAAATAGTTTTAAATAATACTTTTTCAGTTTCACAAAATGAAAGAAAAAAAAGAAAATTTCATTCATAACTTTATAAATTTAGTACTGTTTTTTTTTGTTAATTTAATAGTACGACATACAATAAGTGAATATGATGAAAAATTTGAGTACAATGTGTAATGGCTCGATCAAAATTTAAAAACTCTTTTTATATAACTAAAGAAATAAACAAATGAATTATTTCTTTTGAACAAAGAGAATCGTCAGGCGAATAAAAAAAAATTACCTTACATTTTAAATTGGAGGGAACATAATTTTTAGTAATAGTTAGTTACATATAAATTTATTTTAATTTCTTGCTAAAATAAGTCATCATCTTTATATATATATATATATATATATATATATATATATATATATATATATATATATATACACGATCCGGATCAAGTGCATACCCCTTATCTTACTCACCCGTGCTCACCCCCTTTAGGCGACGGTTTCGGTCATACAACCGTCGTCTATACTTTTAGCGACGGACAACATGTGACAACCCCAAAATAGGTCCATTCCATCCAACCCATTTTGAGTCGCCAAATACATGGTACAGAAAACAACTACAACTTTATTACAACAATTGTCGTGCAAAATACAACAACACATATACTGTGAGTTTGGATACAAATATATATCAACTGTGACTCAGGTCCCAACCGTGGACAGCACCTCATAATGACACCTTACATAAAGGTATAGTTGAAAACTGTTTTAGAAATTAAAATCTTTGGGAAGTGCTCAAGGAAACCTTCGTACATGGGAGGCCATGCGACTAGGTTATTATAGATATCATATGGCCACAGAATTATCCTTGGTTGACCCAATAGACCCCAAAGAAAAACGAGAAGATTACTATCATATTCTTCCCAATTGCGAGTCTTCTCTTGATATATCATTATCTCCACTGTCTCTAATTGAGAGTTATATTCCAAATAGACTCCAAGATTATATAGATAGTGCTGGTAGATATACTCAGCAAGTGGATGAGCACATCCATGTTTTATGATGACACGAGGTGGTATGTCATTAGACATCTTGTATGACAGTGGCAAAACACCCTTCCAAGTTACATTCACCTAACCCTCAACATCTATAGACCATCGTTCTATTCCCTTGTTATTCCCCCGCTCAACCCAGCTACACTCGTATTACCTGAAAGGAATTGTGAAGCAAAAGGGTGAGCACAACTAGCTCAGTAAAGAATGTCATAACTAAAGATAATTAAATTATCAATAGCCTTCATCAATAATAAATCAGAGATTTAGAACATATGGTAGATGATAAAAATTTCAACCATAGTTGCAGCGGAACGAGCAATCCATTAGAAGAGTCAAATAAACTATAAAGTTTATTATCTTCTCCTTGTTTAAAGTCCATCAACAATGTTTTATCCCTATAACATCAATCAACAATTCCTGTCCACAATCACATATATAACTCATAATCGTAATTGTTGTTCTAAATTCCTTTTCTCATCCAGGACAAAGATTATTTTTATCACCTGAAACATCAAAGATCATGGTTATACCAAATCACAGTTCATGTTCATAATCATACTAATAAATTCATCTTTGCACTACGGCCAAAGATATACATCAATAAGTCATCTTTGCACTACAGGCCAAAGATATTCATCAACAAGTCATCTTTGCACTACAGGCCAAAGATATTCATCAACAATTCATCTTTGCACTACAGGCCAAAGATATTCATATCTCAAAGAAATACATAATCATTTCAGAATTTATATAAACCATAATTATAACCATGTTGATCAATTCACCTTTGCACTTAAGCTAAAGATATTCAATTATAAATTCAATGGTCATGATCATACCAGTCACAATTCAACTTTTCACTACTGGCAAAAGAGAACCCTAGTCATGATCATACCAATAATCTACCCATCTTTATACTCCAGTGAAAGAGAATTTCAACATCAGGGTTATAAAAATGTTATATATGATAATAAAATCAATATAATCAATATATAGTTTTAATCTCCAGAGTAATATTCATAAATCAACTATAATTTGGTTAGAAAAAGAAACCAATTTTGTCATGAATAGTAACTCGTGAATAGTAACTCCGTGAATAGTAACTCATGAATAGTAACTCGTGAATAGTAAACCCGACTCAAAAAGGTAGAAATTCCACAATAAAATTCATACCAATATTTCGGTATAATGATATTGAAAGAATAATATTTTTTTAAGCTTATAAATAATTTATTTTAACTGTTTACACTTTACTAAATAATGCATTTAATCATTTTAAAATGCCAAACTCATAAGATTTCATCACCAATAACCAAAATCCTCATCAAAAATCTGCATATACCTCATATATGATTCTCAAGCCATAAAATCATATTTTCCAATTTTCTTACTTCACATAACATATTTAATTCATTTACTCATAACTAGAATATTTTCATGAAAAATACTAAATCAGTTCCAAAAATATTTCTTTTCTGGGATTAAGCAGAATATAGTCCTATATTGAACATATATTTTTCTCAGAATTTTTAAAAGTCATTTACTATTTTTCACATGGCCAAAACCACCGAATATTTAAACATTTATCATAAATTGTACTTTTATCCAAAAATTCTGAAATTCACAGGGTATACTGATATCATATAGATGTACTCCCAATAAAAATTTCATCAATTTTGGAGTTAACCACAAGGAGTTATAAGCGATTATTTTTAAAAATAGTCTTTTCTCATAAAATCCACAACTCTTAATCTATACATCCAACAATCGCCATTTTTGGACACAATCTACAAAACTCATCAAAATATCATTTCAATTTTTTTCAGAATTTTTGAAGGTCCAGAAGAATTTCGAAATAATAACTCTTAAAATCCCTTATTATCCCTTACCTCAAAAGAGCAGTATCTCTGACTGGAATAACACTGAACGAACTTGCACCGTATAGCAATACTCAAAGTATACTCAAAATACTCACAAGAATACGCTCGATAATATAGAGAGAGAAAACTTCAGTTTCTGGTGTGATTTTCAATTCTAACCTAAGCACCTATTTATAGGAAATTGCTTAGAACACCAAAGCAGAAAATTTAATTTAATAATAATATTAATTTTCCACATCTTCCTACGTATACTAGAAATCTGAATTCAGCCATCCTCACACATGTTAAATGAGTCCCAACAATGAAAAAAACGTTTTTGTAATTAAAATTATTTTAAACTTCCAAAAATCAATTATTTCGGAGCTTCGGAACTTCAATAATTCATAATAAATAGCCCTTTTTGCCAGAAAATTCAAATCTCGCGAGTTTTTATAGGAAATTCAATTCTCTACAACTTTGCAGAAGAAAGTTTTTCCAAATTCCAAACAAAAATTGACCGAAATCCACAAACGGGCGATTTTACAGGCTATAATCACATTTTCAGTCAATAAATAGGTCTACCGACACACAAAATATGTGTTAAACATTTAATGCCACAAAAATACTCTTCCTCCTCATATACTCATATATCCCACATTCATTATAAAAATATCACCGTTAATATATTATTAAAATAATATATTTAAATGAATTATTTTATCAGAAAAAGATAAAATATTAATTTTCAACAATTGTCACATTAAAAATTTTCTCCATCTATATCCACATAAAATCAATATTTTCCTCATCATATGAATCAATAATTAATTATTCACAAATGATATTACAGAATCACAATATTGACAACCAGGCAGTTCCCAGGAAAGAGGGGGCTTTCCAATAAGAATTTCTCCTTACTGGCGCGCAATTAGGTGACCAAACCTCTCCTTAGACAGAACTTTCTAGACATTGCCAATAATGTTATCTAATAATATTATTCAGATAATATGAATTATTGCTTCGATAATGGAAAATACTGTGTAATGACAATTATTGAAACAACAATAATATAAAATATCAATGCAGCAATTATTGAATCAATAAAATACTGAACAGTAATTACTGTAACAATTATTGAGTAGTGCCTTCTTACGTAAGAGTCAATAATTGGTGCAATACCGTGTGCTACTGTGCAACAACGCGTATTACTTTACTTTACCCACCGGGTATTCCAACAGTGTTAACAGTAACAACTACGCCGTTATTTATAAAAAAAACTTTAATTTGTCGTTTTCTTCATCCGACAGTTATTCTGTTACGGGGCCCACAAAAGGCTGCGCCGTCGTACGAATATTCCCCGACAGAAAGAATATTCCACGACCAAACGAATATTTCCCGACAACAATGAGTATTTTATAACCAGTTGCTTATTTTTTAAAAAAATTCATATATCACCCTTAACTTTAACCTTTTATCAATTTAACCATTTACTGAATTGTAAATATAAGAAAAATTGAATACTTTTATTTCATAAAATTCGGGGTCTTACACAACATATAGCGTCGCTAAAAGTATAGACGACGGTTGTATGACCAAAATCGTCGCCTAAAAGGGGGTGAGCACGGGTGAGTAAGATAAGAGGTATGCACTTGATCCTTGATATATATATATATATATATATATATATATATATATATATATATATATACACACACACACACACACATATCTATACATATGCCTCCAATACCTACATATAGATAATTTATGTATTTTGAATTACATGGAATTCCAATATTAATCAAAATTGGACATTATCCCACTAATTATGAAATTAAATCCATAATTAATTCAACATTATTTTTTTATAACGATCATTACATTTGACAATAACTTATTTAAAATATATAATTAATATTGTATAATTAAATTAAATTACTCCTTCACTTTCATATTTCAATTCGTAATTACTCAAGCTAACTAATATAATAGTTTAACTAACTATTAATTCTTTCGTCCCAAATGTATGTATATATATGTCATACCTTATATATACATATTAAATTCCACCACATAAATCACATAAATATATAACACATATTTTTATTCATTCCGACTTGGTACGTCTCACAATAAGACTTTTATTTATTAAATTCTTATTCTAATATTGTTCGAAAATTCTACCACGGGGCCTATTGTGGATAAAATGGGAACTTATTTATACTCTCTTCTCTACTTTGTTTTTCTTAAATTGTGTGAAAAGTGTATTTAAGACATCTTTTATGGGATTGAGGAAGTATGATTGTTTGTTGGAGTTGATACTTGATGATTGTGATAGCTAAATGAGGTAGGTACACACAATGCTGTAGAAGTAGAACTGGAGCTCGCGGTTTCAAGTTTAGAGGCTGTATTGGAGAAAACATCGTGGATATAAAAGGAAACATGTACAATGCCCAACAAGGTTTTTGCTCACCATGAATTCCTTCCAGCTAGGGTCTCTGAATCTTTTTTGGATGGCATCGCCATCATCAGACAAGGAGTTTGGAGAGTAAAAGGAAAATTATATGTCCCCGGTTTACTGACTTAAAGAATAAGCAGAAAAGAGTAGATAATATTTAATAGACTTTTGTCCTTCAAACTGTTCGCCCTCCTGTGAACGGAGTTGTTCTTCACAGTTATACACCAGACACATAGTACTCTTATTATTTATTTATTTTAACACAGTCTATCAATTTATGCACTTGTGAAGCTTTCTTCTAATTTTTGCTTACAATCTGTTGCTATCCAGAACGAATAACTTTTCCACAAATTGTGTGATTCTAGATTCTTGCTTTGATTAGGACATTGTTTCTCTACTCGTCAATTTTTTCATGCTTTCTTTCTGGTTGTCAAGTATTTACCTATATAAATTTAATGAAACCCACTGCATGGATAACAATAATAAATTTGATTGCTGAGAAAGTGGGGAGTAAAGGAAGACAATTAGACAAAACAAGTAACACTTGAAAAACTCTGTTAACCTTATCCATTGTTGTCTTGGAACAGAACTTGTTTGGTTCTTGTTTTTTTCCATGTGATCTCCTCCCAATACGTTTATTATGACATTTCAGTAGTCATAATGCAAAGTTGCTTTAGCGTAACTGATGTGAAGCAAGCTTATGAAAAGAAAAGAAAACTATTTTGTTTCGATTTAACTTCCACTGATTTATTAAATAACATTAATAAACCAATAGTATGTGAAAAACTAGTTTTAAAGTTATGCTGATCGATCCTATTGTAACTGCATATTTATTGGTTTAAGTTTTGGTAACAGCATGGTGTGTCTAATTGCAATAAATCTTGCATATTTATTGATTGAATTTCTGATAGCAGCATGGCGAACAGAGAAATGGAGAAAATATATGCGACGAGAATCCTGGACAAGTTGAGGAACTGGGTTTACGTTTACATGAGCAAGACTATATTAAGAATATAAAGCAACTGCAGGTTTATCTAGATATAAAGTCTTTATTTTCTCCCTCGTTTTTCTGTATGGTTTTTATTTATACTTATATTGGTGATAAAATACTGCTGTTCTATATTGTTTCAAAAAATAAATAAATCATCACAATAAAATAAAAATGAAACGACACTGCTTTTTCCATGTTAAATAATCGGTCCTCAGTCAATCAGTTGTTTGGATTTTATGATGGTGCATGATGCTTAATTTTGTTGTGGTAGACTTGGTCTTTGTTTTTGTTAATAATTCCTACTATTTAGGAGCTGACCTGTTCTTTTGCTCCACTAGTGGGATGCTCTTTTTTAGCCTTTCTGTTGTTTGCTTTCTGTTATTGTAAGGCTATATATAGCCACTTTTACATTCAATAATATAAGAGCTTTCTTTCTCTGCATTACATAACTTGATACAGTGTTAACATATGGTATCAGAGCTAGCAGATTAAAAACAAAAACAACTCTTCCCACTTTGCAGCCGTAGCTCAAAATGGCCACCGACACTAATTTCGTTCAACCTGTTATTCCCCGCTTTGATGGTCACTATGATCATTGGAGCATGCTGATGGAGAATTTTCTTCGCTCCAAAGAGTATTGGCAGATTGTTGAAAATGGGGTTCCTGCTGTAGCAGAAGGTGCTGCTCTTACCGAAGCACGAACGAAGGAAATTACAGACCTGAAATTGAAGGATCTGCGTGCAAAGAACTATCTTTTCCAGGCCATCGATCGCTCTATTCTTGAAACCATTTTGCACAAAGATACTGCCAAAGGAATATGGGATTCCTTGAAGAACAAATACCAAGGGAATGCTCGCGTTAAGCGTGCACAGCTTCAGGCTCTACGAAAGAATTTTGAGACACTTCATATGAAGGAAGGTGAGTCTGTCAATGACTACTTTGCTCGTACCCTTACCATTGTTAATAAAATGCGCATCCATGGTGAACTCATGAGCGATGTCACTGTGATTGAAAAAGTTATGCGCTCGATGTCTTCAAAATTTGCTTATGTTGTCTGTTCGATTGAGGAGTCCAAGGAATTGGATTCCATGAGTATTGATGAATTGCAAAGTAGTCTTCTAGTGCATGAACAACGTATGACAGAACCTGTTATCGAAGAACAAGCTTTGACGGTTACTTATAGGAATAATTTTGGTGGAGTTTATCGCGGTGCCTCACGCGGACGTGGTAGGGGTCGTGGTCGATCAAGTATGAATAAGGCACTTGTTGAATGTTATTATTGTCATGGTCTTGGTCATTTTCAGGCTGAATGTCCTAAGAAAAATAGGGACCCCAAGGATGAGAGGGAGACAAAGGCCCACTTTGTTGAAACCAGTGAAGAGATGCAAGAGATGCTCCTTATGATATATATTGATGTCAACAAAGCAGTTGATGAGACTACATGGTTCCTGGATTTTGGGTGTAGCAATCATATGTGTGGAAGGAGGGAGTTATTTTCCATATTGGATGACACATTTCAAAAGTCAGTCAAGCTGGGCAACAACTCTAGTCTTCGTGTGATGGGCAAAGGCCAAATTCAAATGATTGTCAATAATATTACTCAAGTCATCACAGAGGTATTTTATGTTCCTGATTTATGCAACAATCTTTTGAGTATTGGTCAATTGCAGGAAAAGGGTTTGGCCATATTAATTCAAAACAACAAGTGCAAAGTTTATCATCCGGATAGAGGGCTTATTATTGAAACAGCTATGTTACTCAACCGGATGTTCATTCTTCTAGCTACTATCAAATCGCAAGAACAACATTGCTTTCAAACTCTCTCTCAGAATCCAGATCATCATTGGCACTGTCGTTATGGCCACTTGAGTCTTGATGGACTTAAAACTCTTCATACCAAACAGATGGTACATGGACTGCCCCAATTAAAGAAGTCCAGCTTGTTCTGTGAAGATTGCATGATGGGCAAACAACACAGAAGTCCGTTTCCTCAAAAGAGTACCTGGCGAGCATCTCAAATTCTGCAACTTGTTCATGCTGATATCTGTGGGCCTATATCTCCTATTTCAAACAGCAACAAAAGGTATCTTTTGACATTTATTGATGATTTTAGTCGAAAAATATGGGTGTTTTTCTTGGCAGAAAAATCAGAGGCCTTTGAGTGTTTCAAACTGTATAAAGTGAAGGTAGAAAAAGCAATGGGTACTACCATATGTGGTTTGCGCACAGATAGGGGCGGTGAGTTTACGTCCCAAGAATTTCATATGTTCTGTCAAACCAATGGGATTCGACGACAACTTACCGCAGCCTACACTCCTCAGCAAAACGGAGTGGCAGAGCGGAAGAATCGCACAATAATGAACATGGATGCGTGATTATGAGCCCTTCACCAGTCTCATAATCACGCATCCATATTGGTGGAAGTCGAATGCGTCTCTCTGAAAGATCAGAGGTTTGGGATTGTGCTGGATCATTAGCTCCCTCGGATGAATCTTCATCACTGTTCTATTGTGTTACAACATCATCATCACCAGGAAAAGCTCCAGGAACTTGATCTCCAGTTGCTGGAGTTGTGGACTGATCATTGTGATTGTAATCAAGATAATCAGTGCTTGGTTGATCACCCCAATCCAGAGAAATATCAATAGTATCAGCATGGGTTGTTGTCCAAGGCCAACTGTCATCTTCATTAAATATAACATCACGGCTAATCACAATTTTGTTTGACAAAGGGTCATATAGGCGATATGCTTTGGATTCTTCACTAACTCCCAATAGTACACACTTCAAGCTCTTATCATCTAATTTTGTGCGTTTGTTATCAGGTATATGAACATAGGAGAGGCATCCAAACACCCGAAAATGATCAACTGAAGGTTTAACGCCACTCCAGGCTTCCTCAGGTGTCTTATTGCGCACAGCAAGTGTTGGACTTCTATTTAAGATGTGTACCGCCCAATTAACTGCTTCGGCCCAGAAATTCTTTGGTACTTGTCTACAAGTCAGCATACTACGAACCATGTTCATTATTGTGCGATTCTTCCGCTCTGCCACTCCGTTTTGCTGAGGAGTGTAGGTTGCGGTAAGTTGTCGTCGAATCCCATTGGTTTGACAGAACATATGAAATTCTTGGGACGTAATGATCCAGCACAATCCCAAACCTCTGATATTTCAGAGAGACGCATTCGACTTCCACCAATATGGATGCGTGATTATGAGACTGGTGAAGGGCTCTCTGACACTGAAAATCAAGGTAACTTTGCTATGTATGTAGATGTGGATCCTCTAACTTTTTCTGATGCAGTACACAACAGCAAATGGCGCTTGGCTATGGACTCTGAAATTGCTGCAATTCGCAAAAATAATACATGGGAATTGACTAACTTGCCAAAAGGTGGAAAAGCAATTGGAGTTAAATGGGTATACAAGACGAAACTCAATGAACATGGTGAAATCGACAAGCATAAGGCACGACTTGTCGCAAAGGGATACACTCAGCAACATGGAGTTGACTATTCAGAAGTTTTTGCTCCTGTTGCTCACCTGGATACTATTCGACTTATTCTTGCTTGTTGCGGCTCAAAAGGCTTGGCCCTTGTATCAATTAGATGTTAAATCAGCGTTTCTTCATGGAGATCTCAATGGGGAAGTATACGTTGCACAACCACCCGATTATGAGATCAAAGGGGCTGAACATAAAGTGTATCGACTTCGAAAGGCATTATATGGATTAAAGCAAGCTCTTCGGGCTTGGTACAGTCGAATCGAAGCTTATTTCGTGGAAGAAGGCTTCAAGAAGTGTCCTTATGAACCTACTTTATTTCTCAAACACTCCTCTACCGGTAAGATCTTGATCGTGTGTCTCTATGTGGATGATCTTATATTTACTGGGAATGACGAGTCTTTGTTCAGTTCTTTTAAACACTCTATGATGCAAGAATTTGACATGAGTGATTTGGGAAAGATGAAGTATTTTCTTGGGTTAGAAATCTTGCAACAGGAGAATGGAATTTTTCTCTGTCAACAAAAATATGTTCGTGATATTCTAAAGAGATTTCAAATGGCTGATTGTAATTCAGTCCACAATCCCATTGTTCCAGGCACAAAGTTGATGAAAGATCCCATGGGAGAGCCAGTGGATGATACTCTTTACAAACAACTAGTGGGTAGTTTGATGTATTTAACCTCCACTAGGCCAGATTTGATGTTTGTAGTTTGCCTTCTTAGTCGGTACATGGCTCATCCTACTGCACTTCATCTCCAACCTGCTAAACGTGTGTTAAGGTATATCAAAGGCACTCTTGCATTTGGTGTGTTTTATTGCCGAGAAGGGAACCATCAAATTGTGGGATTTTCCGACAGTGATTATGCAGGAGATGTAGAAGATTGCAAGAGCACTTCTGGCTTTCTTTTTTTATTCAGTTCAGGGGCTGTGTCTTGGTCCTCTCGCAAGCAACCTATTGTCACACTGTCCACTACAGAAGCAGAATTTGTTACAGCAGCTTCTTGCGCTTGTCAAGCTATATGGTTACGAAGAATGTTGAAGCAGCTTGATCAAGCTCAAAATGACACTACTGTGATTTATTGTGATAATAGCTCAACAATCAAGCTTTCTCGCAATCCTGTTATGCATGGACGAAGCAAACACATTGATGTTCGGTTCCATTTTCTTAGAGATCTTACACAAGATGGGACAATCAAATTAGATTATTGTCGAACTAAAGACCAGCTTGCAGATCTTATGACTAAACCATTAAAGCTAGATGTTTCTCAGAAGCTGCGAGCACTGATGGGAGTTTGTCAAAATTCAGGCATAAATTGATCTGATATTGGTTTAAGGGAGGGAATGTTGTGGTAGACTTGGTCTTTGTTTTTGTTAATAATTCCTACTATTTAGGAGCTGACCTGTTCTTTTGCTCCACTAGTGGGATGCTCTTTTTTAGCCTTTCTGTTGTTTGCTTTCTGTTATTGTAAGGCTATATATAGCCACTTTTACATTCAATAATATAAGAGCTTTCTTTCTCTGCATTACATAACTTGATACAGTGTTAACAAATTTTGTCACCATCAACTGGATCGGTGGATCCACCTAGGGAAATTGTTAATTGACAACTAGATTTCATAATATGTGTTCTGGTGGTCTCCTGGAGCTTGTAGATGTCATTTAAGGAATTTTAAGGAATCAAGGTGCCATTGATGCTTACTTCTGCTAAATTTCATTACGAAAGGATCTCCAAGTCTGACTTTATATCCCATGAACTGCATTTTAAGACAATTATTTGCAGTTATCTAGGCCTACAACTATTAATTTTGAGGACTTTTAGATACTCACATAAAAGTGAAAACCTTCCCATTGGCTTTCCAATTGTTTGAATTATGTGGTTGGTTATTGCATGAAATGGTGCTACCGTGCTACCCATTCATCGTCAAGAACATTTTTACATTAACGAATTCTAGATTTCTATGCAGATTGGTGATTAGAATAAATATAATATTTTTTGGAGAATGTTGAAGTATGCTTTAGAATATATATATATATATATATATATATATAGCAAGGATCAAGTGCATACCCCTTATCTTACTCACCCGTGTTTACCCTCCTTTAGGCGACGGTTTCGGTCATACAACCGTCGTCTATACTTTTAGCAACGCTATATGTTGTCTGTCGCTAAAAGTATAGACGACGGTTGTATGACCGAAACCGTCGCCTAAAAGGGGGTGAGTTCGGGTGAGTAAGATAAGGGGTATGCACTTGATCCGGACCGTATATATATATATATATAGAGAGAGAGAGAGTCCGGATCAGGTCCGGACTCCCGAATTTTAACAAAATCCGGACTTTTTTTTTTTTGCTTTTTTTTTAAAACTAAATAAAAAATAAAAAATTATGGAACTTGAATTTTTACATAATACAGTGTTTTGGGTGTGATTTGGATATGTATAACAAAATATGTCTGTACAATCTGGGCAGACTGTACATACATTGGTTGGTGTATGTATTAAAAACACACCCAAAACACTGTATTATGGAAAAATTTTAGTTCCATAATTTTTTTATTTTTTTTTAGTTCTACAAAAAAAAAAAAAATAGGGTCCGGATTTTGGATCAGGTCCGGGAGTCCGGACCTGATCCGTGTTGTGTATATATATATATATATATATATATATATATATATATATATATATATATATATAGAGTCCGGATCCAGTCCGGACTCCCGGATTTTGTTAAAATCCGGACTTTTTTTTTTTTTTTTTTTTTTTGCTTTTTTTTTTTTGAAACAACTAAAAAAAAAAAAAATTTATGGAATTGGAATTTTTACATTATACAGTGTTTTGGGTGTGATTTGGATGCCTATAACGAAACATGTCTGTACAGTCTGGGCAGACTGTACATACATTGGTTGGGGTAGGTATTAAAAACACACCCAAAACACTTTATTATTGAAAAATTTCAGTTCCATAAATTTTTTTTTTTTTTTTAGTTGTTCTACCAAAAAAAAAAAAAAGAAAAAGAAAAAAAATCAGGTCCGGATTTTCTCCCGTCCGGGAGTCCGGACCTGATCCTCTTTCTATATATATATATATATATATATATATATCTAATAAAATACAAATGATTTTGAATTTTCCGCTCACTCAATAAATCATCTGGGCCGTCCAAAGTTTGGAATAAATCCCACCGTTCATACATCTATTTAATAAAATACATCTATCTATCTAATAATCTAATAATAATTTAATAAAATACAAATGACTTTAAATTTCCTGCTCACTCAATAAATTATTTTGGTCGTTCAAAGTTTGAGATAAATCATATTATCTATACAGTGCCGGAGGCACGGGACCCAACTAGTATATATATATAGTACGATTACTCTGGTAGCCAGGGCCCTTTAAAGCAATGCCCAGTTTATTGAAATTTATTATATTTGATGATTCCAGTGAATATAACCATAAAATCCATATGGCTGGGATAGCACATACAAGCATGCACACACGCACTTGGAAATCATATATGCATAGCAACTGTAGTCGCATCTCAGCTGCTATGATATACAAATGGAAAATCTATTGGTTGTTTGAAATGCAGTTGTCCCAGTATATACTCCTATCTTTTTCATATAGCAATGAAATCTATCTAATAAAATACAAATGAATTTGAATTTCCCGCTCACTCAATAAATCATCTGGGCCGTCCAAAGTTTGAGATAAATCCAACCGTCCATACATCTATCTAATAAAATACATCTATCTATCTAATCTATCTAATAATGATTTTGAATTTCCCGCTCACTTAATAAATCATCTGGGCCGTTCTAAGTTTGAGATAAATCTCACTGCCCATACAGTGCCGGAGGCACGGGACCCAGCTAGTATTTAGATATTGGACAACTAGTTGAATATGCAGAAATTTTAGTTCCTCCTATATATTTATTAAATCTGAACTTAATTGGTGACACATATCTTGTCACAGGTGAAGGAGAAGGTGAGACCAGGTTGCTCACAAGAACTGCTAAAGGTAGCCGTAAGTTCCATGTCCTCCGTGGCCAAGATCCTCACAGTTATGTCGTCCACACCAAAACTTCACGCGGCGCTTTAAACATATTTTCCATATAATGGAATTTGTTTAACTTTCTTGTACATAAAACCTATGAACATTAATGTTCCTCTTAGTGTATTCCAGTATGGGAAGACTAAAAATGACTGATGCTGGATGCTACTTATCAGCTGTCGTATCAAGTTATTTGGTTTGCCCTAATGGCATTCTTATTAGAAGGTTTTACATGATTAATGGAATTTGTAAAACTTTCTTGTATATAAAACCTATGAACATTAATGTTCCTCTTAGTGTATTCCAGCTAAAAATGACTGATGCTGGATGCTACTATCAGCTGTTGTATAATATGGCACATAGGTAGTTTAACACAGAATCTGTCCATTTGATTCTAATAAAGATTCATTATAATCAAGTACAATACTTCATCTGAATCCCTCTACATTTTCTACTTTCTCCTTGTTAGAATCACTTCTTTCTCAAGGAAATAATTGCATCATAAAAGACTGTTTTCTCCTTGGTCAAATACTCAGTCACATACTTTGCATACCTCTCAAATAGACTGTTAATAACTGAGTTTCCAAAATGAATAGCCAGCATAGATTCTGTAACTGCTCTTATGGCTTTGGCCCATTTTTTCCCATCATCATAACCGTCACCTGAAGCTTCACCAAGTTCCCAATCGAATTCCAGAACTTCTATCCTGTCTAGAGTAAAGGACCCCTCCTCTTCAATTATAGCCTTTACTTCATCCTTGTAGGGTGTATAATGGGGAAGGTTAAATGAGTCAATATCTGCCTCCTTCACAAGCCCCTGAAAAAGCAAATTCATTGGCCTCTCTGTTTAAACACCCTCATATAAATAAATGGTGCTCTCACTGTTTCACAAAAAGAGTACCATTTAATCTCTTGTCAATTTGCAAAATCCTGAAATTCAAAATTCATGTAAAATTATTTGATTTGTTATTAATGAAGTAATTAATATTGATAACTACTTCAAAAGTTACAAAGTACTAAATTGTTGTCTCTAAAATTATATTAGATTCATATCCATTTGAATTTAGGATTTTGCAAATTAATCGGGAGCAAAGTTAGTTGATTTGATTGGATCTTGATTCTAGGCAGTTACTTTTGCGCAGTTCACTAGGCCGTCTTATAAAAATGAGTTGCATGTATAACTAGAGAGGTTCAACTGTATAATACTTATTATATAATAAAACCTACCAAAATGCAACTCTCTAATTATACGAATGCAACTAAATATTATAAGACTATCCGAAACAATTGCCTGAAATCAAAATCCAATTTGATTAGACCTCAGCCGCCATATCGAGAAGTGCTTTTGCTAGAAGGTCCCAAGTGCAAAAACAGTCTTTGGTGGTGGGATCTGCAGCACTCCTGCTGCCAAATGTTAGAACCATACGGCCGTTTGGTATTATTTCCTCCGATCGCAATTGTAGAAATGTTGAAAAGTCCTTCTGAAATTGCTTTAAGTATGCTTCATGCACGCCAGGAGGACTTGATTTTGATATGAATATTTTTCCCTTGTTATTCTCCAGCTTCTCAGGAACCTGTCAGTCAGTTTATAAGTAAATTTTTAGACTAAACTTAAAAGTTCTCACAAATTGACTATTGTTAAGAATTTACAAACGAGTTTGCGGGATATAATGAAATAATTAATGAATAATATACACGATAAACTCAAGACCTAGTTGTTTAAGCTTTTGGGTCAAGTTGGATTTCAAACTTGGGTATTTGTGCTTATGTGTGCGCAGGCGCACGGGCCCTGTTATCTAACGATTATTTATTTATTTATGGACAATGACAATGACATATCATGTGACATAAAAGTGCTGAGCAGATATTTTCAATATAGTGTGTCATTGTATCTGTTTGCAACTAAAGTCGCAATGTTTTCTCGCAATATATCATAGGTAAACTTAGTAGGCTTTGATTAATGAAGCTATTCTAACCTGAGAAAGCCAGTGAACACCATAAGAGGAATACACCAAATGCAAGCTCTTGCTTGGAAAAAGCCTGCCGTAGAAAGAACCCGGTACTCCCGATACGAAACAAGGACCAAATCTGTCTCCTTTCTCTTTCAAGAGATTAGCATAAAATGCTGGAAGTGACTTGAAGATGGTATTGAAGTCATTTTCTGGAAGATCATTTAGGGACATTTGAAACTCTGGTGCTTTATGACCATTTTGTTTGGACAAACGATGGACAATGTCCATAATTTGAGAGATAACTAAAAGGGTGTTAGGGCCAGTTGAGCAACCCAAGTCTGCTACTTTGAAACACTTGGGGAAATCATCAGTATACATATCCTTGATGGTCTCCTCTAAAACTGGCAGTGCATCCATTATCACTGATTTCTGAAGAATGTACATGAATTGCTTAGATGCCATAGTGATATAATATACTCACTCCATCCCAAAATAAATGCCCAATTGTTACTTTTTTGAGTCAAAATGACTATTTTAAAACTAATTTTTATACCATTTTTCCAAAATATAAGTAAAGAGATTATAACCAAAAGAAAACATATACAATTTACTACTATCCCCAATTTTGTAATTTAAAAAAATGTATTTATATATGTTTAATTATTAATTCTAAAAATAGTCAATTTGACCAAAAAAAGAGTCAAAACTGAATATTTACTTTGCAGTGGAGGGAGTAATATACTACTCTCTCGATAGAAAATGAAAGTTCTATTTAATTTATTTATTTACACACACACACACACACACACACACACACACACACACACACACACACATATATATATATATATATATATATACACACGCTTAGAAAGGATATAATGAATTTTTTTGATTGGTTCTTCCCAGAGAAATGATCCTTGTTATTTGTTATTTGACTGATGGGGCCAACAAACAATGTGAGAGAGAGAGAGCAACCTGAATGGCTGAGTTATTGGCATAACTAGATTCTCCATCCCCTGCATTCATATGTAAAACTTTTTCCACTTTTTCTTTGCTTCCTTCCATTGTGGTCACCTGTTTATAAAAACTCTAAAAAGTGTAAATGAGACTCTTTTAACAATGTTAAAAGAGAGCGGGGTAAAACATAATTCGTCAATAATGTAATTGGACTCTCACATCAATCCGAATGAGTTGATCTTTTTCAAACCCTGCCCTTCAACAACATTATTCTGCACTTCACACTAAGCAAGCCGTCTATTACACTCAGTAGCTGAGTTTTAAAATAGACGAAAAAGAAAAAAAACGACGAAAAACTTAAGTTTTATATCAAATTCTTTTGTCGTCGAGTTTTTTAATAAACTAAAAAGAAAAGAAATGGACAGGAAACTTGGCCACTTTTCTTGTCAAGCTTTTTCATCCAAAAATGGACAAATTTGGACAAAAACTAAATAACACAAGTTAATCTTTTATAATCCCTATTATACCCTCTAGTTTATAAACATAATAAACTAATTTAAGGGTAACTTAGTAACTTGAATGAGAAACTTAATTAAATTTTATGTTCTTTTTCTTTTTAAACTTAGCAACAACATAAAAAAAAAACTTATTAGTTTTCTATTCTATTCTTTTCTATTATAAATTAAGTTTTCCATTCTTTTCTTTTCCATCCCAAACTCAGAAATAGAGTGCTAGTTTCAAATGTATAATGTATATATGTATTAATAACTTTATACCTTTATAATTATATATAGAAATAGCAATAATTCTATACCTGTGTAAGGTATACATATCAAATCTATCCCCTCAAGGAAAATATTATGTTAAATGGTACAAAAAAAGCCTTTAAAATTTAATAATAATGTACCAAGCAATAATTTGTAGGGATAATGTTTTAGTTAGTGTTATGGTTGTTTTTTACGTTTGGTCTCCTAACAATTTTTTTTTCTTTTTTTCGAGGGTTTCATTCTTAAAATTTATAATTTCTGGCCGTCCAATCTCACAAAACATAGCAATTGAAGTGGATTAAACTTACAAAATAGCAATATTTTGATGACTAAATGTAAAAAACATTAATTTTAATCTACAAACAACAGGCAGAAGCAATTATTTGATAACAATTATTCGAAGGGAGTATAGTCTCGATTAAAATAAAAAAAGCATACAATTAATGATAACAACCTCACGAAGCCACAATCCAGATCCAGAAATTCTCTATCATGACACCTAAAATGGAAAAAAATAAAAATAAAAGATGAGATAAGCAAAAAGTTAGAGGGGTTCTTACATTTGGTGAATGATTTACATATTCTAGGTGCCACTGAAATCAGTTAAGATCGCCGACGCTGTTGCCATCAACTGTACGTGGCAGCGGGAGGCGGGCGGCGGTGAAAACGAAATATAAGAAGGAGACAGATTTGTAAGAGAGCTGAAATGTCCCTTCAATTTGTATTGTTTATAGATAGAGTGTTAGGCGGTGACTGGTGAGAAATTAAAAATAACGTTACTATCATAATGTTTGATATTAGTGGTAGAATTTATCTCAAATTTTGGACGATCCAAATAATTTATTAGAGTGAGTGGAAAATTCAAAATCAATTATATTTTGTTAAATGGATTGCATGGTTGGCATCTAAGGGCTAAGGCTGTAAAATGAATAAATAGTTTAGGTTTGATTTATACTCATTCGATTAAAAGTTCGATTGAAGCTCAACTCAAAATATAAATGAGTCAAATATGAGAACATTTTAAAGTTCAATAAATTATTCGAACCTTCACAAATAATAATTTTCTATTGATACTCGGATCATATTAGTTGGAAAAGTCCAAACTGTTCAGACTCGATTTTAAATCGTGATCGACTCGATAACTAAATGAGCCTCAATCAAACTTTATTTTATACTCGATAAATTTTGTGAATCAAATATGAGCAACTCAATACTTGGATCGACTTGATTCGTTTACACCCTTAGTGGCAGCCATGAATTTATTAACATAACCCACTTAACTCAACAACAAATTCATGAATGACACCCATGCATGATGTGAACGATATATGATAGTTTTATGTGATAATAATATTATTGAGAAATTAAATGTCCCTTCAATTTGTACTGTTTATAGATAGAGTTAAATGTCCCTTCAACTGCACTGTTTAATATAGAGTGTCGGTGAGAGTAGGAGTGAGCAAAAAACGGTTAAAACCAAAATACCGAACCGAACCGAATTTTTTTAATTGAATTATTTCGGTTTTTCGGTTTTTTTTACAATTTCGGTTATATCCGAATTATTATTCACTATTCGGTTACGGTTTCGGTTTGGAAAAACAGATTATTCGGGTATCCGAATAACCGAACATTACTTATTAAAAAATTAATTTTATAATAATATAATAATAATAATAATAATAATAATAACAGTAATAATAATAATAATAATAATAGTAATAATAATAATAATAATAATAATAATAACAGTAATAATAATAGTAATAATACTAGTAATAATAATAATAATAATAATAATAATAATAATAATAATAATAATAACAGTAATTCGGTTTTTTCCCGAATTACCGAAATTACAATTCGGTAATTCGGTATTCGGTAATTCGGTTATTGTTAAATTTAGGTTATTAGTTCGGATAGCAAAATCATCATTATTTCAATTTTCGGTTATAACCGAATAGCTTATTCGGTTCGGTTATAACCGAATGATCACCCCTAGGTGAGAGAGAAAATTAAGTCAAAATCATTAAACTACCTCTTATCAAAAAATTTAAATCTATGAATAAAAATAACTACAATAAATATTAGGAAACTGACATTTTCATACCATCTCTCTTACATGTATAGTGAGTAAGTTTCATTTTCATGTGAGACTCATATAAAAATATCATTTTAACATGTAGAAATATCGGTTTCCTAAATATTATACTCCCTCCAATATTTTAAAATATAAGATCATTATTGATTTTTAAAAAGTCAATTTGAAATATTTTTAAAATTAAATTTGAGATTATTGAAAATTATGAAATCATAAATCTTACAATGAGTATTACTTTTTCAATATTTATTATTGTATGAACTAAAATCAAAGAAATTCATGTCAATTATCAATATGAAAATATTTTAAATTGATTTTAAAAATCAATAATGATCTTATATTTTAAAATAGAGAAAGTATAATTCTTCTTTTTACCTATTACGTTATGTTATTGTTCTATTAAATTTTGATACATTTTTTATCTAATGTAAGGTGATTTGTATAATATTTATTCTCTAAAGTATCTGAATATTTTTATATAAATACATTCAACAATATTATTCACTTGCTTTTTTATTAGACTGCATGTTTAGAATTGCCAAATAATTTTTTTAAACAATTAAGAAGGTCAAAATGGTAAAATAATATCATTTAGATGTTTTACACATTAGTTATCAAACAACTTTTTAAGTTTGGATGTTATTTCAGACAGATAATTTAATTTATTACGATATACTAATCATTCAGATCTTAACTACTCAATTTTATTAAACACTACTTGAATTAATTTGAGCCACTTTTTTATGATGTAATTGATCTAATATTTGGCTAAGATATAATATGACAGAGTAAATTAATTATTGTAAAATTCTATCTAGTTAAATTTTGTACTTTAAGCATGCTTTTGAGGATAATTATTTTAGTCTCTCTCTATGTTTGACATGTATAGAATGGAATAACTTCAGGAATCGAATGACTTAAGGAATGTAATGAGAATGGGAATTGAATGATCATTTTCATTTTTATGTTTGGTTTGTCCATTCATTCCTTCAGGAAATCATCTACGACACCCCCAAAATAGGTATATATTGTAAGACCCCAACTTTTATAAATAAAGATTAATTTCTCTCGAAATATATTTTTGAATATTATGGTGTGGATATGATATAATGTTATAATTGTGGGTAATATTTATAAATTTTGCAAAGTAAGCAAGTTGTTATATAATATTCGATTGGTCGGGGAATATTCGTTCTAACAGGGAATATTCGTACGACGACACAATTATTGGTGGACCCCACAACAGAAGTATTGTCGTAGTAAGAAAACGACAGAATTATCTTGTTATAAAAATAACGGCGGAAGTGTTACTGTTAAAACTGTTGAACTACCCAATAGTAAAAGTACAGTAATACGTGTGGTTGCATAGTAGCACACAGTATTGGTTATTGATACTTACGTGAGAAGTCACTCAATTATACTCAATTATTGCTACAGTAATTGTTGCATCATATCTCTCATATTATTGATTCGATTATTGTCACGGTATCATCTGCATTATATGATATATTATTAAATCAATAATTGAAACGACAAAGTTATTCATATTATTAAATTGCAATATTTACAATGTCTAAAAGTCCTGCCAAGGAGAGATTTGGTCACCTAATTGCGCGCCAATAAGGAGAAATCCTTATTAGAAAACCCCCTCTTTTCTGGGAATGACCTAGTTGTTAAATATTGTGAGTTATAATATTAATGATGAATAAATTCGTGTTGATTAAAGATGAATTTGATAGTTCCATTGTGTTGGGATTATTAGTGTTAGTGGTAATCGACATCTATTCCGATGATAATTGATGTTTGTGGGTTATATTGATAAATCGAGAAATTTATCGGATAAATGAGCAATTAATTGCTATTAATTCACATGCTTATATAACTATTTGTTTACATGTGTGTACTATTGAATCATATTCTTCTACTATTAGGAGAGTTGGTGCAAGATTGATAATACTTGCATGATTAAATTAAAGATGGAGGTATAGATGGAGGTACTATACCATAATTCGTATTTTCACATGATTATAACTATTGATCACATGATTGAACTATTGATTCACATTATTTACTATTAGGGGAGGTGGTGCAAGTTTGATAATACTTGCAGGACTAAATTAAAAATGAAAAAAAAGTTGGAGGTATTGTACTGTAATTTTTCGAGCCCCAAAACGTGCAATTATCGAAACTATATTTTTCTATAAATAGAAGCTCATTCTTCCTTCATTTCTCACCAATTCACTAAAGATATAAAGCAATTATTATAGAGAGAAATTATAGAGAGAAGCTATAGAGAGAAAATCTATAGAGAGAAAGAAGAAGAGAAGCCTGCTACGTCACTATTCCAGTATCCAGTTTCTTCTGAGGTAAGGGGTATTATTTCTTTCGTATTCATGAAGAGAGCTATTGTTATTCCATCCCTTATTAATCTGTTGGAATAACCTGTTTATGCGAAGTACCGCATACATGGTGAAATTCTTCTGTTATTCCATTCTTCATTATTATGTTGGAATAACCTGTTTATGCGAAGTACCGCATACATGGTGAAATTCTTCTATTATTTCGTTCTTTATTATTCTGTCGGAATATCCTGTTTGTGCGTTTACGCCGGACCTGATTCCATCATTTATTATTCTGCTGAAATATCTTGTCTGTGTGTTTACGCCGGACCTGGTTCCATTATTTATTATTCTATTGGAATATCTTGTCAGTGCGTTTACGCATGACCTGGTTCTATTCTTTATTATTCTGTTGGAATAACCTGTCTGTGCGGTCTATCGCATGCATGGTGATTTCTTATGTTATTCCATTCTGTGTCATTCTGTTGGAATAACCTGTCTATATGGATTATCACATGCATGGTGAATGAACCTTTGTATTCATTTCGTATTAAATTATGGAAATGATCTGTCTAAGTGGAGTACCGCGTGGCGGACGAAAATCCATTTGTAGTTTCATATATTCTCTTATACTCAGTTGGTTAAAGCTTTGACTTATATACTCCATGAAATTAGTGAAATATCCTTGATATTTGTGCTTCATCCAGTATCTTTTAATGAAAATATTCTTCTGAACATTCTTGAATTTTTACTCCACAAAGAAGTATCATGTTGACAATTTGGACATTATTGAGTTCAGGATAAATTAACTTATAAATCTTTAAAATTTATTCTTGAATTTGTTTTATTGAATTATTATGTCATTGTCATCATCCTTATGCTTATATTGTGATAAAAGTCATCTTTGGCTTACGTGCATAGATGGACTTTGTATGTTTATGACCATGGATCATTCGGTATAATCATGACCTGTACTGTTATAAATGAGTTGGTAAAAGTCCTCAGTAGCCTATAGTGCATTGATGGACAATTTTTGGTATGATTATAACCAGGGATTATTCGGTATAGTCATGACCATGGATAATTAATGAATATCCTTAGCCCGTAGTGTAGGGATGACTTGATGATGTGGTTTATTTGTTAAGCTGAGTCTCAACGATAAAAATTGATGAAAACTTTTTAAATGATAGAAGATAATATATTTTATTCTCTACTTGACTCTTCTAATGGATTGCTTGTTCCGCTGCAGTTAAACTCGATGTCTATTATATTTTATCAGTTTAACATTGTTGAAGACTAATGATAATTTATTCTGCATTATCTTAGTTACGATATTTCTTACTAGGCTAGTTGAGCTCACCTTTTTCTTTCACTGTTCTCTTCAGGAAATGAGAATATAGCTGGGACGAGTCGGGGAACGGAGTGACGGTCCAGATGATAGTATTAGTAGTCCTCACTATTCAGTTAAATAGTGTAATAATAAATGTAATGAGGACTCCATTTAGTGTGGATATTGTCTAGATGACAATATTCTTATTAAAACTCTCAGTTTATGTTTTGTCGTATTTTACACGACAATTATATTATTAAGTTGTATTTGTATTTTTGTACCATGTATTTGGCGACTCAAGATGGGTGATGTATACCTATTTTGGGGGCGTCACAGTTGGTATCAAAGCTTAGGGATATGATCCCTGACTGAGATGTGAGACAAGAACTAGGAGGGGTGAGACGGGGAATTCCTTCGCTAGTATGACCTACCTAAGCTTATGTGTTATTTAATTGGTCAGTCAGAGTATTGGGATAATATGTGATATGTTAATTAACCCTTGTTTTATTGCAGTATTTAAAAATGGCATCCAAAAATGTTGAGAAAAACAATGAAGCACATGAGACCGTTGAGTCACCAATGATTAATGCCCAGGGTAATGTGCAATAGGAAGACAATAATCCTCATGAAAACAATAACACCGATGAAATGGTGAACGATGGGATGTTCAAAATACAGGTGGAAACACTGACAACTCTCGGACGGTCACCGCTAAGCAGTTCAAGGAGCTGGGACAACCGGAGTTTTTTGGAGAGCCAAAACCACTTAAGGCGGAGACGTGGATAAAGTAGATCAACAAGATATTTGATGTCTTGGGATGCTCTGAGGAGCAAAAAAATCCCTTTTCCACCTTCATGTTGCGTGCAGAGGCAGATTACTGGTGGAAATCTGTAAAGCGTACACAACCTGCCGCACTGAAGATGTCTTGGGAGAAATTCCAAGAGCTGTTCAACGACAAGTAATTTTCTGAAATTATTCGTCACATGAAGGAGGTAGAGTTCATCAAGCTTGAGCAAAACAATATGACCGTGACGCAGTACGAAGCTAAGTTTGCCGAGTTATCTCGGTTTGCGTCCCACTTGGTTGATAACGAGGAGAGAATGACGCAGATGTTTTTAAGAGGTTTGAAACCCGAGATACGTCAATACCTTACCCTCATAAACTGCATTTGTATTCAGATGTTGTGAATAGGACTCAGTTATTGGAGCGTGATAATGAGTCAACCCAACCAAGAGAGAGCAACTGACAAGTTGATAAATCAGTGGTAGCAGTCATCGAAGCGGTGATAACAAATGCGGAGGGAATCAACCTGCCAAAAATGATAACCACTTCGGTGGTAATCATGGCCAAGACAATATTCTTATTAAAACTCACAATTTATTTTTTATCATATTTTACACGACAGTTGTATTATTAAGTTGTATTTGTATTTTTGTACCATGTATGTGGCGAGATGGGTGATGTATACCTATTTTGGGGGCTTCACATACATCACCTATTCTAAGTCGCCAAATACATGGTACAGAATACAAATACAATCTTAAATATATAACATGAGCTGTGAGTTTTAATACAAATATTGTCTTCTAGACAGTATTTAAAACTCAAAATAAGTCCTCAATACATTTATTATCACACTATTTCATAGAATAGTGAGGTGTAAAATCCCAAATTTTATGAATAAAGATTTAAATTTCTCAAAATATTTTTTTGAATATTATGGTGTGAATTTGAGATAATGTTATAGTTGCGGGTAGTATTTATAAATTTTGTAAAGTATACAAGTTGTTATATAATATTCGATTGGTCGGAAAATATTCGTTTTAATAGGGAATATTCGTACGACGGCACAATCATTGGTGGACCCCACAACAGAATTATTGTCGGATTGAGAAAACGACAAAAATATTTTTATAAAAATAACGACGGAAGTTTTACCGTTAATATTGTTGAACTACTCGGTAATAAAAGTATAGTAATACACGTGGTTGTATAGTAGCACACGGTATTGATTATTGATGCTTAAATGAGAAGTCACTCAGTTTTGTTCAATTATTGCTTCAGTAATTGTTGCATAGTATCTCACGTTATTTGATTCAATTATTGTCAATATTTTATATATTATTAAATCAATAATTGAGATGACAAAGTTATTAATATTAGTATTTGCAATATTAACGATGTCTAGAAATTCTGCCAAGGAGAGATTTGGTCACCTAATTGCGCGCCAATAGGGAGAAATCCTTATTGGAAAGTCCCCTCTTTCCTGAGAACGACCTGATAGATTAATAGTGTGAATTATAATAATATTACATTCTTTATTATTCTGTTGGAATAACCTGTATACACGGACTACCCTATACTTGGTGAAATTCTTCTATTATTCTATTATTTATTATTCTGTTGGAATAACCTGTATACGCGGACTACCCTATACTTGGTGAAATTCTTCTGTTATTCCATTTTTTATTATTATGTTTGAATAACCTGTCTATGCGAAGTACCGCATACATGGTGAAATTCTTCTATTATTCCATTCTTTATTATTATGTTGGAATTACATGTCTATGCGAAGTACCGCATACATGGTGAAGTTCTTCTGTTATTCCATTCTTTATTATTCTGTTGGAACATCATGTCAACCTGTTTACGCATGACCTGGTTCCGTTATTTATTATTCTGTTGGAACATCATGTGGGTGCGAATTTCGCCTGACCTGGTTCCGTTATTTATTATTCTGTTGGAATATCCTGTCTGTGCGTTTACGCATGACCTGGTTCCGTTGTTTATTATTCTGTTGGAATAACCTATTTATTATTACGTTGAAAGTCATCTGTGGCATGTAGTGCATAGATGGATTTGGTATGATTATGACCAGGGATTATTCGGTATAATAATAACCGTAATGTTACAAATGATGTGGAAAAATTTCTCGTTGGCCCGTAGTGCATTGATGGAAAATTTTTGGTATAATTATAGCTATGGATTCTTTTCAGCCAAGGGTGCAAAGATGAATTGTTTTATGATATGATTATGACCATTGATGAATACACGAATTTCCTTGGCTCGTAGTGCATGGATAATTTGTGGTCGTGATACTTATGAATATCTTTGGCCGTAGTGCAGGGATGATGTAAATTATTTATTAAGCTGAGTCTCAGTGATAAAAGTGATGAAAAACCTTTTTAAATCATAAAAGATAGTAGATTTTATTCTCTACTTGACTCTTTTAATGGATTGCTTGTTCCGCTGCAGTTAAACTTGATGTCTATTGTATTTTATCAGTTTAACATTATTGAAGACTAATGATAATTTATTCTGCATTATCTTAGTCATAATATTTCTTACTGGGCTAGTTGAGCTCATCCTTTTCTTCACTGTTCTCTTCAGGAAATGAGAATATAGCTATGACGAGTTGGGAAATGGATTGACAGTCTAGATGATAGCATTAGTAGTCCTCACTATTCTGTTAAATAGTGTGATAATAAATGTAATGAGGACTGAATTTGAGTTTGTATACTGTCTATAAGGACTCCATTGAGAGTGGATATTGTCTAGAAGACAATATTCTTGTTTAATATCTCAGTTTATGTTTTGTCGTATTTTACACGACAGTTGTATTATTAAGTTGTATTTGTATTTTATACCATGTATTTTCTGGCGACCCAAGATGGGTGATGTATACCTATTTTGGGGGCATCACAGTTGGTATCAAAGCTTAGGGATATGATCCCTGGCTGAGATGTGAGACAAAAACTAGGAGGGGAGAGACGGGGAATTCCTTCACTAGTATGACCTACCTAAGTTTATTTGGTATTTAATTGGTAGGTCAAAGTATAGGGATAATATGTGATTTGTTAATTAACCCTTGTTTTGTGGCAGTATTTAAAAATGGCATCTGAAACTGTTGAGGTAAGCAATGGAACACATGAGACCGTTGAGTCACTGCTGATCAATAGCAAGAATAATGTGCAATAGAAAGGCGATAATCCTCCTGTAAACAACAACACTAATCAAATGACGAACGATGATACGTTTAGGAGCTTTTTAGAATTCATGCAACATCCAACGAGAGAGACTCCTTTTAATAATATAGGTGGAAACAATGGCAACCCATGGTTGGTCACCGCTAAGCAGTTCAAGGAGCTGGGACCACCAGAGTTTTTGGGAAAGCCAGACCCACGTAAGGCAGAGACGTGGATTAAGCAGATCACCAAGATATTTGATGTCTTGGAATGCTTAGAGGAGCAAAAAAGTTCCATTCGCCACCTTTATGTTGCGTGAAGAAGCAGATCATTGGTGGGAATCTGTAAAACGTACCTAGCCCGACGCACTCAAGATGTCTTGGGAGAAATTTCAAGAATTGTTCAACGACAAGTACTTTCCTGAAAGTATTCGTCACATGAAGGAGGTATACTTTATCAAGCTGGAGCAAAACAATATGATCGTGTCGCAGTACGAGGCTAAGTTTGCTGAATTATCCCGGTTTACATCCCATTTGGTCGATAATGAGGAGCGAATGATGCGAATGTTTCTGTGAGGTTTGAAACCCGATATAAGTCAATACCTCATTTCTCACAAACTTTGTTTATATTCATATGTTGTGAATATGGATCAGTTATTGGAGCGCGATAATGAGTCAGCACAACCAAAAGGTAACAACCAACAACATTATAATAATTATACCGGTGGAAACGGCCATCGGAACAATGATAACCATCGTGGGGGAAATTATCATGCTAAGAATGGTAACCACTTCGGTGGTAATCATGACCAAGATAATAGAAATGGAAATGTCAAGAAGAGAAGATTCAATAATGATGGAAAGACAGCAGCATCAGCACCCGTTTCAAAGGAAGAAGAATGACCATCGGTCGTATATTTCAAATGCGGATAGGAGGGACACATCCATCCAAACTGTACGCAGCAATCCAAAGCGTGTTTCAATTGGGAAGAGAAGGTCACCTAGCTCGATTTTGTCGTGTATTGAAGTCAAGTCCAGCTGGGATGGTGACGCCAAAGGATGTCCCAGACAAGTTAAAGCCGATAGTTTAAGTGAGAGTGTTTATCGAGGAACCCAAAAGAAGTTGTCACTGGTAAGTTAATCATAAACGCTTATGAAGTCTATACCTTATTTGATACCAGTTCTACCCACTCTTGTATTTCACCTAGTTGTGTTCAATGTTTGAACTTGACTATTGAGAAATTAGACTTTGACTTATCTGTTAAAACTCTGTTAGGAGAAACCTTCGTTACATCCATTATTTATAAATTTTGTTTGATTCAAATAGACACTTTCACGTTACCTGTCGATCTTATCTCTTTGAAAAGACTTGCATTTGATGTGATTTTTTGGAATTGATTGGTTAACTACTCATCAAGATTTTTGTAAAGTTGTTAACTTTATATTCCTAACCAACCTGTTATGCGAATTCAAGTAACCAAACCACTAAAGTCAATCACTGTTATATCAAGCCATAAGTAAAGAGCCCCGATTCTTTCGTTGTTGACTTTCTTGTGTGGAATGCACTGAAGCCAGACTAGCCGTAGGGGACGTCGTGAATAACAGTGGCAAGTTGATAGGTATCAATGTGACGTGCTATCTAAGTCTTGTATGAGTGTCACAGTTTTGAATGATATTTCTATCGTTAATAAATTTCTTGACGTATTTCTGAAGACTTCTTGACCTACCCCAAAGCATGAAATCGAATTTTGTACTAACCCCAGTACAAAACCTCATTTCTAAAACCCTTAAATATTTCTTCAACTAAAATGAACGTAACATGCGCCAAAGACGTTGACTCGAGCTATTGAAGATTACTATCGTACCATTCAATACCATCGTGGAAAAGAGAACGTGGTAGCTGACGCATTGAGTAGAAGATTGTATGCGTTTATGAGTGTGAATATACGAACCTACGTGAAGTTAACGAATATACGAGTAGAATCGACTTTAATCGATAAAGTTAAAGATGCTCAAACTACACACCCGAAGCTGATGAATGTGAAAAAAGAAGGTTCAAGAGGGCGCTATTCTAGAAGTAAGAATTGATGAAGAGAGGAAATGTCAACCCTTGATTTAATTGGTCCATTTAAAATCCTCGATTAAGTAAGAACTGTGGCTTATAGACTCGTTTTATCGTCAAGTATGTCGCGTGTTCATAACGTTTTTAATGTATCGATGTTACGTAAATATGTGGACGACCCAAACCACATTATTAATTTAGAACCGGACGAGATAGCGGATAATTTAATATATGAAGATGTACCTGTTAAAATCTTGGATAAGAAAGATCATATTCGACACTCAAAGGTTATACCTCAAGAGTTAGAATTTAACGAGGTATCCTCATCTGTTCGGCATACCAGGTACGTACGTAAATTTCAAGGGCGAAATTTCATAAGGAGAGGAGATTGTAAAATCCCAAATTTTATGAATAAAGATTTAAATTTCTCAAAATATTTTTTTGAATATTATGATGTGAATTTGAGATAATGTTATAGCTGTGGGTAGTATTTATAAATTTTTCAAAGTATGCAAGTTGTTATATAATATTCGATTGGTCGGGGAATATTCATTTTAATAATTAATATTCGTACGACGACATAATCATTGGTGGACCCCACAACGGAATTATTATCGAATTGAGAAAATGACAAAAATATTTTTATGAAAATAACGACGGAAGTTTTACCGTTAATACTGTTGAACTACTCGGTAGTAAAAGTACAATAATACGCGTGGTTGCATAGTAGCACACGGTATTGATTATTGATGCTTATGTGAAAAGTCACTCAGTTTTGTTCAATTATTGATTCAGTAATTGTTGCATATTATCTCACGTTATTTGAATCAATTATTGTCGATATTTTATATATTATTAAATCAATAATTGAGATGACAGAGTTATTAATATTATTATTTGCAATATTAACAATATCTAGAAGTTCTGGCAAGGAGAGGTTTGGTCAACTAATTGCATGCCAATAGGGAGAAATCCTTATTGGAAAGCCCCCTCTTTCCTGGGAATGACCTGGTCGATTAATAGTGTGAATTATAATAATGATGATGAAGTTTTGTTTTATTAGTATTATTAATGTAATAAAATAGAAAAACTTTTAATATAAAACAGAATACTTTTATAAAGTTATTCATTTTATTAGACTATAAATAGAATATATTATATTCTATTATGCATAGTATTTTGCATAGTAAATTTTTTATATATAAAACAGAATATTTTTATAAAGTTATTCATTTTATTAGACTATAAATAGAATATATTATATTTTATTATGCATAGTATTTGTATAGTGCCTGCATAGTGTTTGTATAGTAAAATCTTTTTATATAAAGCAAAATACTTTTATAAAGTTATTCGTTTTATTAGATTATAAATAAAATATATTATATTTTATTTTAAAGATTTTGTTTTATTAGAATATTTTATAGTAAACCAATCTGGACTGTCTATTTAAAAGTAAATCAATCTGGACCGTTCAGAAATTAGTTACTATTCAGTCCATTCTCCTATAAATAGAAACTCATTCTTTCATTATTTCTTACGAATTCACTGAAACTCTAGAGAGAGAAACTATAGAGAGAAAGAAGAAAAGTATTCTACTACTTCACTACTCATATATCCAGTTTGTTCTAAGGTAAGGGATATTATTTGTTGTACTCGTAAGGAGTATTATTTCTTTCGTATTCATGAAGAGAACTTCTGTTATTCCATTCTTTATTATTCTGTTGGAATAACCTGTATACGCGAACTACCCTATACTTGGTGAAATTCTTTTGTTATTCCATTTTTTTATTATTATGTTGAAATAACCTGTCTATGCGAAGTACCACATACATGGTGAAATTCTTTTGTTATTCCATTCTTTATTATTATGTTGGAATAACATGTCTATGCGAAGTACCGCATACATGGTGAAATTCTTTTGTTATTCGATTCTTTATTATTCTGTTAGAACATCCTGTCTGTGCATTTACGCATGACCTGGTTCCGTTATTTATTATTCTGTTGGAACATCCTGTCGGTGCGAATTTCGCCTGACCTGGTTTCGTTATTTATTATTCTATTGGAATATCCTGTTTGTGCGTTTACGCATGACCTGGTTCCGTTATTTATTATTCTGTTGGAATAACCTGTCTGTACGGTCTATCGCATGCCTGGTGATTTCTTTTGTTATTTCATTCTTTATTACAATCAGTTGGTTAAAGTTTTGACTTCTATACTCCATGAAATTAGTGGAATATCCTTGATATTTGCGCTTTATCGAGTATCTTTTCATGGAAATATTCTTCTGAGCATTCTTGAATTTTACTCTACAAAGAAGTATCATGTTGACAATTTGGACGTTATTAGTTCCTGGATAAATTAATTTTTGAACTTGTTTTATTGAATTCGTATATCATTGTCATCATCCGCATGTTTATATTATGTTGAAAGTCATCTGTGGCCTGTAGTGCATAGATGGACTTGGTATGATTATGACCAGGAATTATTCGATATAATCATGACCGTAATGTTACAAATGATATGGAAAAAGTCCTCATTGGCCCGTAGTGCATTGATGGAAAATTTTTGGTATGATTATGACTATGGATTCTCTTCAGCCAAGGGTGCAAAGATGAATTATTTTATGACATGATTATGAACATTGATGAATACACGAATATCCTTGGCCCGTAGTGTATGGATAATTTGTGGTAGCGATACTAATGAATATCCTTGGCCGTATTGCAGGGATGATGTGGATTATTTATTAATCTGAGTCTCAACGATAAAAGTGATGAAATACCTTTTTAAATCATAAAAGGTAGTAGATTTTATTCTCTACTTGACTCTTTTAATGGATTGCTTGTTCCGCTGCAGTTAAACTTGATGTCTATTGTATTTTATCAGTTTAACATTGTTGAAGACTAATGATAATTTAATCTATATTATCTTAGTCATAATATTTCTTATTGGGCTAGTTGAGCTCACCCTTTCCTTCACTGTTCTCTTCGGGAAATGAGAATATAACTGGGACGAATCGGGGAACGGATTGACAGTCCAGGTGATAACATTAGTAGTCCTCACTATTCTATTAAATAGTGTGATAATAAATATAATGAGAACTGAATTTGAGTTTGTATACTGTCTATGAGGACTCCATTGAGAGTGGATATTGTCTAGATGGCAATATTCTTGCTTAATCTCTCAGTTTATGTTTTGTCATATTTTACACGACAGTTGTATTATTAAGTTGTATTTATATTTTGTACCATGCATTTTCTGGCGACCTAAGATGAGTGATGTATACCTATTTTGGGGGCGTCACATGAGGACTACTAATGCTATCATCTGGACCGTCACTCCGTTCCCCTGACTAGTCCCTACTACATTCTCATTTCCTGAAGAGAACAATGAAAGTAAAAGGGTGAGCTCAACTAGCCCAGTAAGAAATATTATGACTAAGATAATGCATAATAAATTATCGTTAGCCTTCAACAGTGTTAAACTGATACAATATAATAAACATCAAGTTTAATTGCAGCGGAACAAGCAATACATTAAAAGAGTCAAGTAGAGAATAAAATCTACTATCTTTTATGATTTAAAAGGTTTTTCATCACTTTTATCGCTGGGACTCAGCTTAATAAATAATCCACATCATCTCTGCACTACGACCAAGGATATTCATTAGTATCACAACCACAAATTATCCATGCACTACGGACCAAGGATATTCGTGTATTCATCAATGGTCATGATCATGTCAACAACTGTCCATCAATGCACTACGGGCCAATGAGGACTTTTACCACATCGATCATTTGTAACATTACGGTCATGATTATACCGATTAATTCCCTGGTCATAATCATACCAAGTCCATCTATGCACTACAGGCCACAGATGACTTTCAACATAATATAAACATGAGGATGAGGACAATGATATAAGAATTCAATAAAACAAGTTCAAGAATTAATTTATCTAGGAACTAATAACGTCCAAATTGTTTACATGATACTGCTTTGTGGAGTAAAACTCAAGAATGCTTAGAAGAATATTTCCATGAAAAGATACTGGATGAAGTGCAAATATCAAGGATATTCCACTAATTTCATGGAGTATAAATGCCAAAACTTTAACCAACTGAGTATAATAAAGAATGGAATAACAAAAGAAATCACCAGGCATGCAATAGAACGCACAGATAGGATATTCTAACAGAATAATAAATAACGGAACTAGGTTATGCGTAAACGCACAGACGGGATATTCCAACAGAATAATAAATAATGGAACCAGGTCATGCGTAAACGCACATACATGATATTCCAATAGAATAATAAATAACGGAACCAGGTCAGGCGTAAACACACAGATAGGATGTTCCAACAGAATAATAAAATAATGGAATAACAGAAGAATTTTACCATGTATGCGGTACTTCGTATAGACAGGTTATTCCAACATAATAATAAAGAATGGAATAATAGAAGAATTTTACCAAGTATGCGGTACTTCACATAGACAGGTTATTCCAACATAATGATAAAGAATGGAATAACAGAAGAATTTCACCAAGTATAGGGTAGCTCGCGTATACAGGTTATTCCAACAGAATAATAAAGAATGGAATAACAGAAGTTTTCTTCATGAATACGAAAGAAATAATACCCCTTACCTTAGAAGAAACTGGATATATGAGTAGTGAAGTAGTAGAATAATTTTCTTCTTTCTCTCTAGAGTTTCAGTGAATTCGTAAGAAATAATGAAGGAATGAGCTTCTATTTATAGGAGAATGGACTGAATAGTAACAAATTCTTGAACGGTCTAAATTGATTTACTATGCAGTATTAATAAAATATTCTAATAAAACAAAATCTTTTAAATAAAATATAATATATTCTATTTATAATCTAATAAAACGAATAACTTTATAAAAGTATTATATTTTATATAAAAAGATTTTACTATACAAATACTATGAAGGCACTATGCAAATACTATGCATAATAAAATATTATATATTCTATTTATAGTCTAATAAAACAAATAACTTTATAAAAGTATTATGTTTTATATAAAAAGATTTTACTATGCAAACACTATGCAGACACTATGCCAACACTATGCATCATAGAATATTATATATTCTATTTATAGTCTAATAAAATAAATAACTTTATAAAAGTATTCTGTTTTATATAAAAAGTTTTTCTATTTTATTACATTAATAATACTAATAAAACAGAATTTATATATATAGTATATATATATATAAACTTCCGTGACTTCATAAAAAGACACTTCAATATATTTAACAACATTTATCATCATTATTATAATTCATAATATTAATCGACCAGGTCGTTTCCAGGAAAGAGAGGGCTTTCCAATAAGGATTTCTCCCTATTGCCGCGCAATTAGGTGACCAAACCTCTCCTTGACAGAACTTCTGGACAACGTTAATATTGCAAATAATAATATTAATACTTTGTCGTCTCAATTATTGATTTAATAATATATAAAATATCGACAATAATTGAATCAAATAACGTGAGATACTATGCAATAATTACTGCAGCAATAATTGAACAAAACTAAGTGACTTCTCATGTAAGCATCAATAATCAATATCGTGTGCTACTATGCAAGCACGTGTATTCCGGTACTTTTAACACCGGGTGTTTCAACTATTAACAGTAAAACTTCCGTCGTTATTTTTATAAAAATATTTTTGTAAGTTTCTCAATTCGACAATAATTTCGTTGTGGGGCCGACCAATGATTGTACCATCGTATGGATATTCCCCGATAAAAAGAATATTCTCCGACCAATCGAATATTATATCACAACTTGCATACTTTTCAAAATTTATAAATATTACCCACAACTATAACATTATATCAAATCCACACCATAATATTAAAAAAAATATTTTGAGAAATTTAAATCTTTATTCATAAAATTTGGAGTCTCACAATCTCCACTCCTTATGAAATTTCGCCCTCGAAATTTACGTACATACCTGGTATGCCGAATAAATGAGGACACTTAGTCAGATTCTAACTCTTAAGGTATAACCTTTTAGTGTTGAATACGATCCTTCTTATCTAAGATTTTAACAGATATTTCTTCATACGTTAAATCTTCCGCTATCTCGTTTGGTTCTAAATCAATAATGTGGTTCGAGTCGTCCACATATTTACGTAACATTGGTACGTGATAAACGTTATAAACATGCAACATATTTGGCGATAAAATGAGTCTATAGGCCACAGTTCCTACTTAATCGATGATTTCAAATGGGCCAATTAAATCGAGGGTTGAGATTTTCTCTTTTCATCGATTCTTGCTTCTAGGATAACGCTCTCTTGAACCTTCTTCTTCATATTCATCAGCTCTGAGTATGTAGCTTGAGCGACTTTAACTTTATCGATTAAAGTCGATTCTAATCGTATATTTGAAATCACCATGTGGGTCCTTAGAGTCTTTAACTCTATCTTCATCATTTGTAAGTTATACGAAATGGGTTTTTGTGTTAACAACCTCGCACTCGTAAATGCATACGATCTTCTACTCAACGCATCAGCTACCACGTTCGCTCTTCCACGATGATATTGAATGGTATAATTGTAATCTTCAATAGCTCGAGCCAACTTCTTTGTGCATTATACGTTCGTTTTAGTTGAAGAAATATTTAAGGGTTTTAGAAATGGGTTTTGTACTGGGGTCAATACAAAATTCAATTTCACGCTCTGGGGTAGGTCAAGAAGTCTTCAGGGAATACATCAGAAAATTTATTAACGATAGAAGTATCATTCAAAACTGTAACTCTCATCCAAGACTTGGATAACATATGAAATGAAGGTTTCTCCTAACAGAGTTTTAACAGATAAGTCAAAGTCTAATTTCTCAAGAGCCAAGTTCAAACGTTGAACACAACTAGGTGAAATACAAGAGTGGGTAAAACCAGTATCGAATAAGGTATTAACTTCACAAGAAATTTTGATTAACTTACCCGTGATAACTTCGTTCGGGTTCCGTGACAAAATCTCTCATTTAAACTACTGGCTTTGACTTATCTGGGACATCCTTTGGCATCACTATCCCAACTGGACTTAACTTCACTACACGACAAAATTGAGCTAGGTGACCTTCTCTTCTGCAATTAAAACACGCTTTAGATTGCTGCGTACAGTTTGGACGGATGTGTCCCTCCTGTCCGCATTTGAAACATACGACCGGTGGTCGTTCTTCTTCCTTTGAAACGGGTGCTGATGCTGCTGTATTTTCATCATTACTGAACCTCATCTTCTTGAAATTTCCACTTCTATTATCTTGGGCATGATTACCACCGAAGTGGTTACCATTCTTGGCATGATAATTTCCCCCATGATGGTTATCATTGTTCCGATGGCCGTTGCCATCGGTACGATTATTATCATGTTCTTGGTCGTTGCCTTTTGGTTGTGCTGACTCATTATCGCGCTCCAATAACTGAGCCCTATTCACAACATCTGAATACAAACACAATTTATGAGAGATAAGGTATTGACGTATCTCGGGTTTCAAACCTCGCAGAAAAATTCGCGTCATTCGCTCCTCATTATCGACCAAATGGGATACAAACCAGGATAACTCCGCAAATTTAGCCTCGTATTGCGACACGGTCATATTGTTTTGCTCCAACTTGATGAATTCCACCTCTTTTATGTGAAGAATACTTTCGGAAAAGTACTTGTCGTTGAACAGCTTTTGGAACTTCTCCCAAGACATTCTGAGTGCTTCAGGCTGGGTACGTTTTACAGATTCCCACCAGTAATCTGCCTCTTCACGCAACATAAAGGTGGCAAAGGGAACCTTTTTCTCCTCAGAGCATCCCAAGACATCAAATTTCTTGGTGATCTACTTTAACTATGTCTCTGCCTAAAGTGGTTCTGGCTTTCCTAAAAACTCCGGTGGTCCCAGCTCCTTGAACTGCTTAGCGGTGACCGATCGTGGGTTGCCATTATTTCCACCTATATTTTGAACAAGAGTCTCTTTTACTTGATGTTGCATGAATTGCATAAAGCCTCTGAACATCCCATCGTTCATTATTTGATCGGTGTTGTTATTTACCTGAGGATTATTGTCTTCCTGTTGCAAATTATCCTGGGTATTGATCGTTGGTGACTCAACGGTCTCATGTGATTCATTGCTGATCTCAACATTTCTAGATGCCATTTTCAAATACCGCCACAAAACAAGGGTTAATTAACATATCACATATTATCCCTATACTCTGACCGACCAATTAAATACCAAATAAACTTAGGTAGGTCATACTAGCGAAGGAATTCCCCGTCTCTCCCCTCCTAGTTCTTGTCTCACATCTCAGACAGGGATCTTATCCCAAACTTTGATACCAACTGTGACGCCCCCAAAATAGGTATACATCACCTATTCTGGCAATCTTAAATATACAACATGAGCTGTGAGTTTTAATACAAATATTATATTCTAGACAATATTCAAACTAAAAATAAGTCCTCAATACATTTATTATCACACTATTTCATAGAATAGTGAGGACTTTTAATGTTATTATCTAGACCGTCACTCTGTTCCACGACTAGTCCCTGCTACATTCTCATTTCCTGAAGAGAACAATGAAAGTAAAAGGGTGAGCTCAACTAGCCCAGTAAGAAATATTATGACTAAGATAATGCATAATAAATTATCGTTAGCCTTCAACAGTGTTAAACTGATACAATATAATAAACATCAAGTTTAACTGCAGCGGAACAAGCAATCCATTAAAAGAGTCAAGTAGAGAATAAAATCTACTATCTTTTATGATTTAAAAGGTTTTTTCATCACTTTTATCGCTGGGACTCAGCTTAATAAATAATCCATATCATCTCTGCACTACGACCAAGGATATTCATTAGTATCACAACTACAAATTATCCATGCACTACGGACCAAGGATATTCGTGTATTCATCAATGTTCATGATCATGTCAACAACTGTCCATCAATGCACTACGGTCCAATGAGGACTTTTACCACATCGATCATTTGTAACATTACGGTCATGATTATACCGATTAATCCCTGGTCATAATCATACCAAGTCCATCTATGCACTACAGGCCACAGATGACTTTCAACAGAATATAAACATGAGGATGATGACAATGATATAAGAATTCAATAAAACAAGTTCAAGAATTAATTTATCCAGGAACTAATAACGTCCAAATTGTAAACATGATACTGCTTAGTGGAGTAAAACTCAAGAATGCTTAGAAAATAATATTTCCATGAAAAGATACAGGATGAAGCACAAATATCAAGAATATTCCACTAATTTCATGGAGTATAAAAGCGAAAACTTTAACCAACTGAGTATAATAAAGAATGGAATAACAAAAGAAATCCCTAGGCATGCGATAGACCGCGTAGACAGGTTATTCCAACAGATTAATAAATAGAAGAACCAGGTCATGCGTAAACGCACAGACATGATATTCTAACAGAATAATAAATAATGGAACCAGGTCATGCGTAAACGCACAGACAGGATATTCCAACAGAATAATAAATAACGGAACCAGGTCATGCGTAAACACACAGACAGGATGTTCCAACAGAATAATAAAGAAAGGAATAACAAGAGAATTTTACCATGTATGTAGTACTTCGCATAGACAGGTTATTCCAACATAATAATAAAGAATGGAATAACAGAAGAATTTCACCAAGTATGCAGTACTTCAAATAGACAGGTTATTCCAACATTATGATAAAGAATAGAATAATAGAAAAATTTCACCAAGTATAGGGTAGCCCGCGTATATATGTTATTCCAATAGAATAATAAAGAATGGAATAACAGAAGTTCTCTTCATGAATACAAAAGAAATAATACCCCTTACCTTAGAAGAAACTGGATATAGGAGTAGTGAAGTAGCAAAATACTTTTCTTCTTTCTCTCTATAGTTTCTCTCTCTAGAGTTTCAGTGAATTCGTAAAAAATAATGAAGGAATGAGCTTCTATTTATAGGATAATGGACTTAATATTAACTAATTCATGAACGGTCCAGATTGATTTACTATGCAGTATTAATAAAATATTCTAATAAAACAAAATCTTTTAAATAAAATATAATATATTCTATTTATAATATAATAAAACGAATATCTTTATAAAATTATTCTATTTTATATAAAAAGATTTTACTATACAAACACTATACAGGCACTATGCACAATAGAATATTATATATTCTATTTATAGTCTAATAAAATAAATAACTTTATAAAAGTATTCTGTTTATAAAAAGATTTTACTATACAAACACTATGCAGGCACTATGTCAACCCTGTGCATAATAGAATATTATATATTTTATTTATAGTCTAATAAAATAAATAACTTTATAAAAGTATTCTGTTTTATATAAAAAGCTTTTCTATTTTATTACATTAATAATACTAATAAAACATAATATATATATATATATAATATATATGGGAGCCCTTCCATAGCAACCGGTTGCTGTGAGTACTGTGCAACATCCCCTTTTTGTACCGTTGATAAACTTATTGGAAGGCTGAGATGAAACATAAATATATCCCAGCCGGCACAACTTGTACCGGCTTTTATTTTAATATGAGGACCCCACCACAGTCAACATGTTGTCAGTTTATTGAAATAAAATGAATTTTTAATATTAAATAATGGTCGACCGACACAGCTTGTACCGGCTGTGCCTTTTTTATAAAATACTACCAACCGGGACAAGCTCTAACGGCTGTAAAAAAAAAAAAAAAAAATCAAAACCGTAAGAGGCTCTACCGGCTTGTCATTTGTTATGTAAATTACTCTTGTTATTATATTAACATCATTATAACACTTTTTGTTTTTGTTATTACTGAAAATAATAGTAACATACTTGAATAGTTTGGGTAGGTGGGGTGGTTTTACAAGCCGGTAGAGCCTCTTACGGTTTTGATTTTTTTTTTCCCAGCCGTTAGAACTTGTCCTTTGTTATGTAAATTACTCTTGTTATTATATTAACATCATTATAACACTTTTTGTTTTTGTTATTACTGAAAATAATAGTAACAGTTTTACAAGCCGGTAGAGCCTCTTACGGTTTTGATTTTTTTTTTTCCAGCCGTTAGAACTTGTCCCGGTTGGTACCTTTTTTTAAAATTTTTTTTTCCTGTACCGGCCGTAGGAAGCTCATACGGCTGTTATTAAAAAAATTAAAAAAATTATGTTATTCAAGCAACTCGCTGCTAAACAGACTCGAACACGCAACCTCAAACTCCAAACACACGTCATATGACCACCCTAGCACCACGGGCCTAGCTGTCAATATCAGCCAAGGAATTCTCTTTACATTAAAACTTCACCATCCCCCAAAAATCTAAATTGTTGCATTATTATTATTATAGTACGATTTATTATTATTAACAAGTCTATATAATACATATGGGGGTTTGATATTTAGAAATAAGTTAATATCTATATTTATTAAGCAATGATTATTAGAAATGATTTTATATATTAAGCAATGATTTTATTATTAAGAAATGATTTTATACAATAATAAAACTAGTGAAGTATAATAATAATGTCACACTATCGAATTTATAAAAGTAGTGAAGTATTATTATAATAATAATAATGTGATTAACAATATTATAAGTACAGATTATACCAATACTAGTACTGCATAAATATATCAAAAGAAATAGTACATATTACATGTTCATTTTCATAAAAAAGAAAAAAAAACATAGAATGATTAATACAACCGACGCCTATATCTCAGAGGCCGGAAGTAATCTTGCGGATTTCTTGTAGAGCTCCCATGCGACGCGGTAACGAAAGACTGTGACATCTTCCAAGGACCACTTCTCTTCAGAAATATTACCGTTGGCCCTAACGAAACAGTCAACATATTTGCAGACAAAAATGCCACAGTCTGCGTTGTTGTGTTGTTTCGGTCGAATCTTTAATGTCTGGAAGTACCGTAGCAATATGCCAATAACACAATAAATGATGACTAGTTGGAAGTACCGTAGCAATAGCATTACTCATGGCTCTGTCTTGATCAGTGATGATGGTTGTAGGTGCCTTGTAGTCCATGGCTTCAAGCCATGTCTGTAAAACCCAAACGAAGCAAGAGGTAAACAAATACCTCGACAAGGGGGTCCCACAAATTTTGGACCACAGTCGTAATACACACAACTCAGTGAAGGGCTTGGGAAACAAACTGATTATGTTGTACAAGAGAGCTACATACCCACCCCACAAGTAATCGAGGAGAGCTCTATTCCCACCACCCAAGCCTACGAGGAGTGTTACATTCCAACCTTCCAAGCCTACGAGGAGGTATATATAGTTATGTTAATAGTGATGGTTTTAACTATTATTGCTATATAATAATAATGTACATTTGGGTCTCAATCAGGTACAAGATGCGGGAGACGACATCTCTTATGGACCAAAAGGGTCCCTATCCAAAAGACTTAGAGATTGGAAGGAGACATTTGTAAATAAACATATTTTTGGAAACGTCGTGGCACCAGAAGGGGATTTATATCCTTTATCACATCCGCGCCATTTATATGAATTAGAACACAATGCAGTGCAATCCTTAGGGCCTGGGAGTTGGATATTCGAGCATGTCATAGACGCGTATATGCTGTTGCTACGAGATAGAGAGGAATACTACAGGTCGCGGGGAATACAAAGGTGGTCCCAATTTGGTTTCATGAATTCATTCTTCATGCATCTTGGGCAGGGCTATGTGCCATGCACTAACGTGAATACTGCATGGAGTTTTTGCGATCCGTATGTTAACCAAGATGTGGGTCCACCTTTACACGAATGCAAATACATATTCATGCCGGTGTGTAGTACTAATCAACACCATTTTGTCTTGTTCCTATTCTCAGTTGAAGATTGGATGGTTACCATAATTGACCCGCACTACAATGACACCAAGTATATTAAGTTACATGAAATGTACTCAGAATTCGTTAAAGTTGCGGTATGTTTAGTCTTAAAATATTTTAATTTTATAATGTACTATTATATTAAAAAATTATTAACCAACTACTTTGTACATGCAGGTACATTTGATACCATTTTGTTTGCGAAATGGTAATCCGATGCGTGAGTGGCCCAGCGGTAATCCTACTGTGCAGACATTAAAGATTCGACCGAAACAACACAACAACGCAGACTGTGGCATTTTTGTCTGCAAATATGTTGACTGTTTCGTTAGGGCCAACGGTAATATTTCTGAAGAGAAGTGGTCCTTGGAAGATGTCACAGTCTTTCGTTACCGCGTCGCATGGGAGCTCTACAAGAAATCCGCAAGATTACTTCCGGCCTCTGAGATATAGGCGTCGGTTGTATTAATCATTCTATGTTTTTTTTTCTTTTTTATGAAAATGAACATGTAATATGTACTATTTCTTTTGATATATTTATGCAGTACTAGTATTGGTATAATCTGTACTTATAATATTGATAATCACATTATTATTATTATAATAATACTTCACTACTTTTATAAATTCGATAGTGTGACATTATTATTATACTTCACTAGTTTTATTATTGTATAAAATCATTTCTTAATAATAAAATCATTGCTTAATATATAAAATCATTTCTAATAATCATTGCTTAATAAATATAGATATTAACTTATTTCTAAATATCAAACCCCCATATGTATTATATAGACTTGTTAATAATAATAAATCGTACTATAATAATAATAATGCAACAATTTAGATTTTTGGGGGATGGTGAAGTTTTAATGTAAAGAGAATTCCTTGGCTGATATTGACAGCTAGGCCCGTGGTGCTCGGGTGGTCATATGACGTGTGTTTGGAGTTTGAGGTTGCGTGTTCGAGTCTGTTTAGCAGCGAGTTGCTTGAATAACATAATTTTTTTAATTTTTTTAATAACAGCCGTATGAGCTTCCTACGGCCGGTACAGAAAATTTTTTTTTTAAAAAAAGGTACCAACCGGGACAAGTTCTAACGGCTGGAAAAAAAAAAAAATCAAAACCGTAAGAGGCTCTACCGGCTTGTAAAACTGTTACTATTATTTTCAGTAATAACAAAAACAAAAAGTGTTATAATGATGTTAATATAATAACAAGAGTAATTTACATAACAAAGGACAAGTTCTAACGGCTGGGAAAAAAAAAAAAAATCAAAACCGTAAGAGGCTCTACCGGCTTGTAAAACCACCTCACCTACCCAAACTATTCAAGTATGTTATTATTATTTTCAGTAATAACAAAAACAAAAAGTGTTATAATGATGTTAATATAATAACAAGAGTAATTTACATAACAAAGGACAAGCCGGTAGAGCCTCTTACGGTTTTGATTTTTTTTTTTTTTACAGCCGTTAGAGCTTGTCCCGGTTGGTAGTATTTTATAAAAAAGGCACAGCCGGTATAAGCTGTGTCGGTCGACCATTATTTAATATTAAAAATTCATTTTATTTCAATAAACTGACAACATGTTGACTGTGGTGGGGTCCTCATATTAAAATAAAAGCCGGTACAAGTTGTGCCGGCTGGGATATATTTATGTTTCATCTCAGCCTTCCAATAAGTTTATCAACGGTACAAAAAGGGGATGTTGCACAGTACTCACAGCAACCGATTGCTATGGAAGGGCTCCCAATATATATATATATATATATATATATATATATATATATATATATATATAAACTTCTGTGACTTCATAAAAAGACACCTCAATATATTTAACAATATTTATCATCATTATTATAATTCACAATATTATTCGACCAAGTCGTTTCCAGGAAAGAGGGAGCTTTCCAATAAGGATTTCTTCCTATTGGCGCGCAATTAGGTGACCAAACCTCTCATTGACAGAACTTCTAGACATCGTTTCCATTATTGATTTAATAATATATAAAATATCGACAACAATTGAATCAAATAACGTGAGATACTATGCAACGATTACTGTAGCAATAATTGAACAAAACTGAGTGACTTCTCACATAAGCATCAATAATCAATACCGCGTGATACTATGCAACCACGCATATTCCGATACTTTTAACACCGGGTGGTTCAACAGTTAACGGTAAAACTTCCGCCGTTATTTTCATAAAAATATTTTTGTCATTTTCTCAATTCTACAATAATTCCGTTGTGGGCTTCACCGATGATTGTACTGTCGTACGAATATTTCCCGACCAATCGAATATTATACCACAGCTTGCATACTTTTCAAAATTTATAAATATTACCCACAACTATAATATTATATCAATTCCACACTATAATATTAAAAAAATATTTCGAGAAATTTAAATCTTTATTCATAAAATTTGGGGTCTCACATCATAATTCTACTTTAGGTGTTTAATTTATATGAATTACATTATATATGAATGGAATGTGAAATGATCTTTTTCATTTTTTATATACTACAAACTTATAAAATGAATGAAAAATAATTGTGAGAGGTCATTAAGTATAAATTTGAAATACTTTACTCTATTTTTTTAATTTCTGTGAAAATTATACTTTATTCATTTTTTTTAATTTTTTAAGAACGGAGAGAGTATTATGTAAATAAGTATAAATATTCATATTCATTTTTGTAATTTTTTTAATATTCATATTCTATTTTTGTAATTTTTTTACAGTATGTATATTTTTGTAAATACATAAATACATAAAAACATTAATTGTTTAGTATATATTTAGTAAAAATTAAAAACTAAATACAATATTTACAAAAATTACAAAAAAAACTTTAATACAATATGTAATATTTTTTACAAAAATATTACTAAACGTTAATGTTTATAGTATGTATTTTAACATGTTTTTTTAATATTGTTAACATGTTTTTAATATTACTAAACTTTAATACTTTTAATACTGTTAACATGTTTTTTTAATATTATTAAACTTTAATATTGTTAATATGTTTTTTTAAAAATTTTATAAATACAAACATGTTTTTTTACTAATAAAATAAAAATTAGTATGTATTTTTTAATAAAAATAGAATATGAATATTTTTATAAAAATATTTGTTTGACTAGTTAAAAAAATATTATCCTGAAAACAATACAAAAAAAGTAGTTCAATATAAACATAAACATAATATTTTTGTAAGGAAAATGAAGTAGCATAAAAAAGGTAGGAAAAGAAAAGAAATGATGATAGATAACGAAGAGAAGAGGGGAAGAAGGTTGACTTAGGAATAAAATAAACCCACCTATCTAGAAAGAAAAGAAAAATAACTTTCAGATTTAAAAGGGAATAACTAAGGGAATGGAATAGTCATTCCAATTGACTAAGGGTGTGTTTGATTAGCTTTTAACGGCTCTTAATTGGAGTGCCTATGATTCGGTCAGAGGCAAAACATGTTTGATAAAAAAAAAATTTGCCTCTTAATCGGTTAGACACAAAATTAAATCTTAACCATTTATAGGCACATCTGAATGAGTTTATATTTTTTTGGACAAAAATACTCTCTTCAATATTATTAATTTCCTATTGTATTCATTTTAAACCTTTTACTCTCTCTTCATTAAGATCCATTGCCCATTTTAGTAAGATCAGTGATTGATACTGATATATATGGGGATTGTGATGATGGAGATTTAGGGCTTTGTGAAGATTCCCCTGATGAACTCCTTTGCTGCATATGTCAATATAGAAAAACACAAACATATATACATAAAATACAATTAGATTCCATCTGAGAAAATTCATGTGTGCTATATGTGTTTATATGTATGCACATACGTATATATAGAATTGGGGAAAAAGAACTATTACGACAGGGGTGGTGACGTACATTAATTACCGTGGCGGTTACTGAAATTCCAGTCGAAGGTGGAGATGAGGAGAGAGAAAATGGATTTCTAAAGCACGCCACTGTGCAAAGTTTTACTTTTCCGGCAACACTCGAATCTTGTCGAATGAGAGAAGTAGTGTGATTGTTGTTGCTGATGCTTTCTTTTTGGTTGCAGTCGTTGCGTAATGGAAATGCTAGGGCTCAAAAGTATGTTTGATGGGTGTTTAATTATAGTTTTTTAATAAATAAATTGGAATGTATTTCGATCTGTTTATAAATAACCTTTGTGTTCGGGAATTTTGTAGTTTATATTTTTTTTCTTTTGTTCATAGGGTTAAAATGATAAAATATTGTTATTCAGACATTTTGAAAAAAAAATTATCAAACAATATTTTTTCATTCACATACAATTCTATTCAGATGCTCTATATTATTCAGACATCTAAATTATTCAGATCTTAACTCTCTGTTTTATCAAACATTACCTAACTAAACATGTTTTAAGTTATTCCATAAGGAACCAGCCCATTCTATTCCATTCCTACGAACCAAACACAATAGGCTACTCTTTTGTGGACGGAGGGAGTATTAGTTTTTGATGGTCGATTGGTTCCTTATTGTTTTTATTTTGTTTTGCATTTTTCGCCATCAGATTTTATAATTTATGTAATTGCAATTTAACCTAAAAAAATATAGCAATTAAAAGAGATTAAACTTAAAAAACTATAGTTCGAGAATTAAATGTGAAAAAGAGGTACACTCTAGGGACTAAACGTAAAAAACAAGAACTATATTTTAGCAACTAACATGAAAAAAGGAAAATAAATTTGGGACTAAAAGACTGAACAGAAAAAAACTTTAAAAAAGTCTAGGGGGACCGGTTTTGACGACAGTGGGTAGCGACCGTTTTTTTTAAATGTCTCCCAAATAATTTATAAGATTTATTGGAATTGGATTTTTTTAAAGAATAAAGTGATCTGGATGTCATTTAGATACATGTAAAAAATATGTTTGTATAGTCTGCACAGGCATATTTTTTACATATATCCAAATGACATCCAAATCACTTTATTCTTTAAAAATTTCAATTCTAATAAATCTTATAAATTATATGAGAGACATTTTAAAAAAAAAAACCGTTCGCTACCCACTGTCGCCAAAACCAGTCGCCCCAGAAGGACTCAAAAACTTTTCATGCTTATTAAAAATAACTAAAAGGACAGTCGCTGGATTTGTAAAGGAGTTAGGAGATAACAGTAGAAACTACTGAGATTGGGAGGTGGGAGCTAGTGGGACACAAAGCAGAGTCTGTGAATAAAATAAAGGGTTAAGTTCAGATGACCACCTGGAGTTTGGGCGGTTTACCACTTAACCACCTGTAGTCAGTAAAGCTACATTTAAACACCCGACTTTTTGAGTTGAAGTGAAAAATTGCTTTCTGTCATAACTCTGTTACTTAAGTTGGATAAAGACTTAATTACCCTCATTATATATAAAAGACAGATGCTTGTTCATCTCTCTCTCTCTGTTTTTCTAACAAACAAAAAACAGAGTAAACACCTTAATCAACTCAAATGCAGCAAAACAATAATTCCTCGTTATATATAAATGTTTTCATCAAATAAATCTCACAGAGAATAAATGTTGCCACTAATATGTTCAAACTAAAAAATTGGATTCCTTTGTAAGAATGCAGGAACCTGACTCACAGAGAACAATAGAAAACAAAGGAGCTTGTACAGTAATACAAAAGGAAAACAAGAACACTGGAAAGAAAGAATATACAAGCTCTTGCCATTCTACAAAATTTTACACCCAAATTCACACAAATAACCCAAAATCTCTTAAATGAATTTCAACAATTGTGCCATCAAATTGAACCAAATAGCACTTGATAAACTGAAAATTAATTCACTTGAATCAAATTCCAATTAGTGAACAGAACTTGGTTTCTGCCATTGAATATGAATGCTTAACCCTCGGCAGGAGAAGGACCATTAACCTTTAATTCTTCCTGCAACCAAAATTGAATTATCAACATTACATTCCAGAAATTTATAAACAGAGAATTCTAAGGTGGAATGAAACTATGACCAACCTCCTGCTTTGATGCAGCATCTAAAACTGCAGCATCAAAATCCCCAAAAGTTTCATCAAAATCATCATTCTCAACAAGTGGATGAGAATCCAAACCATTTTTCATATCATTTTGCTTACTTTGCAGGTAAGAATCAGAGATGAAACCATTTTGAGGCACCATCCCAGTCATGAAATTAAATTCAACGGCTGTATCCTGGGATTTGCTAGTAAACCCATTTGACATGGCAAAGAGATCAAACTTCCCATTAGTTTCATTAAAATCAGCTTTCTCAGTAAGTGGATGAGAATTCAGCCCATTTTTTGAATCCTTTGGTGCAGTTTGCCAGTATGAATTTGAGGTAAAACCATTTTGAGACCCCAACCCAGGATTCAAATCAAAGTCTATGTTCATACCATGGGATTTGCAACGGTGAATTTTTGTCTTAGTTGTGCAGCTTGCCTGCACCTTAACCAGCAATAGAACTTCCTTATCTCATATTTCAAGAATCCTTCAAGTCTTTTAACTCATATTGATTAATCGATCCTTGGTGGGAACTGATATCAAATATACTGTAGCAAATAACCCACAAAACTGGAGCAGAGAACCCAAAGCCATCACCGATCAAATCCAAAAATAAACCAGATCCGAAACAAATCCCTCATTCCTAACATCTCAAACCCAAAAAACCACCAAGATCTGAACCCCAAAACCAAAACCCAAAACCTATCATCGCCATAAAATTTCGGGAAGGTTCCCATTTCTGCTGCCGAAAAAGCCGAACAGTCACCAAGCATGAGAAGTGGAGAGAGAGGGCAGGAGATGTCTTCCTAGATCTGCAAAAGAGGTTGAAGGGAGAAGAAGGAATGTCTTTTAAAAGTCAAGAGGAAGAAGGGGCTATTTTAGTCATTTTTAATCGTTAAAGCCCCTTTTCACGCGCTTTTTGGCGTCTGACATACACGCACAGTTAAATATGATGGAAAATATGACGTTTTCACTTCAACTCAAAAAGTCGGGTGTTTAAATGTAGCTTTACTGACTACAAGTGGTTAAGTGGAAAATCGCCCAAACTCCAGGTGGTCATCTGAACTTAACCCTAAAATAAATGAAAACTGAACTGTAAAATACACCCGCGCATTGAGCGGTGAAACTTCTATCTTCTCTTTATATAGGATTTTTGTTGTTGTGATCAGTTGCGGTCAGTATTCAATTAACTTTGATCAATTGATTAATACAGCGTGACATGCAAGTTGTGAGGTGATCTCTCTGCGTGTCAACATTGTATTGATCAATTGACCAACTCACCATAAAATTAATTTCATGATAATCGAATATCAAAATTAGACTGAAAATGAAACTCACACACCCAATCATAAGTAAATCATCAATGTACTTTACTACTTAGCTGTTAGTGATACCCACCTATTTACTTAGCCACCCACCCACCACCCACCACCCACTTTTAAGGATAAGCTAGGTCTTAAGTTTAAAACAGACCCAGTTCTTACCATTTTCTTCTCTATCCTCGTCTGTAACTCTTTCATAAGAATTGTTTTTATTACTTCTTCCATTCAATTACTAGAAAAACAAGAATATGTGATGAAATTTTATGACAATTTTTTAAAACACAATCACAAAAGATAGTAATTTATGAAAGACTTTTTATGCAATCACAAAATAATAGTATATATGATGGCTCTCAGTGATGACTAATTTTACCATCATTATAGAGTATTTGTGACTGCCATTGCAATCACCAAATCTTATGTGAAAGTACTTTTGTTTAGTAAGTCAACTCACATATGTTTCGTTCTATATTTTGTTTTAAAATTATAGTCATGAACTGGGCTTTGGTGTAGTGGTAATACTCGTTATTTAGTTTGCAAATGGGTGGAGGGTTCAAATCCTACAAGTATCATTTGTATAATGGGGGGAGGGTTCAAATTCTACAAGTATCATTTGATACAAATTATATGTAAATAGATATTCACGTTCTTACCTTTGATCCCTTAAAGTATTGTTTTTTGTGATGACTTTTGACAATCACAATAGATTACGATTGTCAAAATCATTACGTAAAACTTTTCATGATGGACGTATACAAGACGACCATTGTGTACATTCAACAATGGAATTTTTCCATGATCAATGGTGTCTACCACCATGATTCAACATATTTAGGCTCATACAAATATAATACATGTTTAATCTCATAAAAGAAGAACTTTCATTTTTGTATGGTTACTTTTTTATTTATTTATTATAAACTTGGGATAATATAGTCCCTAAAAAATGATATAAACAAATAAATAGACCATAAGATTGTATGTTAAAACTAATAATTCAAGAAATAAAAATTTCTTTAGTATAAGAAGTCGTTTTAGAGAAATATTTTTGTTTATAGTGCCCTTTTATTAGAAAAAGAGTGTTATTTATTGGATAAAAAATAGTGAGAGAACCAAAGTTATATTTAATACTTGGGGTAATATTGAAAACTTTGCAATTAATGCTTACTTGAAATTTTCAAACGACTTGTATTAAGGGACAAAAATATTTTTCTAAAACGTCTTATATTACCGTCCCTTAATATAAGACGTTTTAGAAAAATATTTTTGTCCCTTAATACAAGTCGTTTGAAAATTTCAAATAAGCATTAATTGCATAGTTTTCAATATTACCCCAAATATTAAATATAACTTTGGTTCTCTCACTATTTTTTGTCTAATAAATAACACTATCTTTTTTCAATACAAGAGCAATATAAATAATTGATATTATATTTAATGTTATACAATCATTTTCTTAATACTTGTGCAGAACTCTAAAATGTTTTATATTTAAGGGAGGTAGGAAGTATTTATCCGAAGCTATTTTCAATGTCCCAAAAAGAAAAGAGAAAGGACAAAAAGATAAATCATGTTTTAAAATTGTTTTGTGGAGCCAATTAGGGGAGTATAAATCATGTTTACTGTACTATATGCGCATACATAATAGGGAACTGTTAAATTCATAACAAGAAATATTATTTTCACAATAAAAGTGTCGTTATAGATCCTATAGCTACAATTTTCACCGTCGTTATACATCTACAGCGACACTTTTGTTGTGAAAATAACAAAAAGTGTTATGAATTTAACAATTTCCTAAATAATACTATATACATTCCATAATAATAGTCGTTTTAGCTTCATGCACATGAATTAAGAAAGTCATTTAATACTATTATAGGTATACATAGTGGTAGGGGGAAAATATGTAAATAAATAAATTTGAGAGGACAAATTAATAGAAGAGTTAAACTTGGAGGGGACAAAAAAAAGTATTCATATTCTAACTACAAGTACAGACAAACGTAGATTCATTCTACTTCTGTCTTCTAAATCGTATCTAAATATTATGCAACTTATCACCCAGCTCATTGAGAAGAAAGCATTAGTTGTCTTAGCTTTATTCACAATCCCGCCCTGCAACCACATTTTAAGATATGTATAAATTATCCTCTCTCTACTTCATCTTCCCCCTTACAAGTATTATAACTTTTATCATGTAAAAACATAAAACTCATAAATTATAGTACTGAATTATATATGAATATACAAATGCTGAGTAACTAATTAACCGGTCAATTGTAGAACTAGCGATTAGGATTCTTGGATGTTACAGAGGTCTTGAGAAGACAATGAATACCACAACGAGGGCAAAGAACGGAAGGTAGAGAATACTCTAAGCCGTCGTGTCGTATAAAAATTTGACCTGAACCTATAAAGTGTGGCGACGGGTTAAAGTATTTTTCGCCTTACTTTCTTTGCACTCATTGCGGTATTCGTTTCCCATTCAAGACCTCTAGAACTTCTAAGAATTCTAATCGAAAGTTCTATAATTTACCGGTTAATTAGTTGTTCCTCTTTGCACATTCATATATAATTCATTATAATTTATGAGTTTTTTGTTTTAAAAGGATAAAAGCGGTATAAATATTTTTAAGTATGAAGATTAAGTGGAGAATGAGAACTTATAAATGTCCCAAAATGCGGTTGCGGGGACGGATTATGAAGAAAGACAAGACATTTAATGCTTTCTTCACAATGAGTTGAGTGATAAGTTATCTAATACCATGCTGATGCCAACTGTTGCTCTTGCATCTTGCAACTGCTCTCAAACAACCCCTTGCTAGCTCAACTAAGGCGGTCAGCATATTTACAAGTTAATGAAAGGATATGAAAAAACATATTTAGTTTGAAACTAAGAAAACTAAGCGGTCTATTGTGAGTGTATTGGTTATTGAAATGTGAGTATTATTGAGTTTATTGAAGATTGTGTCAAACTAAGCAAATGATACTTAGTTTATTTTACCAATGGAAAACTAAGTAAATGCTACTTAGTTTATGAGACTGTTATTTGAATATGGGGACTACTATATTCGACATTCACTACTATTTGTCAAATGAGTTTCTAAGTTTCAAAATATAGTGCATATATGTATATATACATATATAGTACTTATTCAGTTTATTTTAATTTTAATAAACTAAGTAAATGTCACATAGTTTATTTTAATTATTTTATTTTATTTTGTGATTTTACTAGATTTGATTTTAAACATTTTATTTTATTTTCTATTATATTGTATTATATAATTTTTATTTTTTAAATTTAATTTATTACATTTAATTTATTAAATTAAATTTATTTTATTCTAATTTATTATTATTTTATTTTATTTTTTATTATATTATAAAATATAATTTTTTAAATTTATTTTATTTTAATTTATTATTAATTTTAATTTTAATTTAATTTATTTGTATTATATTAATTAATTAAATATAATTAATTTTATTTATTTTATTTATTAGGTTTGATTTAAGTTATTTCCTTTAGTTTTATTTTATTTTCTTTAATTTATTTCTTATTACATTATATTATATTATATTATTTTATTATAATTTATTTTCATTAATTTATTTTATTTTATTAAATTTTATTTTATATTAATTATCTTATGTTATTAATTTATTTTTATTTATTTTATTAAATTTATTTTATTATTTTTTTTCAAAAATTTATTTTTTAATTAATTATTTTTAATTTTACTTAATTTATTTAATTTTATCTTAATTATCTCATATTATTGAATTGAATTTTATTATTTTATATTATTTTATGTAAATTTAGTTTATGTTATTATCTTATTTTATTTTATTTACTAGTGGTAAAAAACTAAGTAAAATGTTACTTAGTTTATTTTAATATTAGGAAACTAATTAAATAATACATAAATATACTTGCATGGCCCAAAAATTTTGCAATTGAAGAATTCTGATAGAAATTTCGTCGAAAATACCAAATATCACATTCATAAACAACACTGTAATAAGGAACCCAAATTGAAGATTCAATACACTGACACACACACACACACACACAAACACACACACACACATATATATATATATATATATATATATATATATATATATATATATATATATATATATATATATATATATATAACGTGCCTTCAATACCAAATTATGAATGCTGTCGGATTTATATAATGACAAATTCGCACAAGTTTACATGATCAATCAAGTAATATAATTATAAGAAAGGTTATCGAACCCACAAGGAACAAATACCAATAACGATCCTAATTATCAAGTTTTAACCAATTTAATTCCACTTAAACAGTCACCCCAGTTGATTTGTTAAATTAATTGAAATAAAAATAAAAACTAAATTAACTAGCAAGAATTGATCACCAGATGATTAAGATATAAGAATACAATTTCCTCAACTCTTGAAATTAAGTGTGTAACATATGTAACCTTACCCATAATAAGACTCCTCTTATTTATAGATGTAGGTAATCATTCTAAACAATTTAGGATTAGGGTTTCATTTTAATTAACTAATTAAACTCTTTTAATTAATTAGGCTTCCTAATCTTATTAGAAATATATGAGAGTACTTTTATTAATTAATTCCCAAACTCATTTAGGAATTAAACTAATAATAATAATAATAATAATAATAATAATAATAATAATAATAATAATAATAATAATAAGACTCCTCTTATTAATTTGTATTTAATATTTTCTTAATATTAAATAATAAATATTAAGTTATTTAATTTATTCTATCACCATAGATTAAATTAAATATACTTAACTTATTATTATGATTATGCCATTTACTTCTTAAATAAATATTTTTCCTTTTATGGTGTGACCCTTTATGTTCTCAATATTAAACCAGTTGTGAATAAATCAATTAGAACAATTCTAATCTTATTTAAATAAATAAATTAAATTATTTAATTTATTTAAATAAATAACATTTATTCTACAATAAGGGTAAGCCCCCTTAGCGATCAACGAATTTTCAGATAATATAGATTTCAAAATTAATCATAAAAGAACTTTTGAATTAATATTTAATATTTACCGTACAATTCAATCCTTCCACCATACAATGTCCCAATAAAATATAAGACATGAAATTACTGTCAAGTCTTATTTTATTTAATTTTATGTATTTTGATTATTAAATGCACAACTCCAAATAATGCAAATTAGGAACTCCTTTGTAATTTCATTCTGCCTTGGCAAAAGACTATTGGGTTGTCATTTATCGAATCACATAGGATATTCACTTCTTTTACTAGAAAAGGTAGATTCTTTCTTCATTATTCATTATCTCCATACACAACTTATTATACCTGTGACGCCCCCAAAATTAGGTATACATCACCCATCTTGGGTCATCAGATACATGGTACATAATTCAAATACAACTTACTAATACGACTGTCGTGTACAATACGACAAAACATAACTGTGAGTTTGAATACAATTATTGTCTACTAGAGAATATACAAACTCAAAAAGAGTCCTCATTACAATTATTAATACACTATTTCACAGAATAGTGAGGACTACTAATGCTATCCTCTGGACCGTCACTCCATTTCCCTACTAGTCCCTGCTATGTTCTCATTTCCTGAAGAGAACAGTGAAAGAAAGGGTGAGCTCAACTAGCCCAGTAAGAAATATTATGACTAAGATAATGCAGAATAAATTATCATTAGTCTCCAACAATGTTAAACTGATAAAATATAATAGACATCAAGTTTAACTGTAGCGGAACAAGCAATCCATTAAAAGAGTCAAGTAGAGAATAGAATTTACTATATTTTATGATTTAAAAAGTTTTTCATCACTTTTATCGCTGAGACTCAGCTCAATAAATAATCCACATCATTAAATCATCCCTGCACTACAGGCCAAGGATATTCTTTAGTATCACGTCCACGAATTATCCATGCACTACGGGCCAAAGATAATCGTGTTTTCATCAACGGTCCTGATCATGCCATAAAACAATTATCTTTGCACTACGGCCGAAGAGAATCCATAGCCATAATCATACCAAAAACTGTCCATCAATGCACTACGGGCCAATGAGGACTTTTTCCACATCATTTGTAATATTACGGTCATGATTACACCGCATAATCCCTGGTCATAATCATACCAAGTCCATCTATGCACTACAGGCCACAGATGACTTTCAACATAACATAAACATGAGGATGATGACAATGATATAAGAATTCAATAAAACAAGTTCAAGAATTAATTTGTCCAAGAACTACTAACATCCAAATTGTCAACATGATACTGCTTTGTGGTGTAAAATTCAAGAATGCTCAGAAGAATATTTCCATGAAAAGATACTGGATGAAGCGCAAATATCAAGGATATTCCACTAATTTCATGGAGTATGGAAGTCAAAGTTTTATCCAACTGAGTATAATAAAGAATGGAATAACAAAAGAAATCACCATGCATGCGATAGACCGCACATGCAGGTTATTCCAACAGAATAATAAACAACGGAACTAGGTTATGTGAAATTCACACCGACATGATGTTCCAACAGAATAATAAATGCGAAATAATAAATAATGGAACCAAGTCCGGCGTATAGCACAGACAGGATATTCCGACAGAATAATAAAGACGGAATAATAAAAATGGAACCAGGTCCGGTGTAAAACACACAGACAGGATGTTCCAACGGAATAATAATAAAGACGGAACCAGGTCTGGTGTAAAACACACAGACAGGATGTTCCAACAGAATGATAGAAGAATGTCACCAAGTATAGGGTAGACCGCGTATACAGGTTATTCCAACAGAATAATAAGAAATGGAATAACAACAGTTCTCTTCATGAATAAGAAAGAATAACACCACTTACCGTAACAGAAACTAGATATGGAAAAAGAAAAGTTAAGTAGCAAAAAGCTTTTCTTCTATCTCTCTATAGTTTCTCTCTCTAGAGTTCAGTGAATTCGTAAGAAAATAATGAAGGAATAAGCTTCTATTTATAGGAAAATGGAATGCATAGTAACTAATCCATGAACGGTCCAGATTGATTTACTTTAATCTTACGGTCCATATTTAAAGAATTTTTTTTTAAATAAAATATAATATATTCTATTTATATAAAAAGATTTTTACTATGCAAACACTATGCAACACTATGTAACACTATGCATAATAAAATATAATATATTCTATTTATAAAATAACTTTAATAAAGTATTCTGTTTTATATAAAAAGATGTTTCTGTTTTATTACGTTAATAATACGAATAAAACAAAACGTCATCATCACTATAATAATTCATATTATTAATCGACAATAATTAAATCAAACTGAGCGACTTCTCACATAAATATCAATAATCAATACCGTGTGCTACTATGCAACAACGCGTATTACTGTACTTTTACTACCCAGTAGTTCAACAGTATCAACGGTAAAACTTCCGCCGTTATTTTCAATAAAATATTTTTGTCGTTTTCTCAATCCGATAATAATTCCGTTGTGGGGTCCACCAATAATTGTACCGTCGTACGAATATTTTCCGACACAAAGAATATTCTCTGACCAATCGAATATAATATAACAACTTGCATACTTTGCAAAATTTATAAATACTACCCACAACTATAATATTATCTCAAATTCACACCATAATATTAAAAAATTATTTTGAGAAAATTAATTCTTTATTCATAAAATCTGGGGTTTCACAATACCCAACCATACCCTTTGATATACTCTAAGGGTCTTAAGGGACATGTCAAAGTATAACTCATCATACACAAGATACTATGTTGATCTCATGTCTAAGGATCACTTGTACTACTATCACTACATGAATTGTTATTGAAAAGTAAGTAAAACTCCATTAGGTATTTTTTAGCGAGCCACGTTTAGTGAACTTATTCTCCAATAAGCACCTACATACTTGCTTTAGTGTCTCCACATACATGATTATGAGATCAATCATCCTCTTCCTAAGAGCAAGCAACGTATGTACCAATCTATTCGGATTCACTAATTCCCTTTTTAGTAATCCAATGATTGAGAGTTATTCTAATTTTAAGTTATCTAAGAATTTAGATCTCATTAGCATGATCATCATCATGATTCTAAAAGCATTGGTTAAAACTATGTGTTTATCACATATTATATAACAGCACCATGTAGATAAATTAGATGTCTTTAATTAAATAATTTTTTATTAATAAATAAGATTTTTACAAAGTATATGCTTTATCATATCAAATATAACTGGCTTGTGTGTATACTACTTTCACTAAAGAAACCCTAGTACATTAGGTAAGTAAAAAGTCCTCCTTTGAATCAACTTTGAAACAAAAAGGAAACAAAATCTGTCAATTTTGTTAGACCGGTGCGCCCCGTGCCAACTTCCTTCAGCAGACGGCGTGCCTCACACTATTGATACAGTATCTTCAAACCTTTAGGCGTGGCCCGCGCCATCCTTAGTTCACCTGCAGTGCGCTCCGCGCCACTCTGACAGAGTGTCCAATTCTTCTTGATATCCTCCTTTTTCATCTCTTAAACCCATACATGCTATTTTTCCTACAAAATAACACAAAACATAAAAAGTAACACGAACAATACCCAAAAACTCGCAATATTTCAAGTTAAAAGATATTGAATTCGTAGGTTTTTAACTCACTCATCAATGAACATACAGAATAATTGCACAAATACAATGTAATAAGCTGTAATTGCATAAAGAAAAGTAAATTGAAACAATTATCAGTTTATATACACTAATAGAAGCTACTATCGCACAAAATAAACCCAAAGGATGTGAATTATCAATACAATAATATTAATCCCAATTTGCACAACAGTTAATCTCAATTTGTAACAATTTACAGAATTCAAATAATTCCAATTTTCAAAAAAGAAATAATCCCAATTTCAGAAAAATGTAATCCCAATTTTAGCAACAACAAGAAGTCCTAAATTATTTCCAATTTCAGCTAGCAACATGAACAAGCCAAAAATTATTCCCAATTTCAGCAAAATCAACAGCTCAAAACATTAAATACATTTCAACAACAATATATTCAGTAATATCAAATTATCCAAATTATCCTAATTTCAACAACAAATTATCCAAATTTCAGTATATATTCTTATATTAAAACCCATATATATTAATCCTAAAAACAAACCCACAAATTTCAGTACCTTCAAAAAAAAATTAATTTCACTGACCTTGAATTATAGGGGTACTATTTAAAGGAAGAGAAAGGAGGAGGAGTTATCGCTGCCGTTCACGTCAGAGTTCGTCGGTAATGGCCAGTAGACGGGGGGCGGGTGAGACCGGGTGTGTAGTAAGACGGTGACAACCGTGGTGGCCGGGGGGAGATGAGAGATGATAGAGATTAGAGAGTTAGAGAGTTATATTTGTTTACGCGCATTACTTTATTTCTTATTTTATGTTGCTTGCATTTTGTAATTTAAATAACGCGACCCAACTTTAAATATGCCTCTCGGCGTCACGACGTTCGAAAACGACACGACCCAGTTAACGTCCCCCTCATGATATTTTACTTTAATCAGTTACTTCCCGTAATTATATATAATTTAATATTCATGTTTACTTTCTCAATAATCTCCAATATTCAGAGTTATGTCAGTTTTTTTAAAAATCTTGGACAATCCCTTCTTTCGCTATTATATGTCAAAATATTCCATTACCTAAAATTTCATCTCAATCCGAGTTATAAAACTCGTTTTCACAATTTTACTTCAACAAAACATTATTTTTGTTTTTATCATATCTCCTTCGTTACTCATCCGTTTCTTTCATTCTTACGTCAAATTAAAGCTTATACGGTCTACTTTAATCTCATCTTGGCCCTGTTTCAAGTTCCTTCTTCAATCAAAACAAATTTTTACTTCTTACAACCAAGGTCGGATTGTTACAAAATCTGGCCAGTTTTACCCTCTCTCGCTAGAAAAATCATAACTAATTCGCTTCAAAATATTTTTGCGAGATTCTTGCTCCCACACATATATAACTTTCAGGGCTACAACTTTTATGCTTTAACCATTTTAAAATTCTTTACACACAAGTCCAAAAAATTCATACAAGAGAGGTCCGAATATGATTATCCATATTGGACAGTTTTGGCGCACCTATTTTGGCACGTCAAAACTCGGTTGTCTGAACTCGAAATTAGTACGTTCTTGCGTTATTTCTTAATTTTAACATCAACTACAAATCCCCTTAGGTGGAAATTTATCTAGACCCATATTCAGGCCGAAATAGTGACTCCAAAAACCTTCGAGGACTAACTTTTTGTTTTTAGCAGATTTGACTAGCCTCCTTCCAAAGGGCATAACTCCCACCTCGAAACTCTGAATGAGGTCATTCTTACGTCTACAGACTCCTTATTTAATGTACTACATAACACCCAAAATAGAAAAAAAATTCAGAAACCCAATCAGTACAGAATTATGTTCGAAATTCAGGGGTCACACTATGATTTTTAACTTTCAACTAGTTTTATGAAAAAAATCTCCATGAATTCGTTACACAAGCTTTTGCTTTCGTTATAGTTGGGTGATGTTTGTAAATCATTAGAGCATAACATCACACCCTAGAACTTAATTTTTGGATTTGGGACATCACAAAAAAGGCCTCCAAAACAGCCCCTTAACAGTCCACTACTTGTCCATTGTTCATCCTTTATGCTTAGGTTCATTTTCTTACATCATTACATGGTTTAATCATACCATCATCATCATACCCTCGTCACTTTCGGATCCATCATGATCCCCATAAACAACAACAACAACAACCACCAATAATCAATGCTTAATTAATAAAAACTTAGAAAGAAATGGATGAAGAATTAAGTTTTAAGCTTAACTTCTTCTTGGTTCTTCTTCTTATTTACAAAAATGTGGGTTAAAACCTTGGATATTGCCAAAACAAAAAAATATATTAAAAACCCTTATTCTCGATGAAATTTTATAGCTCTGACAGAAGTTCCGTCGAAAATAAGCCCTCTAAGTCCAATCAGCGATTCCACATGGCAGAAGTAAACTTGATGCAATAATCCCGACCAAAATACGTTTGTCAAGAATATACTAATTTCGACGGAATATTGGTCAGAATTTTTTCCGTCGACTTTTGTTATCTCTAACCGAATTTTCGACGGATTAAATTTCGACGTTTGTATGTCCAACCAAATTGTCGACAGAATATTCCGTCAGAATTAGACCTTTTTCTTGTAGTGTTCCCTCTAGGGTTCTTTGACTCGATGGAACACTTGTCTATTCATCTACCATATGAACTAAAACTTGGCGGACCGGTGCAATATTAGTGTATGTATTCTTTTGAGAGGTAATATACTCTACAAAGCTAAATTCTGATGATCATATTTAATACTCATATTCTTAATTAATATGAGTATTTCAATCAACGTATTTCAGTTATATGCGTTGATTAAAGTAGAAAGTCAAGAATAAAGCTCATGTAAAAGTTTCGATTGCTGAACGCTATATGGAGGAATAGCTTGTTAACTTCAGCTCTTTATATTTTGACGATGTTGTCTCAACGAAGCACAGTCGCTTAAGTAGAAATGTGGTCGTCGGACCCCAATCTCGTGTTGATGAGTTAGTTGTATTCACCTATCCGGCTAAACCATTTGGCCATGAGACGATGACTTACTTAAGCAACAAAGATTTAAAGATTGTATCTACATACATGCTTCTAAATATGCCCGAAGTATCGTCGTACATCAAATATAAATTATTATTTATCTTTTCTTTAATATTGAAAAGCGTAATCACCAATTAAACCCTTCTATTATTATTTCAGTTCATGTGAAGAGGAAATGTACGCTTCTAACCTGGGGTTAACTGCAACACAATTGGAAGCATTCACTACTGCTAATTTCCAACAGTGGTTTAAGATAAAGGTTTAAGAAGATAATGTTTCTGAGTGTTTTAGAGATGTCATCCGAGTTCCTTGGTTCATTTCATGGCTGCATCATGAATGGGTACAGATTCAAGGTCGATGAGTTAAATGAATTCACAAAATCAATTTTGGGGTTGTCGTGTTAGGAAGCTATTACCATGATTCCGAGTCCAATTACTATGGACGTTTACATGATGTGGTTGTGCTCAATTATCCCAAGGGTAAAAGGGGAGTAACATTTAAGTGTTGCTGGTTTGATACTGAAAAAGGTGTTAAAGTTGACCGTAATAGAATCGTCATAGTATATATAAAGTTAAAGCTAAATTCTGATGACGTATTCGTGTTAGCCAATCAAGAGACTCAAGTGTAATATGCGCCTAATGTCGTAAATACTAGAAGCTCCAGGTATACAGTTGTCATAACAAAAACTCGGGCATTTGATGGTGCTAATATGTTTGGGATGGATGAGGTGATGCAAGAAGATGTTAGCAATCCTAGACATGTAGTGCTAAATGATGACAATGTAATGACAAATGATGTCGTTGAAATACACGATGATGAAAAATTCAAGGAAGACGTGATCAGGAATGAGTATGTCATTGTTGAACATGTTAACGACGAAGAAATTGATCATGCTGATGAAGAGACAGAATTCAAAGATGATAATGATGTTGATTCTGACGGTTTTGATGATGTACTTAGTTTAAACTTATTTTGATTTTGTTTTTAATACTGCATATTTAATTAACTTAACTTTAAACTCATATGTGTTATCAAAAATTATTTTAATAGTTGATTTATGGTTAGACATAGTAGTAGTCGTTGCGGTAGTGGGCGATTAGGATCGGGAGATGCTAGCCAGGCCGGTGGCTCGTCTTTAGAAGCTAGTAGGTTGTCATCGTCGTAGCAATTTCAATATATCTCAATTCAGATTTAGTTTATATTGTCTGAAAATGTTATATTAAACTCAATTTATTTAATAATTACAGATACTGTTGACGCTATCGAGGGACTAACCTCGGTATCTTTGGTCGTCCGCTGACAGTTCCACTTACAGTCTGAGTGGATGTCGACTCTGCACAATAAGTGTTAGAGAATAAGAAATAAGTAGTTAAATTAATAAAAATTTATTTCATGATACAATTAACAAAATACAATTTTGTTCTATATATTTGTAGTATACTGGACTCGGTCGCTAAGGCGACCATTCACGTTATCTACTTGACTGTTAGGTTTGTAATATTCAGGAACGCAATCAAATTGCACAAAATAAGCGGAATCATGAAAAAATAGAGTTTTAAAATTTTATAAACCATATACCCGGATCATCCTTTATGCATAATTATTAATTAAATGAAAAGATAAAGAATAAGAATCATACCAATGAAGATTCGAGCTTTCTCAGGTACAAGTTCACCTCCAATCCTTTTCGCGTTCAACTTGAATCCACCAGGTTTGGTTCCTTCCTTTGATCAACGTTAGCCACTTAAGTGTTTGGCTTCTAGAGGTGATCCACCAAGAAAGAAGAAATATTCAATAAGAAGGGTGGATGGCTAAACCCTAATTTTTTATCCCTATAGAAAAAGGTGTACTCTCCAATAATTGGAATCACGTATATAGATATCTGATATAAGACTCCTCTTATAAAGATATCAGTTTACCCTTCTAATCTAATTAGAAAATAGGGTATTCTTTTAATTAATTTGCCTCCTAATCTTATTAGGATATTTGAGAGTACTTTTATTAATTAATTCCCAAACTCCTTTAGGAATTAAATAATAATAGTAATAATAATAAATAATAAGACTCCTCTTATTAATTTATATTTAATATTTCCAAAATATTAAATAATAAATATTAAGCTATTTAATTTATTCTATCACCATAGATTAAATTAAATATACTTAACTTATTATTACGATTATGCCATTTGTTTCTTAAATAACTATTCTTCCTTTTATGGTGTGACCCTTTAAGTTCTCCATATTAAACTGGTTGTGAATAAATCAATTAGAACAATTCTAATCTTATTTAAATAAATAAATTAAACTATTAATTTATTTAAATAAATAATATTTATTCTACAATAGGGATAAGTCTCCCTAACGATTAACGACTTTCCAGATAATATAAATTTTAACATTAATCATAAAAGAACCTTTGAGTAAATAGTTACCGTACAATTAAATCCTTCCGCCATATAATGTCCCAATTAAATATAAAACATGAAATTACTGTCAAGTCTTATTTTATTTAATTATATGTATTTTAACTCTTAAATGGACAACTCCAAATAATGCAAATTAGAAACTCCTTTCTAATTTCATTCTGCCTTGGCCAAGGACTACTGAGTTATCATTTATCGAATCACATAGGACATTTCTCTTCTTTTAATAGAAGTGGTAGATTCTTTATTGATCATACATTATCTCCATGTACAACTTATTATACCCAAGCATACCCTTTGATATACCCTAAGGGTCTTAAGGAATAAGTCAAAGTATAACTCATCATACACAAGATACTATGATGATCTCAAGTCCAAGGATCACTTGTACTACTATCACTATAGGAATTTCTATTAACATGCAAGTAAAACTCCATTAGGTATTCCTTAGCGAGCCACGTTCGGTGAACTTATTCTTTAATAAGCACCTACATACTTGCTTTAGTGTCTCCATACAACTAATCATGAGATCAACCATCCTCGTCCAATGAGCAAGCAATGTATGTACCAATCTATTCGGATTCACTAATCCCCAATTTAGTAATCCAACGATTGAGAACTTTTTTAGTTTTAAGCTTTCTAAGAATTTAGATCTCATTAGAATGATCATCATCATTATTCTAAAACCATTGCTTAAAATTATGGGTTTATCACATATTATAAAACAACATCATGTAGATAATTAAAAACCTTTAATAAATTAATATTTTTTATTAATAAATTAATAAAATTATTACAAAGTATATGTTTTATCATCAAACATGATTGGCTTGTGTGCATACTACTTTCATTGACGCACTTCCTGACTGGGTGTATGTGTTTCAGACAGTACGCACAATACGATGCCTCTTTCATGGAGACCGTGTTGCGCGAGTTTCACATAAGTTAATTTATTTAAATTACTTAATTATACGTACATAGTCGTTACACAATTAATTAATTTTTCCTGATAAGATATCATTTTTTGTATAAATTTATTTTAGATATGAAAAGGGCATCTCACAGGCAGTCGACGACAGTGTTATTATTGCACATGCAGCGAAGAACTACGTCAGCTGGCTGTAAGAGATGGGACAGTGGGCTACCCGGGCAGTTGTCGAGCAGCCCAAGACTACCATACACGATCATCAGCCCCAGATAGTCTTCAATGCTTCATGGGAGGATATGTGTACACATTGGGATGCTGATGAATGAAAAAAGAAGTCTGAGCAAGCAAATAAGAATTGTGTTCAGCTTCGAGTTGTACACATTACTAACTCACACTCCTTTGAGGAGATGAAGTCAGTAAATATCTATATTTAGTTACTCAATTGTCATTAGCATACTTAATAACTGTTATATGGATGTATTTATTAGGCCATGAGGGGGAGCTTAGGCCGACCTGTGACCATGTTAGAGTTTAGGGATAGAGCCCACACGCCTACGGAGTCTACCATGTCTCCCACATCATTAGCTATAAGGATGAGACTAATATCAATTTTTAGTAATTATTAATATTATGTAGTTAATAAAATGATTTAATTAACTCATGTATAAAATTATATTATAGGATCGACTTCAGAATCTTCTAGACTAGCGTGTAGCTAAGTTGTTGGCTGCTAGGGCGGATTCTGAGCCGTTAGATTCCACCATCCCTCCGCCTGAGATTGAATTATCTCGGGATGAGGAGCTGAGATTATAAGTCACGTCTTAGGATACCCTACTAGCAGTACCAACATGTATCGAGTGCTGAGCCTGTTGAGGATACTCGCATATACACTACTTGGAAGTAATAATATTTCTTATATTTGTCGTTATATCTTAATTTATAAAACAATATAAATTATTATTAGTAATGTTATATTTATTTTCGCCGCTCTAGTCAGCGCTAATGTCCGAGAGCACTTGTTGGACCTTCTTATACGAGCGCTGACTTCGAGGATGAGCTATTCCAGAGGGTTATGGAGGCTGTGTCGGAGACGTTTTGTATGGATTCGATTATTCGTTGTCAGGAGTTGCTTAGTCTTGCTTGACTTCACCAGCTAGCTCAGGATATTGCATCAAGGGCCACCGTCGAGAGTACGTGTATATATCCCGCAGGAGCAGTTCAACGCGGTACGCGAGGAGGTGCTCCGTTTAGTTGTTACCCTACTGACAGAGTCTTTTGGCCCATTGGGGAGTCATCCCCCGACTACTCATGTATTCTATTTATTTAAGTTAATTATCATGTATGTTATTTAATTTTCATTTAGCCGTCTCTTTCATTCTTTCATACATATTAATGAGTTATATTTTTAATTGTATCAACAAGGTGACGATGATGCAGATCGCGAGCAGGGGGATGACGACAATGATTTTCATACACCAGAGCAACACTGTTGATTATCCACCCGATGATCCTCCTCACACTAGTTTGAGTTAGTTTTGTAGATCATTTATATATATTTTATTCTTTTATAGATCATTTGTATATATTTTATTTATATTTAGTTTAGTATGTAAGAAATTGTAGTTTAGTTGAGTTGATCAAGTTTTGTAAATCAATCTTGTTTAAACAATTTTTTGTATAATTTATGGAACATTAGTTTATATTTGTTATTATTAAGTTAATTCATATTGACACTTGTTAGATTAGTTTATGTACAAATTGTTGGGATAAAGCAGGCTTTTATAGTTACGTTGTATGTGAACATAAATTACTCTGTTGTTGGAATAAAACAGGTTTATAGGTATAAAAAATGGGTTTAAAAACCTGAAAACTGAAAAAAAAAAAAAAAAAAAAAAAGGTTTTTCCGATGAAATATTAGATTTTCGATAGAAATTTCGTCGAGATACATCTATTATACTTTATTCGAAAATTAATTATTTGATGGACGTTACGTCGGAAATAAGCTCTTTGATAATTACTTGTACGTGTCAACAATAAATTCGATTGACTATTCTCGACAGAATAAGTTAGTTGGAAATAATATAATTTCGACGAAAAATAAGTTGGTCAGACTTATTCCGTCGAACCTTATTTATCTTTGAACAAATTTTTGACGGACTAAATTTCGACGCCAGTATACCAACCGAATTCATGGAAGAATTTTTCGTCGGGAATAGTCTAATTCCAACAGAAGTAGCCTATTGCTTACAGAAAATTCAATCGAAATTGAGCTATTTTCTTGTAGTGTAAACTAAATTCAAAAACACAAATTTTCAAATCCATTATCAAATTTTGATCTAGAATTTATTAAGAACAAAACACAATTCCAAAAATATTTCTGTTAATGATAGCAAACTAGATCCAGAAAAATATAAGAACACAAAAAGAGAGAGAAGATAAGAAGATTGCAACAATTGGGAAACAAATCTCAAACCAAATCTCAATCTCACTTCAGTTTCTCTCTCTAAATCCCAAATCTCAAAACCACTTCACTTTCTCTCTCTAAATCACAAATCTCAACCCAAACTTAACATTAGCAAGAATAGATCTCAAGACCTCATGCACTCAAAGCCTTATGAGTAGTTTTTTTAGCATTGAGCCAGAGGTGTGGTTCACTTTATTTTCTCTAGACATAACCCACAAAAGAATGAGTGGAGGAACAGAGGCGAAACCAGGATTTGTTTTTGGGGGGGGGGCAAAAAAAATTTTAACAACATAATATATATTCAGAAAAAGAACTTCAATCACACCACAACATTTCTATATTTTGATACGTTTTCTAGGATCACATTCCAAATAATTAATATCTCATTCTTTACCTTCAATTCACGTTGTTCTTGTTCAGAAGTAGTCAGAGATGTTTTAACATTAGGCTCAGGGGTAAGCATAGATATGTCAACATGATTTGATTGCTTTCTCTTGAAAAATGAATCAATAATATGTGATTTTCCCATGATTCTAATTAAACAAAAAATAAAAAATTCAATTAACTACACTACAAGAATGACTTAACCAATATTATTGGACCATTTATTGAACTTTTTAATAATAAAATTTTCATAAACTTACAATCAAATAAGTAAGGTTTTAGTTGGTTACCGGAAAACAAATTGAATATGATCACTCGTTAAACTTTTAAAAAGTAAAATATCAAGTTTCATAAAATAAACAAAGAATAAAAAAAATTAAATAAGAGTTTAAGTTGGTTACCTGGATACAAATGTATCATTTAATTGGAATAACACATACAATATTATGCTCCAATTATACAAACTTAGAATTATAATAAATTTAATTTTTCCAACCTTGGAGTGGACCTTATAAATTTTTCAAACCTTGGGGGGCCATAGCCCCCTCCAGCCCTATGCTAGTTTCGCCTCTGTGGAGGAAGAAGACTAATCCATAAAAATGGTCACCCATACCAATATTACCAAACAAAACTCAGCAACAATAGTTGTGAATACACCCGGTAATTAATTGCAAAAAATAAAGATGGGTCTTTTGGATTTTGTTTGTTTTCTTAAGAATGGGAATTGAAGAAGGGGCAGTGGTGGTGAAGTAGAAGAGGATGAAGGCAATTGTGAAGAAAAGGTTGGGGTGGCGGAGGGAAGTGAGGAGAGAAGAGGAGGTTGGGGAGGAGGCGACATTGATAGACTCTTGAGAGAGGCGCAAAGATCTGATTCTGCAAGTTAAATACGTACACACACGTTATAAAAAGCAACATATACTATTTTTCCCCATCGAAGACTAATCACTTCTTCTTGTCAAGGAAATCACTATATTGAAGTAATTTATATTCTCCATTGAGAGATGGTCATCCACGTGCATTGCAAACCTCTGAAAAACGTTGTCGATGATAGTATTTCCAAAGTGACTAGCCAGCATAGGTTCTGCTACAGCTCTAATTGTTTTGGCCAAAATCTTCCCACTGGTATTCTTATCAAAGACGTATTGTTTTTCATCATCATTATCTTGTACGCCCCAGTTAACTTCAAATGTTTCCACCCTATTGAGGATAAATAAACCCTCCATTTGAATTATAGCCTTCACTTCATCCATGCAAGGGTTATAAATAGGGATATTGAATGAATTGATGTCCGCTTCACCAATTAACCCCTAATATAAAATATAATGCAAAAAAATTCAACCATATATTCATTTATTAAAGTTTTAAATGCAATTTAAACGTTTACGTTTTTCATATATTAAAATTTAACCCCATTGTTTTAATTTTCAGACGTTGAATCTCAATGTTCTTAAATTTCTATAAGTAAAACTTTCTGGCCACCGACTTGTAATAATTGATCTGAGTGAGGGTGTTTAGGATAATTTCACTCCTAAATAATAAATATCTTTGGAAGCACAAGAAATGTAGGCCCATGATTAGCGTGATTAGTGTGTGATGAAGGGAAAAAAAATTAGAACCAATATAAACGATATATATTCTTGAAAATCTAAATTAACCTTTCATTCCGAGTTACATAATGATTTATTCCAGGAAGAATGCTAATTCCGGTGGCCAGGATGTTTTAATTATAGAAATTAAGAGATATTAAGATTTAATGTCTGAAAATTGAAATATTAGAGTTTAAGTTTTGAATTACGAAAAACTAAAAGGTTTAAAGTGTAATTAAGTCACTAAATAAAAGGTGAATATTTTTTTAATTGAATTAACAAGAAATGTATTGTACCTCAGCCACCATGTCGTGAAGGGACGTTGCTAACAGTTCCCAAACGCAACAGAAATCTTTGCTAGTGGGATCTGCACTGCTCCTGCCGATAAATGTTAGAACCATACGGCCATTATCAATTATCTCCTCGGATCTTACGCGTAGGAATGTCGAGAAGTCTCTTAGATATTGCCTCCAATACGCTTCATAAACATTGGGAGGACTTTTTTTGGACATGTAGATATTGCCCTTGTTATTCTCTAGGTTTTCAGGAACCTACATTATTTTTCTTAGACTATATATGTTAAATTCTATAGGCTACAAAGAGAGACAATGTACAACTTCCTTTCCACAAAAGAGTCCATATTGGACATTTGAAAGTCAATTCGCAAAATTCTATAATTTAAATTTGACGTAGATTAAATTGATTTTTAGAATACGATAGTGAATCTTGTTAATAATTTTAAAATACATAATTTCAAATTTTAAATGAACTTGCCTCGATTTTAAATTTTAGGATTTTGCGAAGTGACTTAAAAAAATGTTAAATTGCTACTGTTTTGTGGAAAAGATGGAGTAGTGAATACATCCAAATTTCAAGCTAACCTGAGAAAGCCAGTGAAGACTATAAGAGGAATGAACAAAGTGAAGGCTTCTGCAAGGAAAGAGTCTTGTATAGAAAGAGCCTGGCACTCCGGATACGAAACAAGCCCCAAATTTATCACCTTTCTCCTTCTTTACCTTTGCATAAAATGGTGGCAACATTTTGAAAATCGTATTAAAATCATTTTCTGGAAGATCATTTAGAAACACTTGAAACTCAGGTGCCTTCAGATTTTTCTTCTGGCAAATTGCATGAACATTGTCTATTATATTGGAAAGAACCAAGAGGGTATTCGGCCCTGAAGAGCAACCCAAGTCAGCTATCTTAAAGTGTTCAGGGAATAATGCGTCCACGCCATAATCATTCATCGTGTCCTCTAAAACTTGCCTCGCCTTCAGTATCACAGTTTTCTAATCAAGGGAAGCATATGATAGAATTCTTTAGATTACAATTATAAATTCAAATACGACATTAAACAAATTGTAAATCCCATGAAAAAATAACCTGAAAGCTTGAGTTGTCGGCATAGCTAGCTTCCCCATTGCCGGGATTCATGTGTAGAACATTTTCTACTCCCATTGTTTTTTCTTTCTTTTTTCTTTTTGTCTCTCTCTCTATGTTTCTATCTTTCTCTCTTTGGTTTCTGATTTTCTTTGTTGTTTGTCATTCTTGGAGAAAAGCCACTTAAATAGAAGATGCTTCACTGCAGCATCAAACATAAAGAAACAACGTAACATTAGTTGACTTAGTTGTGAAAAACATTACCTTCTTTTATTTAGTTCTATTTACCTACGACTCAAAAAATGAAGAGCACGTGCATGTCCTATAATTCAGGAGAGCAAGGGTGGCAAAGGTACCATTAGTGGTGACCACATGAATGCAGGCAATGGAGAATCAGGTCTCTTTCTTGCGCATAAACAAATGCACACACTATTAGGATCCTCTCCATTTCAAATGAATTAGAGTCTCCATTTCATTATCCAGATTTAAAATGTGTTGGAATGTGACAACATGATGACAAAAGAGAAATGATGATTACACTACAAGAAATTATAGGAGTTCATTCCTTCACATGATAAGTTTTCTAGCGAAGGAACTGTGAAGGAATTTTTTTTAGTAACTGTGGGCCCAAGTGCAAATTACAGTTCGCATGACCTAATTGAATTAAATTCACAATTAGGGTTCCACGACCTCATTAAATATGCAAATTAGGGTTCACATGGCCTAATTGAATGAAGATGAAAAAGTCGGGAATAAATGTACTAGACTCGAGAGAAGCCTCCACGTGTTCCGAGACAGAAGGCTCGAGGAGGCGGCTCGTTTTGAGAATTGATTGAGGGATTAGATTGGTGGCTAGAAGGACATGACGATATGGACCTTATTCTAATGACTAAAAGGTATTTCTGAAATTTTTCCTGAAGACATGTGCCCAACATGTAACTACTTAAGTTCCAAGAAACTCTATAAATACCCCTTCCATTCTAGGAAGGAGGGACTTTTTCAGGTGACTCAAGACAATATACTGTAACGCCCCCAAAATCTAGACAATTTCTCTCCCCGATCTTGTGCGTTAATATTATCCTATTTTAGCTTTAAAACATTATTTAATGTTAAAATAGCTAAAAATGCGAAAAAAAATTCTTTCTTTCCATTCATTCATTCTCGGAATCGCAACCTTTACAATTCTTTTTTATACTAAAATCATATTTATTATATGATTTGTATAATCTGAGTAAACATATTAAAAACTTAAGTCTCGATACTGAATATCTTTTCTTTTCTATCGATCATTCACTTATTTCAGAATCATATTTATTCTCATTTCAGAATAAACATTTTTTATCCATTCAACATTTCAAACTATACATAACTGCCAATTACATTTAAGAAAACTATCAATCATAGATATACCATTTCTAATTTAAGGAAATGTATTCATTTTGCACATCGTTCAATTTTCATCATCCGTATAACAAGTACAATCGCTTAACATCATTAACCTGCAAAAAGTTTGTGTTTGCAAGATTGAGCTCGACAACCCATCAAATTTAACAGTCTATCATGTTTCACATAGCACACAATTCCATATGCACTACATTTCCTTTAATATGCATATCTGCATGCAACATATATTCTTTACTATGCATATCCTACAAGCATCAATAATTCCTTACAAAGCATACATTCATACATTGTACATTTCTAATTTATTGAGTTACATCATACAACATGTGCTATCACATATCACATATAAATTGAGTTCCATAACCCAATTAACTTAGTCATATTTTGACTTTAAGTACAATTCATAAAGCATGGTATGTAACTCACCACATAATCACATTTAATCCACAAACTCGTTCAATGACCATTGATACGAACTTAATTAGTTTAACTTCGATTCACGAATCCTACACAGTTATGTTCACATGTATGCATACATTAGACACATACTCATGTATAGATATTAAACATTCATATGTGTTATATCAATAACTGATATTCTCATTTCCAAGAAACTTCCATATTCTTTTTCAAATATTTTAAGTTTCAGCTTAATATAATCATATTTCGCTCAACAGGTTCCAATATAGTTTTTAGAATGCATTTACATTCCATTTACAGGCTTAATATTCATCTATATGTAAATTTATAGTGCACTTGTGTTTTTCTTTATGCATGCATTCATAGCTTAATTTCGTTTTCGCGAGTAACTTGGACTTCGTTTTGCACGAGTAATACTATCACATAACATTACTTTTCCCCATTTCAGGTATGCATGAGGTGTATATATGCTTTTGTATATATGCCTCGCCTGTAATGCAAAATCATGTCTTGTTATCTTAGCTTGTAGATAAACATATGCTATTTGTATATCTTATATTCATGCATAACTTATTTATATATGCCAACCAATGAGTTTTTATCTCTGTTTGCATAATCCTTGCGTTGCATTTCAAAAACCAATTGGTTCCGAGATATAGTCTCAATATTCAACTTAAGGTCTCATATCGCATTCTTAGTTTCTTTTTCGTATTAGAACGAATTTACACCTTGTATTCTATACTCAAGTTTGAGGTTTCACATTGTATTTATAGTCCTTTTTGGGTATTAAATAAATTTACAAGGCTTCGACACGGCTTTAGCATATCCTTACTTTACGTCGCATAACCTCGATTAGTTCTGACGTCCCTGAACACGATATTTCCTTCGTTCACAAGGTTTCCTATAATATCCGTAGGAATATATTCAATCACATTAATTTCGTTAACTTTGACTTATTTAAAAAAAATAGTCAAACACTTTATTATTTTCTTTTGTAATTCCAAGTAGTTGTTTTGCAACATTTATTTGCTTATAGTAGAAAACTTACCTATTGGTCGTGGGAGATCATAATAATATATCCTGTGTCAAAACTTACCCAAAGTTTATAAGTGACTATATCTACGAGCCATGAAGTAATCATTTCCTTAATGGATATTCATTTAGGGTCTGTATGGACTTCTAAGTCCAAATCAACAATACCATCTTCTTTCAAACTCTCAATAACCTCTTCCTGCTCATTGTTATAAGCCACGTAGCAATCACCATCACAATCACTATATGAAAAAGATTCCGAAAATCTGTTAACAAACTTCAATACTTAGATAAAATTTCGAACCCAAAAATACTTTTCATTCACAAACTCCACACCATACTACAGCAAACCCAGCTCCAATACAAATCATTAGCACAAAGAACCTCTTTTTAAAAGCAAAACATCATTGATGTTCGTAAAATTTATAACCTGCTATCACAAAACTTTGTAATATCTCTGAATCTATTTCTAGAAGCCTAATAAAAAATTTTTTCAAAAACTTCAAATTTTGAAAGAACCCAAATCTTAGCTCATCATATATATACTCTGTAAAGTGGTTATAGACAATAATTTAGCAATACCCAGAAGATAAATTCGTAGAAGCATCCAGGAAAGCTCTTACCTTTGAAGCTTTGGATTGACTTTTGACTACTGGGTTTGACAATTTACAGAGTAATAATAGTAGTACTATTAAGGTCTACTCTTAATTTTCTTTGTATAAAGCTCTGTACAAAATTCAACAAGTTCTGCACATTAGACGTTCTCCTTCGCACTTCAGTCCTTTATTTAAGCCATTTTCAGTTACTAGCTCATTGCAGTTTTCTCATAATAATATTATCTAAGCTTACTCGTAATTGTACTGTAATATTATCTCTACTAAAACAATGTTATTAACCAATCTGTGAGCATACCCCCAAATTCAAGAAGTTTGTTCAAAGACAAATGAAGGTTCAAAGAAACCATGAATTGTATTCATATAGAATATTAGATATTTTTTTATAACTCTTGTACTTGTTTATTTAGGAAATTAAAAACTAAGCTTTTTGGGTAAATTTTCAATTTACACCACAAAGCCAAAAATAGGCCGCTAACGCTGCTATTGCAGCTGCTCGCTGCCAACTGCTACTGTGCGCTGCTGCTGTGGGCAGCAGCTCCCTTCGCGACATGGCTACTTTGCAATTTTTCCATTTTTACCTCACATGCCGCATCACGCCCATTTTCGAATATGTTATACATGGTATGTAAGACTATTTTTAAAAAATATTATCCATGCATTCCGGACATGTTAAACCACTCAAAATCGTGTGCCAAAGTGGCCATCTGCAGTTGCTACTGCTGCTGGGCAGCAGCCCCTGTTGCGACGTAGCAACTTTGCAGATTTTTAGTTTCTATCTCATAAGTCCGATGACATCCAACTTTGGATATGCTGTAAACATCATATTAACGTATTTTTAAAAATTATTGGACACCCATTTCGGATTAGATAGACAGTCCAAAACAGTGTTCAAAAAGGGGTGTTCAAAACTGTTTTTCATTCTTTCTCAGCTTTACCCTCTCCCGCTAAAACAGTCATAACTTTTCTGTTTCAAAACATTTTTGAGCAATTCTTGAGCCCACGCGAAGCTAACTTCCGGGGCAACAACTTTTATTCTTTGACCATTTTCAAATTCTTAACACAAAATTCCAGAATTTCGTGCAAAGGGGACTGGTCAGAATTGGTTGGACAGTTATGATGCGACTACTTTGAATGGTCATAACTCTTTGCTCCGAAGCCGGAATTAGTCCGTTTCGGAGTCTATGAAAAGCTTATTCAATGTACATAATACCCCAAAAGCCCAGAATTTTCTGGAAACTCTAGCTAGCCCCGAATTTGTCCTTAGGGTCAGTAGTTCACAATTTTTCGGTTTCTAACATGTTTTACTAAAGCATTCACTATAAATTCGTTTTAGCTCCTTTTTGATTCATTCCAATTGGATTATTTTCAGAACTTGTAGGAGCACAACCCACCATTACTGCCTCCCAGAGTTTCCTACTTCCCTTACCCTATAACCATTTCCCAAGAAGTACAACTCTAACAAAATTGAATTTATAAAAATAAACCAAAGTAATCTCCACAATCACCGACCAAAACCATATTGAAGTGACATGTGGTTCATACTTTCCCCTCCCTCCCTCCGTGTGTAGAATCTGTAAGCTATCCTTTAAATATCAAAGGTTACCTAAATGGTGAACTTAGAGAATAGAGAAGGGCAAGGCTGAACCAGTCCAAATTGGGCATAAGATAGGCAAGGGTTCTGTTTTTGCAAATTTCTTTTGCTTCTCATGCTACCTTCTCAATCATATCTTCCACATCGCAAGTTCAAAGAACTTAAAACTTGTTCACTTCTAGGCCACACTACATGGTACCAATTACACCAAGGTTGGGTCTTTATAAACATTTTTATGGTATTAAAGGAAGAGCTCGAAAATCTACGTTTAACAAAAAAATTTAGTTTTCACTAGTTTCTAAGAAATTCTTCAAAACCATTTTGAACTAAATTTCAATTATCCATACTACTTGAGTTAATATATAACTCACATATCCTCAACAATTTGCAGAGAAACCAAGTAATTTCTCATATTTTAGCAAAATAACCTCATTGAGGTATTTTAGCAAACACATAGCATGCACAGTTTCAAAAGCTTAGTTTTCATAAAATCTAAACACATTAACATGCCATCTCCTTATATATTCTTCCTTATATCTTTTGAAGGGATATAATGAATTTTTTTGATTGGTTCTTCCCAGAGAAATGATCCTTTTATTTGTTATTTGACTGATGGGGCAACAAACAATATGAGAGAGAGAGAGAGAGAGCAACCTAAATGGCTGAGTTATTGGCATAACTAGATTCTCCATCCCCTGCATTCATATGTAAAAAATTTTCCACTTTCATGGCTTCTTTGCTTCCTTCCATTGTGGTCACCTGTTTATAAAAACTCTAAAAAGTGTAAATGAGACTCTTTTAACAAGAGAGCGGGGTAAAACATAATTCGTCAATAATGTAATTGGACTCTCACATCAATCCGAATGAGTTGATCTTTTTCAAACCCTGCCCTTCAACAACATTATTCTGCACTTCCCACTAAGCAAGCCATCTATTACACTCAGTTGCTGAGTTTTAAAATAGACGGAAAAGATAAAAAATTGACGAAAAAATTGAGTTTTATATCAAATTCTTTTGTCGCCTAGTTTTTTAATAAACTACAAAGAAAATAAATTGACAGGAAATTTGGCAACTTTTATTGTCAACTTTTTCGTCCAAAAATGGACAAATTTGGACAAAAACTAAATAACACAAGTTCATCTTTTATAATCCCTATTATACCCTCTAGTTTATAAACATAATAAAACTAATTTAAGGGTAACTTAGTAACTTCAATGAGAAACTTAATTAAATTTTCTTTTCTTTTTCTTTTTAAACTCAGCAACAAGATAAAAAAAAACTTATTAGTTTTCATATGAATCTCACGTGAAAGTGAAACTTACTCAATATTCATATTCATGTGAGAGAGATAGTGTGAAAATGTCAATTCCTAATATTTATTGTAGTTATTTTTATTCATAGATTTAAATTTTTTTAGTTTAATGATTTTGACTTAATTTTCTCTCTCACCGACACTCTATCTATAAACAGGTAGAAGCAATTATTTGATAACAATTATTCGAAGGGAGTATAGTCTCGATTAAAAAAAAAAAAAGCATACAATTAATGATAACAACCTCACGAAGCCACAATCCAGATCCAGAAATTCTCTATCATGACACCTAAAATGGAAAAAAATAAAAATAAAAGATGAGATAAGCAAAAAGTTAGAGGGGTTCTTACATTTGGTGAATGATTTACATATTCTAGGTGCCACTGAAATCATTTGATCAGATCGCCGCCGATGTTGCCATCAACTGTACGTGGCAGCGGGCAGCGGGCGGCGGGCGGCGGTGAAAACGAAATATAAGGAGACAGATTTGTAAGAGAGCTGAAATGTCCCTTCAATTTGTACTGTTTATAGATAGTGTTAGGTGGTGACCGGTGAGAAATTAAAAATAATGTTACTTACACACAATGCTCAATATTGCATGGGTGACAAGGCTATAAAATGAGTAAATAGTTCGAGTTTGATTCGTATTTATAAGGCTAAAAGTTCGATTCGAGTTCGACTCGAAATATAAATGAGTCAAATATGAGCACATTTTAAAGTTTGATAAAGTACTCGAACCTCCTCAAATAATAATTTTCTATTGATACTCGGATCATATTCGTTGGAAAAGTCCAAACTGTCCGGACTCGATTCGAAATCGTGCTCGACTCGTTAACTAAATGAGTCTCAATCAAACCTTATTTTATACTCGATAAATTTTTGTGAATCAAATGTGAGTAAATCAATACTCAAATCAACTCGGTTCGTTTACACCCTTAGTGGCAACCATGAATTTGTTATTAACATTACCCACTTAACTCAACAACATATTCATAGGTGTCACGGTATGTGATAGTTTTATGTGATAGTAGCATTATTGAGAATTTAAATGTTCCTTCAATTTGTACTGTTTATAGATAGAGAGTTAAATGTCCCTTCAACTGCACTGTTTATAATCTTATAGATAGAGAGTGTCGGTGAGAGAGAAAATTAAGTCAAAATCATTAAACTACCTCTTATTCAAAAATTTAAATCTATGAATAAAAATAACTACAATAAATATTAGAAAACTGACATTTTCACACTCTCTATCTTTTACATGAATAGTGAATGAGTAATTAGGAGCGGATCTGGCCACAAAGTTTAGTGGGGTCAAATTAAAAAAAACATGTTAAAAATAAAAATTATAGCTATATATACATACTTTTCTAAATCTAATATAATTTCTCAACACTCAAATCGTTAAGTTTAATATATATATATATATAGTCATAATTTCCTTATAAGGAAAATACTATAATGTTTTTTTTATCAACAATTTTTTTTTATTAAAAATTCAATGTAGTACAAATGTGATAAATCCAAAAGATTTGGATAAGGCCACACAGAATAAGAAAAACAAAGTAAATAGGTGTATTGGAGTTTTAACACATTGTCTTTGAGTTTTAATTTGGAGATAAAAGAAAAGAAAGCGAAGGAAAACAAAAAGAGATAATGTCTGAGTTTTGTAATAAAAGATAATTTTTTTTAAGAAAAATGGTGTCTTTGAGTTTTAGTTAGAAAAAATAAATAAAGAAAGAAAATGAGTGTATTTCGAGTCAAAAAAATTTCTCATTTTTTTTCTACAACAAATTTTTTTTACAGGGTGTTGATTAAAAAAGAAAAGAAAGTAAGAGAGAATACTTAATTTTTGAGCCAAATATTTTACAGTGTATTGGTTAAAATTAAAAATTAAAGAAAGCCAGGGTGGTGGTGGGAGTGAGTACTATGAAGGAAGAAAATTCAGTGGGGGCAGGTGCCCCCCTGCCCCAGATCCGCCCACAAGTGAGTTTCACTTTTACGTTAGAGACTCATATAAAAATATCATTTTAACATGTAGAAATATCAGTTTCCTAAATATTATACTCCCTCCAATTTTTTAAAATATAAGATCATTATTGATTTTTAAAAAGTCAATTTAAATATTTTTAAAATTAAAATTGAGATTATTAAAAATTATGAAATCATAAATCTTACAATGAATATTACTTTTTCATATTTTTCAATATTTATCATTGTATGAACAAAAATTAAAGAAATTCATGTCAATTATGAATATGAAAATATTTTAAATTGATTTTAAAAATCAATAATAATCTTATATTTTAAAACGGAGAAAGTATAATTCTTCTTTTTAACTATTATGTTATGTTATTGTTCTATTAAACTTTGTTACATTTTTTTATCTAATGTAAAGTAATTTGTTTAATATTTATTCTCTAAAGTATATGAATATTTTTATATAAATACATTCAACAGTATTAGTCACTTGCTTTTTATTAGACTGCGTGTTTAGAATTACCAAATAATTTTTTTAAACAACTAAGAAGGTCAAAATTATAAGACCCCAACTTTTATGAATAAAGATGAATTTTCTATAAATATCATTTTTGAATATTATGGAATGAATTTGATATAATGTTATAGTTGTGGGTAATAGTTATAAATTTTGCAAAGTACGCAAGTTGTTATATAATATTCAATTGGTCGGGGAATATTCGTTTTAAACAAGGAATATTCATACGACAACACAATTATTGGTGGACCCCACAACAGAATTATTATCGGATTGAGAAAACGACAAAAATATTTTATGAAAATAACGGCGAAAGTTTTATTGTTAACTGTTGAAACACCCAGTGTTAAAAGTACAGGAATACGCATGGTTGCATAGTAGCACACGGTATTGATTATTGATGCTTACGTGAGAAGTCACTCAGTTTTGTTCAATTATTGCTTCAGTAATTGTTGCATAGTATCTCACGTTAATTGATTCAATTATTGTGGATATTTTGTATATTATTAAATCAATTATTGAGACGACGAAGTTATTAATATTATTATTTTCAATATTAACGATTTCTAGAAGTTCTGCCAATGAGAGGTTTGATCACCTAATTGCGCCAATAGGGAGAAATCCTTATTGGAAAGCCCCCTCTTTCTTGGGAATGACCTGGTCGATTAATAGTGTGAATTATAATAATGATGATGAAGTTTTGTTTTATTATTATTATTAATGTAATAAAACAGAAAAGCTTTTTATATAAAACAGAATACTTTTATAAAGTTATTTATTTTATTAGACTATAAATGGAATATATTATATTTTATTATGCATAGTGTTTGCATAGTAAAATCTTTTTATATAAAATAGAATACTTTTATAAAGTTATTCGTTTTATTAGATTATAAATAGAATATATTATATTTTATTTAAAAGATTTTGTTTTATTAGAATATTTTATAGTAAACTAATCTGGACCGTCTGTTTAAAAGTAAATCAATCTGGATCGTTCAGGAATTAGTTACTATTCAGTCCATTCTCCTATAAATAGAAGCTCATTCCCTCATTATTTCTTACGAATTCACTAAAACTCTAGAGAGAGGAACTATAGAGAGAAAGAAGAAAAGTACTCTGCTACATCACTACTCCTATATCCAGTTTGTTCTAAGGTAAGGGATATTATTTGTTGTACTTGTAAGGGGTATTATTTCTTTCGTATTCATGAAGAGAATTTCTGTTATTCCATTCTTTATTATTCTGTTGGAATAACGTGTATACGTGGACTACCCTATACTTGGTGAAATTCTTCTGTTATTCCATTCTTTATTATTATGTTGGAATAACCTATCTATGCGAAGTACCGCATACATGATGAAATTCTTCTGTTATTCCATTCTTTATTATTCTGTTAGAACATCCTGTCTGTGCGTTTACACATGACCTGGTTCCGTTATTTATTATTCTGTTGGAACATTCTGTCGGTGCGAATTTCGCTTGACCTGGTTCCGTTATTTATTATTCTGTTGGAATATCCTGTCTGTGCGTTTACGCATGACCTGGTTCCGTTATTTATTATTCTGTTGGAATAACCTGTTTGTGCGGTCTATCGCATGCCTAGTGATTTTTTTTGTTATTCCATTCTTTATTATACTAAGTTGGTTAAAGTTTTGGCTTTTATACTCCATGAAATTAGTGGAATATCCTTGATATTTGCGCTTCATCCAGTATCTTTTTATGGAAATATTCTTCTGAGCATTCTTGAATTTTACTCTACAAAGAAGTATCATGTTGACAATTTGGACGTTATTAGTTCCTGAATAAATTAATTCTTGAACTTATTTTATTGAATTCTTATATCATTGTCATCATCCTCATGTTTATATTATGTTGAAAGTCATCTGTGGCCTGTAGTGCATAGATGGACTTGGTATGATTAGGACTAGGGATTAATCGGTATAATCATAACCGTAATATTACAAATGATGTGGTAAAAGTCCTCATTGGCCTGTAGTGCATTGATGGACAGTTGTTGGCATGATCATGGCCATTGATGAATACACGAATATCCTTGGCCCATAGTGCATGGATAATTTGTGGTTGTGATACTAATGAATATCCTTGGCCGTAGTCCAGGGATGACGTGGATTATTTATTAAGCTGAGTCCCAGCGATAAAAGTGATGAAAAATCTTTTAAATCATAAAAGATAGTAGATTTTATTCTCTACTTGACTCTTTTAATTGATTGCTTGTTCTGCTGCAGTTAAACTTGATGTTTGTTATATTGTATCAGTTTAACACTGTTGAAGGCTAACGATAATTTATTATGTATTATCTTAGTCATATTATTTCTTACTAGGCTAGTTGAGCTCACCCTTTTACTTTCATTGTTCTCTTCAGGAAATGAGAACGTAGCAGGGACTAGCTGGAGAACGGAGTGACGGCCCAGATAATAGCATTAATAGTCCTCACTATTCTGTTAAATAGTGTGATAATAAATGTAATGAGGTCTCAATTGAGTGTGGATATTGTCTAGATGATAATATTTTTTTTAAAACTCACAGCATATGTTTTGTCTTATTTTACACGACTGTTGTATAATTAAGTTGTATTTGAATTTTGTACCATGTATTTGGCGACTCAAGATGGATGATGTATACCTATTTTGGGGGCGTCACAGTTGGTATCAAAGCTTAGGGATATGATCCCTGGCTGAGATGTGAGAAAAGAACTTGGAGGGAAGAGACGGGGAATTCCTTCGCTAGTATGACCTACCTAAGTTTATTTGGCATTTAATTGGTCGTTCAGAGTATATGGATAATATATTGCATGTCAATTAACCTTTATTTTATGGCAGTATTTAAAAATGGCATAAGAGAATGTTGAGATTAACAATGGAGCACATGAGACCGTTGAGTCTCCACAGATCAATAATTAGGATAATGTGCATCAAGAAGGCGACAATCCTCAGGCAAAAAACAACACTGACCAAATGATGAACGATGGAATGTTCTGAGGCTTTATGCAATTCATGCAACATCAGGTAAAAGCGGCTCCTGTCCAAAATGCAGGTGGAAACACTGGCAACTCTTAGACGGTCACCGCTAAACAGTTCAAGGAACTGGGACCACCAGAGTTTTTTGGAAAGCCAAAACCACTTAAGGCGGAGACGTGGATAAAGCAGATCTGCAAGATATTTGATGTCCTGGGATGCTCCGAGGAGCAAAAGGTTCTCTTTTCCACCTTCATGTTGCGTGCAGAGGCAGATTACTGGTGGGAATCTGTAAAACGTACTCAACCTGCCGCACTGAAGATGACTTGGGAGAAGTTCCAAGAATTGTTCAACGACAATTACTTTCCCGACAGTATTCATCAATAAAAGTGGTAAAGTTCATCAAGCTGGAGCAAAACAACATGACTGTGTCGCAGTACGAAGCCAAGTTTACCGAGTTGTCCCGGTTTGAGTCTCATTTAGTTGATAATGAAGAGAGAATGACGCGAATGTTTCTAAGAGGTTTGAAACCCGAGATACGTCAATATCTTATCTCTTATAAATTGTGTTTGTATTCAGATGTTGTTAATAGGGCTCAGTTATTGGAGCGCGATAATGAGTCAACCAAAGAGAGTAGCCGGCAAAATGATAATACTAGTGATAGCATTCATCGAAGCGGTGACAATAAGCGTGGAGGGAATCAACATGCCAGAAATGGTAACCACTTCAGCGGTAATCATGACCAAAACAATAAGAATGGACATTTCAAGAAGAGAAGATTCAACAATGATGGAAAGACGTCAGCACCAGCACCCGTTGTTAAGGAAGGAGAACGACCAACTATCATATGCTTTAAAAGCGGAGGGGATGGACACATCAGTCCAAACTGCGCGATGCCGTCCAAAGTATGTTATAATTGTATAAGAGAAGGTCACCTAGCCTGATTTTGTCGTTCACTGAAGACAAGTTCAACTAGGATTGAGGCACCAAAGGACGTCCCAGAAAAGTCAAAGCCAATAGTGCAAAGGAGAGCATTTGTCGTGACCTCCCAGAAAATAAGGAACCCGAACGAGGTCATCACGGGTAAGTTTACCATAAACTCTAGCGAAGTTTATACCTTATTTGATACCGGTTCTACACATTCTTTTATTTCTCCTACTTGCGCTCAACGTTTAAATTTGACTCCGGAGAAATTAGACTTTGACTTATCTGTTGAAACTCCGTTGGAAGAAACCTTCATTACATCCACTATTTATAAATCTTGTTTGGTTCAAATCGGTACCCTCACATTACCTGTCGATCTTATTTCATTGAAAATACTTGCATTTGACGTAATTCTAGGGATTGATTGATTAACTACTCATCATGCAAAAATTGATTATTTTCGTAAGTTTGTTAGCTTTCATATTCCTAACCAACCTATTATGCGAATTCAAGCAACCAAACCATTAAAATCAATCACTGTCATCTCAAGCCATAAAGCTATTCGTTTATTGAAAAATGGATGTCAAGCTTTCTTAGCTCATGTCACGGATCTAAACAAAAATATATCAGTTTTGAATGATATTTCTATTGTTAATAAATTTCTTGACGTATTCCCTGAAGAACTTCCTGGCCTACCCCCAGAACGTGAAATTGAATTTTGTATCAACCTTGAACCCAATACAAAACCCATTTTCAAAGCCCCATATCGAATGACTCCTATTGAACTTCAGGAGTTAAAGACCCAACTGCAGGAATTGTTAGACATCGATTGCATTCGTCCTAGTACGCCTCCTTGGGGTGCTCCTATTCTATTCATGAAGAAGAAGGTTAGGAGTATGCGACTTTGTATTGATTATCGGGAGTTGAACCATGTCACTATCAAAAATTGATATCCATTGCCTCGCATTGATGACATGTTTGACCAGTAATTACTGCATAATATCTCTCATATTATTGATTCAATTATTATCACAGTATCATCTTCATAATATTTTATATTATTAAATCAATAATTGAGACGATAAAGTTATTCATATTATTATTTGCATTATTGACGATGTCTAGAAAGTCCTGTTGAGGAAAGGGGTTTGGTCACCTAATTGCGCGCCAATAGGGAGAAATCCTTATCGAAAAGCCCTATCATTCCTGGGAATGATCTAGTTGTTAAATATTATGAGTTATAATATTAATGATAAATAAGTTTGTGTTGATTAAAGATGAAATTGATATATCCATTGTGTTGGGATTATTAGTATTGGTGGAAATCGATAATTATTTCGATAATAATTGATTTCTGGAGGTTAAATTGACCAAACGGGTAATTAATCGGATAAATGAGCAATTAATTCATATTAATTCACATGCTTATAACTATTTGTTCACATGTATGTACTATTGATTCACATGCATGTACTTTTAGGGGAGGTGGTGCAAGATTGATAATACTTGCATGACTAAATTAAAAATGGAGGTATAGATGAGGGTACTATATTATAACTATTTTTTTCACATGTATAGAACTATTGATTCACATGAATGTACTATTGATTCACATGCATATACTATTAGGGGAGGTGGCGCAAGTTTGATAATACTTGTAGGACTAAATTAAAAATGAAGGAAAAGATGAAGGCATTATATGTAGTATTTAAGTTCCAAAACGTGGAATTATCGAAACTATATTTTTCTATAAATAGAAGCTCATTCTTCTTTCATTCTCACCAATTCACTAAGACTCATAAGGGCAATTATATAGAGAGAAGCTATAGAGAGAAAGAAGAAGAGTATTCTGCTACTTCACTATTCTAGTATCCAGTCTTCTTCTGAGGTAAAGGGTATTATTTATTTCATATTCGCTTACGATATTATTTTTTGTATTCATAAGAAATTTTATTTCGTTCAATATTCACAATAAATATTATCTTCATTTAAAATTCATAAGGAATATTATATTCGTTTAATATTCGTAAGGAATATTATTTTCGTTTAACAGTAGTAAGAGATGTTATTTATTTCTTTTTCGTAAGTGATATTATTTTTGTTCAGTATTCGTAAGAAATAATATAATCTTCCATACTCTGTAGTATATGATTAATATTATTTCATTTCGTATTCCTAATTCTACATTCATTCTGTTAAAGTATTGCTTCTGTACTCCGTGAAATTAGTAGAATATCCTTGAAATTTGCGCTTCATCTAGTATTGTTTAACAAGGAAATTTTTATGAACATTCTTATTAAATTTTAAGCTTTTCATGCCAGAGTACTATTCATGGGTACTATTCATTTATACGGCACTATTCATATATACAATACTATTCATAAAGTACTATTCATGGGTATTATTCATAAATACGGTACTATTTATAAGTACAGTACTATTCACGAGATACTATCCACAAAGTACTATTCAAAAAGTATTATTCATAAAGTACTATTCCTGAAGTACTATTCACTCAGGTACTATTCTCCTAAAGTACTATTCTTGAAAAAAATTGATTTTTTTTCGATCCAAATCATTTCTGATAAAATATTATTCTTAAATTTTATCCCACAAAGCAGTATCATGTTGACAATTTGGATATTATTGAATTCTGGATAAATTAAATTATAGATCTTTAAAATTTATCCTTGCCTTCATTTAATTGAATTCTTATATCATTGTCATCATCCTTATACTTATATTGTGATGAAATTCATCTTTGGACGTTGTGCATAGATGGACTGTTGATTGGTATGATTATGACCATGGATTATTTGGTATAATCATGAACGTAATGTTACAAGTGATGTGGATTATTTATTGAGCTGAGTCTCAGCGACAGTTATTGGTATGATCATGACCGTGCATTCTCTTCGGCCAAGAGTGCAAATATGAATTGTTGTTTGACATGTTCATGACCATTGGTGAAAACACGAATATCATTGGCCCGTAATGCATGGATAATTCGTGGTCGTGATACTAATGAATATCCTTGGTCGTAGTGCAGGGATGATTCGATGATGTGGATTATTTATTAAGCTGAATCTCAGCGATAAAATTGATGATAAACTTTTAAATCATAGAAGATTATAAATATCATGCTCTACTTGACTCTTCTATTGGATTGCTTATTCCTCTACAATTGTTGATCTAAAACTTGTTGCCTATTGTATTCTATCAGTTGTTATACTGTTGAAGGCTAAAGATAATTTATTCTGCATCATCTTAGTCATAATGTTTCTTACCGGGCTAGTTGAGCTCACCCTTTTCTTTCAATGTTCTCTTTAGGAAATGAGAATATAACTGGGACTAGTCGGGGAATGGATTGACGTTCCAGATGATTGTTTTAGTAGTCCTCACTATTCTATGAAATAGTGTGATAATAATTATAATGAGGACTCCATTTGAGTTTGGATATTGTGTAGAAGACAATATTCGTGTAAAAACTCTCAGCTCATGTTATATAATTAAGTTTGTATTTATATTTTGTACCATATATTTTGCGACTCAGAATGGGTGATGTATACCTATTTTGGGGGCGTCACACTAAACCTTTTAGGAGTCAGGGGTTTAATGTAATTCCCAATCAAATGAGGAACTAAATAATAATAAATAAATAATAATAAGACTCCTCTTATTAATTTATAATTCAGTATTTCTCCAAATACTTAATTATAAATATTTATTTATTTCACTAATAAATTAAATAAACATTATTTGTTATTATTAAGCCAATCACTTCTAAAATTATATTTCTCATTTTTTTATGGTGTGACCTTCTAGGTTCAGTATTAAGCCAGTAGTAGAATAAATAAATTAGAACTATTTTAATATTATTTATAATGAATTAAATTCCTTTAATTTAAATATAAATAAATAATATTTATTCTACATCATCAGTGACACCTTATAAATATTGTATCATGACTATACGGATAATATGAATTCAACGTTCAATCACAAAAATTATCAAAAAGAATACAAAGAACTTATTTTGTAAATAATTACAATACAATTCAATTCTTCTACCATACAATTAATATCCCAATGAAATATAAACCATAGAATTACTTTTAAGTTTTATTTATTTGATTATATGTATTCCGATTCTAAAATGCACAACTTTAGTTAATTTAAATTAGAATCCTTTTACTAGAAGTGGTAGATCCTTTGTTGATCAGTCACCTATCTCCATATATAATTTATTATATCTGAATATATCCTACAACATACCCTAGAGTATTAAGGAATATGACAAAACATAACTTAGTATATACAAGATACTATGATGATCTTAAGTTCAATGATTACTTGTACTACTATCACTTTAGGAACTCCTATTGACAGACAAGTAAAACTCCGTTAGGGTTCCTTTATACGTACAAGTCACGTTCAGTGAACTTATTCTCTAATAAGCATCTACATACTTGCTTTAGTGTCTCCACATAAATGATTATGAGATTAATCATCCTCTTCAACTGAGCAAACATACTATGTACTAATCTAGCCGAAATCAATAACCCTACATTAATGATCTATACGATTAATAATATTTTAGTTCTGAGCTATCTAGAATTTATAGCTCATTAACATGATCATCATGATTCTACAAGCATTACTCCAAAACTATGAGTTTTTCACATTTATTAATTCAACTAATTAATATGGATAACGAATGCCTTTTGTATTAAATAATTTTTTTTATTAATAAAAAAATAAGATTACAAAGTAAATAGTTATCACATACAATTTCATTGGCTTGAGTGCATACTACTTTCACGAACAACATGTAAGGTTTGTTATTCTTTTCATAAACATCACTATCTTTTTTTAGATAGATGTGATTTTCTTTGAACCCTGGAAACAGAAGAAGTATGAAATAGGTTTATAGATCTGTGAAAACAAATGTGTGATGTACTAGAGTACATTAATAGCATAAGAGATGGTAAGGTTTCCCAGTGAGCCTAAGAAATCGTGAAAGTTGCAAGTTATACAACAAGACATTGAACTAGTGTCCTATGAATTAATAGGCACAAGTTGTGTTGAACCACGTAAAAATCTCATGTCATTGTGAGATTGTTTGCGTTGTTCTTACTTTGATTTGTGTTCTATTTATATATTGAATTTACTGTGAATCAATCAAGTTCATCGGTAAACATAGTAACATTCATACTAGATGTTACAAACCCATAATAGAGTTAAAAGTTTAAAGTGCGAGTGGTTTTTATTTTTTTCGCTGCAAATAGTTAAAAAAACTAGAAAAAATCGTGAGTCTACAATTTCATCTCCTCTTGATTAGTCATACTCTAGGCCAACAAAGCTATCTTCTCTTCTTCAATTATATATACGGCTATTAAAACTTGCACCGTTCATCGCAAATTCTAGAGATAAGGACAGTGGTGGAATCAGAATATTTTTAGAGGGGGGTCAAAATACATCAGTAAAAAAATTTATTTATTGACGCTTAGAGTGCTTCTTTTAAATTCATTTTGTCCAATTATATTATTTCACAACATCCTATTCCAACTATTGTCAACTTTTGAGTTGTGAGTCTAATAACTTTATATATATATATATATATATATATATATATATATATATATATATATATATATATATATATATATGGGAGCCCTTCCATAGCAACCGGTTGCTGTGAGTACTGTGCAACACCCTCTTTTTGTACCGTTGATCAACTTATTGGAAGGCTGAGATTGGGATGTATTAATACCAAACCGTGAGAAGCTCTGTCCGGTTTCTATTTAAATAAGAGGGACCCACATTTTAACATATTGTCAGTCTAGTTAAACAAAATGAATATTTAATATTAAAATATTTCGACCGGTACAAGTTGTACCGGCCTATTCTTTTTTTTTACGCATTAATGCTTTATCAGGTTTTTAATCAAATACAAAGAAATTGCACATAATATTAAAATATTTAAAAATATTCCGGCCGGTACAAGTTGTACCGGCTTATTCTTTTTTTTAACACATTCATGTTTTCTCACTTTTTAATCAAATATAAAGATATTACACAAAATTTATTTTAACTTACAAATATAATGTTAAAAATAAATATTAGTAATATAAAAATAAATACAATTATATTATAAATAAATATATATATATATATAAATATTATTTTTAATATTAATATATTAAAAATAAATATAATAAATATATAATTATGCAAGATATATAATTATATTATTAATAATTATGCAAGATGTAATAAAATATTTAAAAATATTCCGGCCGGTACAAGTTGTACCGGCCTACTCTTTTTTTTTTAACACATTCATGTTTTCTCACTTTTTAATCAAATATAAAGATATTGCACAAAATTTATTTTAACTTACAAATATAATGTTAAAAATAAATATTAGTAATATAAAAATAAATATAATTATATTATAAATAAATAAATATATAAATATAAATATTATTTTTAATATTAATATATTCAAAATAAATATAATAAATATATAATTATGCAAGATATATAATTATATTATTATTAATAGTTTGAGATGGACGTAATAACAATTGCTCCAATAGAACAAAGATATAAAACATATCAAAAAAATATTGTTGTGTTCAGTATGTTGATCAAAAAAAGAGTAGGCCGGTACAACTTGTACCGGCCGGAATATTTTTAAATATTTTATTACATCTTGCATAATTATTAATAATATAATTATATATCTTGCATAATTATATATTTATTATATTTTTTTTATATTAATATTAAAAATAATATTTATATTTATATATTTATTTATTTATAATATAATTTTATTTATTTTTATATTACTAATATTTATTTTTAACATTATATTTGTAAGTTAAAATAAATTTTGTGCAATATCTTTATATTTGATTAAAAAGTGAGAAAACATGAATGTGTTAAAAAAAAAAAGAGTAAGCCGGTACAACTTGTACCGGCCGGAATATTTTTAAATATTTTAATATTTTAATATTATGTACAATCTCTTTGTATTTGATTAAAAACTGATAAAGCATCAATGCGTAAAAAAAAGAATAGGCCGGTACAACTTGTACCGGTCGAAATATTTTAATATTAAATATTCATTTTGTTTAACTAGACTGACAATATGTTAAAATATGGGTCCCTCTTATTTAAATAGAAACCGGCAGAGCTTCTCACGGTTTGGTATTAATCCATCCCAATCTCAGCCTTCCAATAAGTTGATCAACGGTACAAAAAGAGGGTGTTGCACAGTACTCACAGCAACCGGTTGCTATGGAAGGGCTCCCTATATATATATATATATATATATATATATATATATATATATATATATATATATATATATATATATATATATATATAGGAATCCATCCATGGCAGCCGGTTGCCATGGACACTATGCCAACAACTCCTTTTCGGACTGTTGCTCAATTGATTTGAAGGCTTAGATTGGAATGAAAATTTCACAAGCCGGCACATGTTGTTGTGTCTACATAAGAAGCTGTACCGGCTTCTATTTTAATAAGAGGGCTCCCACATATTTAACATATTGTCAGCATATAAAGAAAAACAAATATTTAATAATAAAATATTCCAACCGGTACAGCTTGTACCGACTTTCTCTTCCTTTTTTTTACGCATTTCTCCATTATATGTCATGACTCAGCACATTAAAAGAGAATTAAAAATTAAAATGAAGGCCGGTCGGTACAGGTTGTTGCGGCTGGGAATTAAAAAAATTTAAAATACCTGCCAGTACAGCTTGTCACGGCTGGCAATAAAAATTTTTAAAAAATACCCGACCGATAAAAGAATTATTTCCAACTATTCGCTGCTAAACAAATTCGAACTCGCAACCTCTAGCTCCAAACCCTCGTCATATGACCACTTGAGCACCAGGGGGCTAGTTGTTCATTTCTCCCAAGGATTAGTCTTTATATTAGAACTTTACACTTCCCCCAAAATCTATATATTATTATTATCTTACAATTTATTTTTATTTTAATCTTATTCTAGATTATTATTATGTTTCTATTATTATTATTATTATTATTATTATTATATTAAGTTTCGATGATAGAAAATGAATATCTGATCTATTTATGAAAGTGGTAGTAAATTGGTAGTGAAATTTAAATGGAGTTAGATTATAATAATTTATTTTATTATTACACTATATTATTATTATTATTATTATTATTATTTGAGTATGAGAGTATGATATTCATGTATTAATATTATTAAAAATAATAATTATTATTATTTTTAATATTAATATAAATAATGTGATTATTAATAACTAGACCGAATAATAATATCCATACAGTTCAACCAAATAGATATTTTTTTCCGTATTAATAATATGAAGTGGTTTTATGTGATTAAATAATATTAATATTACTAAGTTATGAATTTGAAAATCCCATACAGTTCAACCAAATAGATATTCTTATTAATTAATATGTACATTAGATAACGCTAGACAAGTTCTACATCTTAGAGGTCGAAAGTAATCTTGCGGATTTCTTGTAGAGCTCCCATGCAATGCGGTAACGAAAGACCGTGACATCTTCCAATGACCACTTCTCTTCGCAAATATCAACATTGGACCTTACGAATCGTCAACATACATGCATCCAAAAATGTCACAGTCTGAGTTGTTGTGTTGTTTCGGTCGAATCTTTGTGGTCTGCACAGTAGGATTACCGCTGGGCCACTCACGCATCGGATTACCATTTTGCAAACAAAATGGTATCAAATGTACCTACATGTACAAAGTAGTTGGTTAATAATTTTTTAATATTAAAGGATATTATAAAATTAAAATATTTTAAAACAACACATACCACAACTTTAACGAATTCTGAGTACATTTCCTGTAACTTCATAATATGTTTGGTATCATTGTAGTACGGGTCAATTATCGTAACCATCCAATCTTCAACTGAGAATAGAAATAAGACAAAATGACTTTGATATGTACTACACACCGACATGAATATGTAATGACATTCGTGTAAAGGTGGGCCAACATCTTGGTTCACATACGGATTGCAAAAACTCCATGCATGATTCTCTTCAGTTGGGGGCACATAGCTCTGCCCAAGATGCATGAAGAATGAATTGAAGAAACCAAATTGGGCCCACCTCATGTATTCCCCGTGACCTGTTGTATTCCTCTCTGTCTCGTAGCAACAACATATAAGCATCGAGGACATGCTCGAAAATCCAATTCTCAGGCCCTAAGGATTGCAATGCACTGTGGTCTAAATCATATAACTACCGCGGATGTGACAAAGGATATAAATTCTCTCCCGAGGCCAGTACGTTTCCAAACATATGTTTATTTATGAATGCCTCCTTCCAATCTTTTAGTTTTTTGGTTCAGGACCTTTTTGGTCCATAAGAGATGTGATCTCCCGCATCTTGTTCCCGATTGAGACCCAAATGTACATTATTATTATATAGCATGCCTTTTTTATTTATAAATATGAATATAAGTAATAATTAATATGCTTTAATTAAAACCATAGGAGCTGGTTCATTTAAGGTATATATATATACCTTAAATGAACCAGCTCCTATGACGTCAGAAAGTCCCGCAAAGTCAGAGTTGGTTGGAATGTAATACTCCTCATAGGCTTCGGAGGTCAGAATGTAACACTCCTCGTAGGCTTGAGTGGTGGGAATGGAGCTCTCCTCATATGCTTGTGGGGTGGGTATGTAGCTGTCTTGTACAACATAATCCGTTTGTTTCCCATGCCCTTCATTGAATTGGGAGAATTGGGACTGTGGTCCAAAATTTGTGGGACCCCCTGTCGAGGTATTCGTTTCCCTTTTGCTTCGAAGTCGTATAGACTGCATTGGTAATCCCAATTGTATTTTTACAGAACCAACTCGGGAAGCAGCTGAGTAAGTGTTGAAAATTTGGAATATAATGATAATAATGCAAGATGGAATATAATGATCACTATATATTTTTATTAAAGACTAATATTTATTTTTATATTAATAATAATATTTATTTTTATATTAATAATATTATTATTGATATTATTACAAAAATATAAAAATTAACTTATTTCTATTTTAACAAACCCAATTAATAATATAGATTAAAATAAAAATAAATCGTAATATAATAATAATATATAGATTTTGGAGGAAGTGTAAAGTTTTAATATAAAGACTAATCCTTGCGAGAAATGAATAGCTAGGCCCGTGGTGCTTGGGTGGTCATATGACGAGGGTTTGGAGCGGGAGGTTGCGGGTTCGAATTTGTTTAGCAGCGAATAGTTGGAAACAATTCTTTTACCGGCCGAGTATTTTTTTTCAATTTTTTATTGCCAGCCGTGACAAGCTGTACCGGCCGGTATTTAAATTTTTTTTTATTCCCAGCCGCAACAACCTGTACCGGCCGACCTTCATTTTATTTTTTATTCTATTTTAATGTGCTTAGTCATGACATATAATGGAGAAATATGTAAAAAAAGAGAGAAAGTCGATACAAGCTGTACCAGTTGGAATATTTTATTGTTAAATATTCATTTTTTCTTTATATACTGACAATTTGTTAAATATATGGGGACCTCTTATTAAAATAGAAGACGATACAGCTTCTTATGTAGACACAACAACCTGTGCTAGCTTGTGAAATTTACATTCCAATCTCAGCCTTCAAATCAATTGATCAACGGTCCGAAAAGGGGTTGTTGGCACAGTGTCCATGACAACCGGTTGCCATTGATGAATTTCCTATATATATATAAATATATATTAATTTGCCCCGAACTATGGAACTATTAATCAGACTTTAATTTTTTAGTCAACTGATTAACTACTTTTATACATAATTTATAAATTATAATATTATATATTCAAAACCTTATATTGTAGTTTTGGTCATCTTCCTTAGAAATAACTAAGAGGAGCCACTCAAAGCAAGAAAATGAATTAAGTTATTCTCATTTACAAAAAAATTGATATTAAGATATGATTAAGTCAGTAAAACAAATGAGTGCAATATTAAGTAATTAATCATCAAACTTATTTAATATTATTTTATCTTATAGTAATATTTTTAATTTATTATAGGAAGAAGAATATGAGGAAACAAATAAATTAATATCATCTCATAATAAAAATCAAGTTTAACTAATATTAATATGTTTCAGATTTGAGAGGTAGAGGGTCATATGACCCCCTTAGCCCTCCGCCCATGGATAAGGATTTAAAAAGTAAACTCTCCTACCACAACATAGTGTTACAACAAGAGAATTTATTATGTTATGAGAATATGCTTTTACCGCAACAACTGCCGATGGAATATATATATATATTCTAAAGACGAACCGTCGTCTTTGGTGTCTATGTCGTCGGTTCGACCCGTCGCCATAGACACTAAAGATGACGGTTCGTCTTTGGTTCGCTCTTTAAGGTTCGTTTTAGAGCCGGGCCGTATATATATATATATATATATATATATATATATATATATATATATATATAGAGAGAGAGAGAGAGAGAGGATCAAGTGCATACCCCTTATCTTACTCACCAGTGCTTACCCTCCTTTAGGCGACGGTTTCGATCATACAACCGTCGTTTATACTTTTAGCGACGCTATATGTTGTCCGTCGCTAAAAGTATAGACGACAGTTGTATGACCGAAACCGTCGCCTAAAGGGGGTAAGCACGGGTGAGTAAGATAAGGGGTATACACTTGATCCGGACCGTATATATATATATATATATATATATATATATATATATATATATATATATATATATATAATGGATCAGGTCCGGACCTCCTGGACGGGAGAAAATCCGGACCCGATTTTTTTTTTATTTTTTTTTGTAGAACAACTAAAAAAAAATAAAATTTATGGAACTGAAATTTTTCAATAATACAGTGTTTTGGGTGTGTTTTTAATAACTACACCAACCAATGTATGTACAGTCTGCCCAGATTGTACAGACATGTTTTGTTATAGGCATCCAAATCACACCCAAAACATTGTATAATGTAAAAATTCCAATTCCATAAATTTTTTTTTTTAGTTGTTTCAAAAAAAAAAGCAAAAAAATAAAAAGGTCCGGATTTTAACAAAATCTGGGAGTCCGGACCTGATCCGGACTATATATATATATATATATATATATATATATATATATATATATATATATATATATAGAACAAGGATCCTGTCCGGGAGTTCGGACAGGTCCTAAAATTCGGACCAATTTTTTTTTTTTTTGCTTTTTTTTTTGAAACAACTAAAAAAATAAATAAATTATGGAACTGAAATTTTTTCATAATACAGTATTTTGGGTGTGTTTTTAATACCTATACCAACCAATGTATGTACAGTCTGCCCAGATTATACATAAATGTTTTGGTATAGGCATCCAAATCACGCCCAAAACACTGTATTGTGGAAAAATTTCAGCTCCATAATATTTTTTTTTAGTTGTTTCAAAAAAAAAGCAAAAAAAAAAAAGGTCCGGATTTTGTTAAAATCCGGGAGTCCGGACCTGATCCGGACTCTATATATATATATATATATATATATATATATATATATATATATATATGGGGAATATAGAGGTGCACAACCGTGTAACTTTTAAGTCATGATTTTACTCTACGATCGTAGAGTAGTCACTCCATGATTTGTAAATTCACTCTACTATCATGGACTACTCTACAATCGTAGAGTAAAATCATGACTCTACGACCGTAGACCGTGTAATTTTAAAAGTTACACGGCTGTGTATCTCTATTTTATCTATATATATATATTTATATTATCATCTCAAGAATAATCAAGCAAGGCATACATACAAAGACAAATGGTGGTCTCCACATGAATGGTTTATATTGATTGCATTAGAATCTAACAAAATAAGTGAGTTGTCATGCAATATATGACAAAGAAAACAAGTCAAAATATTACATCAAGAATAGTTATTACTTTTTGTATAACGTGCCCATCACCGTTACGGGTATAATGAACAAAAATTATATTAATGTATAATTCTATTATATTTAATTCAAATAAAATTCTGGCCGAAAAATTCAAGGAATGGTGCATTGTAGGGAGGAGGGTTCTTTTTAAGTAAATGACTCATCGAGCCCTTTGAGGGACTTCTTTGGGAAAAAAAACTTGAAGAACTTGGTTTTTTTAAAATAGTCATCATTTTTTATTGAGAATTCTACGTCAGAGTTAAAATGATGATGTAATCTAATTATCGTAATTTAATTACAATGTAATTGAATGAGCTAAATAAGGAGAAACCTCAGATCTCAATGAGCCATTAAATTATAGGCACGTCAAGTTAATATGAGCCAACCCAAACAACCCCGAACTTCTGTTTACAAGGATGTTGATGGTTTTTGTTGAGCAAATCTATTTCAGGATCTTCCAATCACATGGCTAGTACTTAGCCAAACACTAAAATACAAAGTGTATTATTTCTGCAGAGTTTTGACCAAACACTAAAATCACATGGTTATTAATTGCTAACGTACGACGTATGATCAATCTATGTATAGGAAGTTAGTAATTAGGAGTTTGGTAGGACACTTATCACATTATTTAGGACAGTAATCATGTATCTAGTGAAACTGTAACAATGCTATGTTCTATAAATAAGTACAAGAAGAAAAAAGGAAGGCATAGGAACCAGAAATGGTGGTCACAAGCGTTCTTCACATGAATACTGGCAATGGAGAATCTAGCTATACCAATAATTCAATCCTTCAGGTATTGCTTTATGTTCTCAAATATACATACATACTTTATTTGTTCTAAAATTAGAGATATTTCTAAAATGACGATTTTTAAAGTTAACTTTATTTTCTTAAATATACTCTTACATATTACTCCCTCCGTTCTTTTTTACTTGTCATTTAAAAAAAAACTCAATGCTTAAGAAATACAATAAATATTTTATCCGATTAACCAAAGTAGTTATAAAATTTCAAAACTACACTTTTAAAATTTATTAAAAAAGATCAAAGAGAAACGAGTTAATATTTAATATAGGGATCATATGTGAAATTCAGTCATTATTGCTTTTACGGATGACAAGTAACACATAACAAATTAAACTCTGTAAAACCACAAGTTAAAAAGAACGGATTGAGTATTAGGTAAGAATTTTGTGTAGTATTGGTGTATTGCAGAAAACTGGATTTGGATTCCATGCAATTAAAATTGGGCAGTTTTATAGAAATGAGTTGCATGTATATGGCAAAGAGTTGTATTTGTATAATACTTGTATAACAAATATAATTTGTAATGCAACTTTCTGTTAAACAAATGCAACTCAAATTTATAAACTGCCCAATGAACTGTCCATTATAGATTACTAGGAATCATGATTTAAAGAAAATAATGACAAATTAGGAATGTTATGTCAATTTAATCATAATCCTAAAACAAAATTTTATCTATAATTTTGAAACTGATCGACTAAAAAAATTGTATTTCTAATTTTGGAACTAAGAGAGTTAACTATATACTTTAATGTTTCTATGCATTATACCTAAAAATTTGAATTATTTTCATTTTTTTCAGAAATTAGTGATTTCAAAGGTGAAAACATTATTAGAAGAAACCATCAAGGACATGTACACTGACACCTTCCCCGAGTGTTTTAAGATAGCTGACCTCGGTTGCTCTTCGGGGCCAAACACCCTCTTGGTAGTTTCAAATGTTATTGATACAGTTCATGATTTGTGCCGGAAAAATAATTGGAAAATACCTGAGTTTCATGTGTCCCTAAATGATCTTCCAGAAAATGATTTCAACAACATTTTCAAGTTGCTACCGCTATTTTATGACAAATTCGGATCTTGTTTTATATCTGGAATGCCCGGTTCTTTCTATGAGAGACTTTTTCCTAGCAAGAGTCTACACTTGGTTCATTCCTCTTACAGTATTCACTGGCTCTCTCAGGTATTAGCCACTTGAATAAAGATCCTTTTAAGGAAGATCTTATTTTTGATAATATTTAAATAGTAGAGAGGATACAAGATGTGTCCAAGGACATTTAAATTTCAAGGTGCTTAGCTAATACTCTCTCCCTTTCACAGAAAGAGTTGTAGTTACAAATTTGCATGGACATATTTTTGTTCTAAGTTAATGAGTGTTTAACTTGGTAATGAATGACTGAGTTATAATGAAATTGTTATGTCTTTGTCAGTCATTAGAAAACGTTGTACAACATGTTGATTTTCCTAATATGTTGCAACTTGGATAAACAATAATAGAGTCCTTCTATATATTCTAACAAAAATATGTCAATGTTTACTGCTTGTTGATACATTAATAATGACATGGTCTGTAAATTGCATGGTAGGTTCCTGAGAGGCTAGAAAACAACAAGGGAGATATATATCTATCAAGAAGAAGTCCTCCGGATGTGTTTGAAGCATACTTTAAGCAATTTCAGAGGGATTTCTCAACATTTCTAGGGTTACGCTCTCTTGAAATAGTACCTGGTGGTCGAATGGTTTTAACATTTATCGGTAGGAGCATTGCCGATGCTTCTAGCAAAGATGCTAGTGGCCATTACGAACTGCTTGCAAAATCACTTCTTGAAATGGTGAAAGAGGTACTAAAATGGGAGCGGTTATTTATGAGTAATGATAATTAACTAGACAACTTTGTCTAGTTTATCTAGACAAACCTTTAGTTAGTTAGACTGTACAACCAGGCAATACATGATTCCTATTAGACTCCGGTTAAAGTGAAGTTGTCACACCTTGACCACTATGAAATTTATAACTTTTTGTTGCATTTGTAATAACAAATATTACATTTTAACTCTAGTGTCATGCATTGACTAATTATAAATGGAACATTTGTTATAGCCAATGCAACAAAAAATAGAATTTCATGGTTGTCAAGAAATGTAACAACTTCATCCTAACAAGATCTTTAATATTGACTAATTGCACGGTATAACTAACTAAAATTTTGTCTAAATGCACTAAACATGCAAAAGTTGTCTAGTTACCTACCATTTTCCATTATTTATTCACTCTTCACATTTTAATCTAATTATTTTCACAATTCAGTACATTCTCATTTATCTAACTATTTTATAATTGCTTTTAGGGGATTGTTGAAGAAGCTGATTTATACTCATTCAATGTGCCTATATATATGTCTTACAAGGATGAAGTGAAAGAAATTATTCAGAAGGAAGGCTCCTTTATTCTTGACAAGCTAGACACTTTCAAAGTGAATTGGGATGCTAGCGACAATGATGATGGCGTCTTCGACAATTTTAGAAGTGCAAAAATTACTGCAAATTGTATAAGAGCGTTTATGGAACCAATGCTGGCTAGTCATTTTGGGGACTCTATAATTGAAGATTTATTCACTAGGTTTGTGAATCATGTGGCTCAGCATCTATCCATGGAGAAAGCACACTACTTCAATTTAGTCATCGCTTTAGAAAGGAAGTAGTAATGGAGTAATTGTTATCTGTAATATATAGTATTATTTAATAATGCATATAAATATAATAATAATAAATTATGCAGAACATAAATAACTTGTAAAATGATGAATATAAATCCGAGTCCTTTGAATTCAAAAAGTCTCCTTAAATCAAATTTATTCCCCCACAGATGCTCAGGGTTAATTGAATAATTGTTTCTCAAGATAAAACGGATTTCAATTCTTAATTAGAAGCATTACAAAATTAAGAATTCATCGAACGCAAATTCTATGTTATGTACTCGAATTTTTACTATCAATAATAATGATGATGCATGTAAATGGAAATTATAATAATGCTGCATGAAAAATCAAGTATTCATACACTTGCACTTACTCAGAAACGGGAAAAGTATGCAGAACGGAACTGCAGAACGAGAACGGGACGATAGAACTGGAACGGGACTGCAGAAGGGAAGGAACGGGAATTTCTTACAGCAGAACGGGACGGGAAAACTGCAGAACGGGAATTCTAGAACGGGTTTTTCAGAACAGGACGGGACAGAAAAAAATTTCAGAAACGGAAGGGAAATTTTGTTTCTTTTCTATCTTTTAAATGTTTTCCCACACCATTTATTTATAGGAAAAATTTACATGTAACCGCCGTCAAAACGACGTAGTATCACAAACCCGTCCGTCACGATCACGACCCGACCCGAGTCCACGACACGACCCGAGTCAATTTTCTCATTCAAATCCCATTTCCAACAATCCCCACATGAATGTAAAATTGGCTTTACAATATGCAAAATATGTTATGAATATGCAGACACTAGTTCGAGTACATGAGAAAAGATATTTCATCAGGTTAAGTAGCCTAGTGGCTTTGAGCTTGCCCTAATAAAATCTATCGGATTTACTCGGCTAATTAGTAGACTTGATGTCTTTGAACTGTCAGCTTTTTGTGTAAACCAAGACAATAGAATTCACAAAATATCTCTTCAGACATAGTTGGTTCTCACATTTGTGTTCATTTTGGCCTTGAAACACCTCTTGGTTCCGTAAGTATATTAGAGAATTCAGCCTTCAAAATTCTCACAGAAGTGGCCCCCTTCTTACTCACGTAGGTGACTTCTATCAAGAGTATCCTGTAATACCCCACTTGAACATATTTCAAGATATAAAAGTCATTAAAAGCGTAACTTATCCTAATTCTCGCGGCAGATGTGCACTGTCTCATTTTAGGAATGGTTAGGAGTAATTATCTCCTCAGTGCTTTACTGAGTACTACATAGTTCGGTTTGCCCATTGAACCTAGATCTTGGGATCTCCAGTCAGCTAGGTTGGGTTGCCACTATAATGACTCTTAGTTAAACAGTAGACTTTAAACCCATTCCCCTCGATGATTTTTTCACTTGCTCTCTTGCTAAACCTTTCGTAAGCGGATCCGCAATATTATCTTTTGACTTTACATAGTCAATTGAGATAATTCCATTTGAGAGCAATTGTCTAACAGTATTATGTCTTCGTCGTATATGACGTGACTTGCCGTTATACAAATGACTCTGTGCTCTTCCAATCGCTGATTGGCTATCACAGTGTATACATATAGCTGGCACAGGTCTTGACCAATTTGGAATATCCTCTAAGAAATTATGAAGCCACTCAGCTTCTTCTCCAGCTTTGTCTAACACAATGAATTCTGATTCCATTGTAGACCTAGCAATACACATTTGTTTTGAGGATTTCCAAGATACTGCTGCACCTCCAAGGGTAAAGACATGTCCACTTGTGGATTTCGAGTCTTTATTATCAGATATCCAATTAGCATCACCATATCCTTCCAATACTGCTGGATATCTTGTATAGTGCAGTCCATAATTTTGAGTATGTTTTAAGTATCCTAAAACTCTCAAAATTGCTTTCCAGTGATCTTTACCTGGATTACTCGTATACCTACTTAGCTTACTTACCGAATAAGCTATATCTGGTCTAGTACAGTTCATGACGTACATTAAACTGCCTATTATACGAGAATATTCTAGTTGAGATATGCTATCACCTTCATTTTTAGCTAGATGAAGATTTATATCAACTGGGGTCTTATTTAGAATTATATTATACTTATTATATTTTTCAAGTATTTTCTCAATGTGATGAGATTGAGATAATATAATTCCATCAGAGGTTCTAGAAATCTTGATTCCTAATATTATATCAGCAACCCCCAAGTCTTTCATGTCAAACCTATTTGACAACATAAGTTTTGTTGAGTTGATAACTTCATTATTGCTACCTATGATTAACATATCATCCACATAAAGACAAACAATGACATATTCTTTTTGAGTGCTTTTGACATAAACACATTTGTCACACTCATTAATTTTAAATCCATTTGATAACATAACATTATCAAATTTCTCATGCCATTGTTTTGGTGCTTGTATTAATCCATACAAGGATTTAACAAGTTTACATACTTTCCTCTCTTGTCCAAGAGCTATGAAACCTTCAGGTTGTTCCATATATATTTCTTCATCTAATTCATCATTTAAGAATGCAGTTTTTACATCCATTTGATGTATTTCAAGTCTATTTAAAGATGCTATTGCTATTAGCATTCGAATAGATGTAATTCTTGTAACAGGTGAGTAAGTGTCGAAATAATCCAATCCTTCCTTTTGTCTATAGCCTTTAACTACAAGCCTTGCTTTGTATTTATCAATTGAGCCATCAGCTTTCATCTTCTTTTTGAAGATCCATTTATATCCTAAGGGTTTTGAACCAGGTGGAAGGTCCACCAATTCCCATGAATGATTTTGCATAATGGACTCAATTTCACTATTAATTGTTTCTTTCCAATGAGAAGCATCAGGAGAGGATACTGCTTCCTTGTAGGTTCGAGGATCGTTTCCTAACAAAAATGTTAGAAAATCCTGACCAAAAGACGTTGAAGTCCTTGCTCTTTTGCTACGTCTAGGTTCATCCACTACAAACTCTTTGTCTATATTTTCAGGATTAGCACTAGTAGCATCCAAAGGTCTTTTGTTTGAATTTGAATCATTATTTCCATTATATGGAAAAATATTCTCAAAAAATGATGCATCTCTTGATTCAATAAATGTATTAACATGAATATCGTTAATTTCAGATTTATGAACAAGAAAGCGATAAGCACTGCTGTTATTTGCATAACCAATGAAAACACAGTCAATTGTTTTTGGTCCTATCTTAACCTTTTTAGGTTTAGGAACCATTACCTTTGCTAGACACCCCCACACTCTTAAGTATTTGTAGCAAGGTCTATGACCTTTCCATAATTCATAAGGAGTTTTGTGAGTTTTCTTATGAGGCACTTTATTAAGAATATAATTGGCAGAAAGCAAAGCTTCCCCCCACAAATTCTGGGGTGCTCCAGAACTGTTTAACATAACATTCAACATTTCTTTCAATGTTCGGTTCTTGCGTTCAGCAATACCGTTAGATTGAGGTGAATAAGGAGCAGTAGTTTGGTGAATAATACCATGAGTAGAGCATATCTCTTCAAATGGTGATTCATATTCACCAACTCTATCGCTTCTTATTGCTCTAATCTTTTTGCTAAGTTGATTTTCAACTTCATTTTTATAAAGTTGAAACATTTTTACAGCCTCATCTTTGCTTCTTAGCAAATATACATAACAATATCTTGTGCAATCATCAATAAAGGTTACGAAATATTTTTTCCCACCTCTAGTTTGCACAAACTTTAAGTCACATATGTCATTGTGAATTAAATCTAGAGGTTCAGTTTTTCTTTCAACAGAATGAAAGGGTAATCTTGTCATTTTTGATTCCACACAAATTTCACATTTTTGTTTATAATTAATATCAAATTTAGAGAAGAATTTTAAATTAATTAATCTACGCAAAGTATTATAAACTCCAAGGTTCCTAGTTGACTTAGAAACCATATATATTAACATATATACTCTTGGTTGGATTCTGCAAATATTAAGCTCCTGCTTAATTGAAAACCCAATTCCTTAAAACTTTATGCATGCACGGTAAATAGTGTAGCCCAATTAAAGAGCTGCTTTATACCAATGCAATTTCAATACATAACAAATGTACTGATTATGTGTTAAAAAAAATATCATGCACCATTTAAACTTACTGTTGAAAAGTAATAATATTAAAAAGAATTGCATGCACCATGCAATATAATATATAACTTAGTAACAGAAAGTTATTTCATGTGAAACGAAAATATTTCTACATGACAAGTAATTCTTACATGAATTTGAAATGTAATCAGTAATCTATAAACACTAAAGGAATGAATTTCATTTTTAGTATCGTATTCCGTATTCCTTTAAAAAATCTGGAATATATTAATCTATAAATCATTAACCCGTATATATATTAATATATCCTAGTTCAGTATATTAATATAATAACAAAAATCTATTAATATGCATACAAATTCCATAATATTAACAGATTAAATAATACCACAATTACAGTAATATATAGTAAATATATATTCACAGAACTTTACTGTCAAAAGTAATTCACGTTTTTTTTTCTTTTTTTTCCAAAGGAATTCACCAAGCAGAATATATTATATATCAAAAGGTAATCATGTTAACATGTTTTCCAAGTATATAAATAGGATTCACAAGTAATCATGGAATTACTAAACAGGATTCATATTAACATGTTTTCCGAATTACTAAATAGGATTCACGGAATGTATATATAAACATAATATTATATATATTACACATATATATAATTAAACAGTTCTGGAAAAACAGAATATAAACATACAATTTTTGACATATAATTTATATATAATAACAGAATATATAAATCAGTCAACACTAAATTTTCTTTACAAAATTTCTGTTGTAAAAAATTTGTTTACAAAATTTGTTAACAACAAAATCTGTTAACAATTTATTTTGCAGAAAATTCTATATGCAAAATACATGTAACAGAATATGCAAATAATTAATACATATAATATGCTTGCAATATATATATATATATATATATATATATATATATATATAATCCCAGCGTGGTATATATACTGACATAATATACTAACGTAATATATTATTCATGTACTAACTTACATGATTTGACAGAACTTGCTTTGATGAAAATATTGAATATTTGGAACTCTCTTTTTTTTTTCAAAAATAACACAAAAGCATATACTGCAAGGACATTAATCAACATGCAATCATTGAATATGCATGCAGCAATTTCCAGAATCACTCCCTCAATTTAAGTGCATTAGCACGATTTTTCAATTTGAGTGCAACAAAAACAGAATTGCAGAAAACTAAAACAAAAACAGAGTTTTCAGAAATGCACTTTTTACAAAACAAAAAACTTGTTCTATAAAACAATTTCCTATTCACATAAAACAATTTTCGGTTAACATAAACAATACTATAATTACAAAAAATATAAATTTGCTTTAAGATTGTTATCTGTAATATATAGTATTATTTAATAATGCATATAAATATAATAATAATAAATTATGCAGAACATAAATAACTTGTAAAATGATGAATATAAATCCGAGTCCTTTGAATTCACAAAGTCTCCTTAAAGCAAATTTATTCCCCCACAGATGCTCAGGGTTAATTGAATAATTGCTTTCCAAGATAAAACGGATTTCAATTCTTAATTAGTAGCATTACAAAATTAAGAATTCATCGAACGCAAATTCTATGTTATGTACTCGAACTTTTACTATCAATAATAATGATGATGCATGTAAATGGAAATTATAATAATGATGCATGAAAAATCAAGTATTCATACACTTGCACTTACTCAGAAACGGGAAAAGTATGCAGAACAGAACTGCAGAACGAGAACGGGACTGCAGAACTGGAACGGGACTGCAGAAGGGAAGGAACGGGAATTTCTTACTGCAGAACGGGACGGGAAAACTGCAGAACGGGTTTTTCAGAACGGGACGGGACAGAAAAAATTTTCAGAAACGAAAGGGAAATTTTGTTTCTTTTCTATCTTTTAAATGTTTTTCCACACCATTTATTTATAGGAAAAATTTGCATGTAACCGCCGTCAAAACGACGTAGTATCACAAACTCGTCCGTCACGATCACGACCCGACCCGAGTCTACGACCCGACCCGAGTCCACGACTCGACCCGAGTCAATTTTCTCATTCAAATCCCATTTCCAACCGTAATTAGTATTGAGAAATTTGTTGTTAGAAGGAAGGAAGTAGTCATCGCTTTATAAGGAAGTTCCAGACTCCACGAAGTCCTAAATTGGTCAAGTTTTAGGTTAAGGTACAAAATAAAGTTGCACCCATACTGCAAATAGTTGCATTAGAAAATTAGAGTTTACTATGCGCGCGGATGCAATATTATTTTGTGCAATGACAAAAAAATTGACCAATTTACTACTGCATGAAGTTGTGGTCCTGCTCAAAGATATGCTAGAAATAAATGCATTTATGATGCAAGAATTGGCAGATATGAATTGTCTCTTTTACGTAGCAGTGTATGATGTTTGTAACCGAATGGAGTAAGAATTGGCTGATGAATTGTCTCTTTTGTGGTTTTCGTTCGTGACTGGAAGAAAGTGCTAAGATGTAAAGAATCAAAAAGATAATCACTTGTGCAATAATAAAAGATAAATAACTGGGAATCATTGAGGGCGTACTTATGCAACAGGCTTCTTTTTGTTTGATCTTAAGAACGCTATAAATGTAATGAGTTCTTGATTAACCTAGTGATGATAAATTGTTTTATCCAACTTAGCTCTCTCTCTCTCACTCTCTCACTATTGAACTGTTGGAAGATGAGCAAACCAAAAATAATGAATATTTATGATTCATTGTATTTGTGCTCATTGGAAGAAGAAAGATATAATAGCTAAGTTCATAGTATTAGTATGGTTCATGTTAGCACATTGAATATGTTGGTTCATGTATTAAAAATTTAATATGGGTCTAGATCGTCTCTATGCACTAGTATAAATAGAGAGCTCTATGTGTCATTTTATATAAGCCAAAAGCTAGAAAGAAGAGAGAAAAAGAGTAAGAGAAAGAAAGAGAGTTGTATGCTATTACAATTTCTAAAGAGTAATACAAAAGTTATTGAGTTAAGAAAGGCTTTGTAAAGTCAACATCTGGCATCAGATCCAGTTTCCATCTCAATATCTCTTCTTGTTTTTTTTTTTTTTTCATTTCAAAATGTCTAACAGCTTGGTCCAGCCTCAAATTCCAAAATTATTGAAAGACAACTATGAAAGATGGAGTATTCAGATGAAAGCATTGCTTGGGTCTCAGAACCTAATGGAGATTGTAATAGATGGGTATACAGAGCCCATTGTTGAACAAGAAGCTGAGTATACAACAGAACAAAAAAATGTTCTCAGAGATCAAAGGAAGAAAGACAAAAAGACTTTGTTCTTAATTTATCAAGATGTGGATGATTCTACATTTGAGAAGATTGCTGAAGCAAAAACTAGTAAGCAAGTATGGGACACTCTTGGCACACTATTTAAAGGTGTTGATCGAGTAAAGCGAGTTCGCCTGCAAACTCTTCGAGCAGAATTCGAGGCAACCCATATGAAGGAAGGTGAAAGTGTTTCTGATTATTTCTCTCGATTTCTTTCTATTGTTAACCAATTAAAAGGAAATGGTGAGAAGATAGAAGATGTCCGTGTTGTTGAAAAAATTCTTAGTTCATTGACAACAAGATTTGATTATGTGGTTGTGGCCTTTGAAGAATCTAAAGATTTAGAGATTCTTTCAATTGAAGAATTATTGGGAACATTGCAAGTACATGAGCACCGCATGTAAAAGAACGACAATTCCAAGTTTTTGGAGCATGCCTTAGAGACTAAGTTATATCTAAGTGAAAAGAATTTTTTCAGCAAAATCCTTGACGTGGCAGAGGTTGTGGAAGAGGCTTCAACAACAACCGCGGACGTGGTCAAGGTCGTGAAAATCAATCAAATGATCAAAGTAGTACTCGGAGCAATCGTGGTTGTGAAAGTGGAAGAGGTAGAGGTAGATTTGGTCGTGGACGTGGACGCGAAAGTTGTAATCTAAAAGATATTAAATATTTTAATTGTAATAATTTTGGTCATTATGCTTCAGATTGCTGGCACAAATCTACTGTAGAAGAGCAGTCAAATTTTATAGAAACAGAAGATCCAAACAAAGAGGCCGCCACACTTCTTTTTGTTCAAGAAGAAGTTTGTGATCAACATAATATGTGGAATTTAGATTCTGGAGCAAGTAACCATATGTGTGGAAATGAGGAGTTGTTTGAGGAGCTTAAAACAGATGTTCATGGAAGCGTAAGCTTGGGAGACTCCTCAAAGCTGCCAGTGCAAGATAAAGGAAAGATCAAAATTTATCAGACATGGTATACCGCAATTTATCTCCAATGTTTATTATATACCCAATTTGAGAAGTAATATTCTCAGTGTTGGGCAACTCTTAGAAAAAGGGAATGTAATACATTTGGAGAATAATGCTCTTTCTCTAAAAGACAAGGATGGAAAAAATATTGCTCAAGTTAAAATGACGAAGAATCGAATGTTCCCTCTCAATCTTAATACAAGTTCTGAGTTTCCATGGACTCATCAACAATGAGTCATGGAAGTGGCATCTGCGCTTTGGCATCTTCACTTTGATGGGCTTAATTTGTTGGCCTCAAGAAGCATGGTGCTTGGCTTACCAAATCTTGACAAACCAGAAAATTTGTGTGAAACATGCATACTTGACAAGTAGTAGAGAAGTTCCTTCCCAATTGGAAAATCTTGGAGAGCAAATTAAAAGCACCATTGCAATTGGTTCACGCTGATATTTGTGGACCACTCAATCAAGTTTCTCTTGGAGGTAACCAGTACTTTATCCTCTTTGTTGATGATTTCAGTAGAAAAATTGGGTTAATTTATTGTATTAAATAAAAATCAGTTGCTTTTAATATTTTCAAGAGTTTTAAGAATTTTAAAGCTCACGTGGAGTTGGAGAGTGGTTGTAAAATTAAAATACTCCGATTTGACCGAGGTGGAGAGTATACCTCGAATGAGTTTAAACAATTTTGCAGAGTACATGACATCAAACAACAATTTACAGTAGCATATACACTATAACAAAATGAAATTGCGGAAAGAAAAAACCGCACCATTCTTGATATGGTGAGGACTATGCTAAGAGAAAGAAACCTTCCAAAGCAATTTTGGGCAGAAGCAGTATTTTGTGTAACTTATGTGCTTAATCAATGCCCAACAAGAGCAGTGAGGAATATGACACCCCAGGAGGTGTGGAGATTTGGATGCGTTGCATATGCTCAAATTCCAGAGGAAAAAAGAACGAAACTTGATGATCAAGGAGAAAAATATATTTTATAGGCTACCGTGAAGAGTCTAAAGCCTATAAACTCTACAACCCACTTACTAATAAAGTGGTGATAAGTAGAGACGTGGTCTTCAATGAAGAAGAAACATGGAATTGGAATGATAAAGAAACAAGTAGTGAAGTACAAGTGGATATAGAAGAACCAGAGAATAAGGCCCACAAGATTTAGTACAAGTTACTTCAAGTTCTTTGTCTGTACGAGCATTCCATCTACAAGCTAAAGAAGTTTGTTTCACTAGTACAAAGTAGTAAATAGGCAACACTTAAACCACAATATTTTTATAAAAAATATTGTGGTATTTTTTTTCACAACGTTTTAAAACAAAACGTTGTAGATATATATGCAAAAATGTTATCTATTTAAAAGGGCATTTTTTTAATTTTAACTAGATAACGTTTTTTTTAAAAAACATTGTCTATCTAAAAAACATGGAGCTCTAAGTGAACACTTAAAATTAAAAGACCTATAGTCTTTTTCTCTCCAAGGCTCGTCAGTTTTCATTCTTTGTATCGCTGTGCTCGTCAGTTTGGTCTCCGTGCAGAGCTTCAATTTCCTTCTCTCGTTATGCAGTTTTTTGTTCCTTCTCTTTCAGTTTCGTTCCTTCTCTCAGTTTCCTCTTTTCGTTCCTTCTCTCTTAGTTTTCTTCTCTCGTTATGCAGTTTTGGTTGTGTTCTGATTACTGAACTTGGAAGAGGTGGAGAAGATTCTGAGCGACGTCTGTACTGGCCGATCTGCCGTAACATCGCTCAAGCCCTAATTTACAAGGCACCGACCGATCTGCCTGGCATGTCCGTAACATCGCTCGAGCCCCAATTTACAAGGCAGCCTCTTCTCTTTCTTTCTCGAGTTCTTGTTGTAAGGAACGATTTAGCAAAATTACAACTTACATCTCCGGTATGCACCAGCAAAGGGGAGAAAATTGCACTGAGCCGGTGGGTTGAAAAACATTGGCGTCTTATTGGTTGGGGCCAGATTCAAGCGGGTACAACCCTTGATGTTCCTCCTAGTCCAATCTGAGGAATCCTGAAACAATTTTTACTCCTTTTTCCCTCACCCCCCTCGTCGAGGAGTGTTTTGTATTTTGCTGATTCTTTGGTTGTGTCCGGAAGCTTATACATTAGTCGGTGAGTATGTGTGGCATGGTTCGTAATAACCAAAATACTTGACATTGCACACAATTTTTATGCTAGAGCATTCTGTTGGTCAAAAATGTGCAGTTCTATAGACTAAACTTGTGTTGCAATTTTGAGTCATCAACTCCTTCCTTTTATGTTGGTATTCATTAAGCCTATTTATTTTGAGACTTTCTTTTTTTATAATTGTAAAATGATTGAAATGCTCAAAGGAGTGCTTCTGCCCTTTTCTGTAGACTGCATACATCTTATTGTTGCAGGAATTAGAGTCAGTGACATAAGTTATATTAATTCCAATTTTTATTTTCTTATTTTTGTATATTTTCTTTCTTTCTTTCTTTTAAAAAAAACATTTTTGTTCTGTTTGTTAGCCAGATAGAGTAGATAAGTTGACTTGGAGGGCCCATGAGAACTCTAATTGCTATAAAGGCTCTACCAGTCTATTAATGCAAGTGATATTTGCACATGAAGGACTGATATATCATTAATTCACTCGTTCAAAGAGGCCAGCTGGTTAGTGTTCTTTAATTCACTTGTTGCATATTCTCTCATGTTTGGATTTTGTTATGTGGGTAATTTGTGGGGTTTTGATTATTTATTTGTTTGTTTTTTTAAAAAATGGAATCTGCTAATTTTGATGTTTGGTTGCTTAGAAAAATTAGAAAAGAATTGAATTACTGTGAAAAAAATTGATAATCTTGCTGCTTTCTATTCTGATATGTGAAAATGACTGGTAAATCTTTATGGGTTTTGCTTTTCTTTGGTATGCTATTGAGGTATTGCTGAGATGTGTTTTGTAGAGAAACTGTAAGGAAATTTTAGGAAAAGAAGTACAAATATCCAAACTTTAAAAATAATTAAAACAATTAAAGTATAGGCCTTTCATTGAATTGAGAACCCTTTGAGCTAACCTTTTAATCACTGACATTTTGAGCTTGTATGCATCAGTTTATGTAGTATAGTCGTGTATCTTATGTATCATTTTGAGCTTGAATTTTTCACCACTATGATTATTTTTGAGGTATTTTTGGACATGGATAAAACAAAGTACGAATCCTTAATCTTTAATCTTTGTCATTTTGTTTCACTGGATTCGTTTTTTTAAAAATATGTTTCATCATCCTCAGTCTTAAATGATGATATTATTGAATATCTTTGGCCTATAGTGCAAAGATGAATGATTTCTGATGAATATCTTTGGCCCGTAATGCAAAGATGAACAGGTGTTTAAATGAACATGACCAACTGATGAATATCTTTGACCTGTAGTGCAAAGATGAATATTTGATTCCAGATATATATTGATTGATGTTACAGAGATAAAAGATAGACGATGAACTTTAAATTCATATATAGAAGATAGTAGTTTGCATTCTCTACTTAACTCTTCTAATGAATTATTATTTCCGCTGCGATTATTGATTTAAAACTTGTTTTCTATTGTATTCTATTAGATTTTTCCCTGTTGAAGACTAACGATAATTTGTTGTATATTATCTTAGTCATGATATTCTTTACTGGGCTAGTTGAGTTCACCCTTTTTCTTTTTGTTCCATTTTTTTCTCAGGAGGTGAGAATGTAGCAAGTACGAGTCGGGGTATGGAATGAGGGTTATAGAGAGAGTTGTTTAGTAGTCCTCACTATTTTTGTAAAATAATGTATCAATAAATATGATGAGGATTTATTTGGGTATAGATATTGTCTAGAAGATAATATTTGTATTCAAACTCACAGTTTTACTATTGTAATAATAAAGTTGTAGTTGTTTCTGTACCATGTATTGACAACTCAGAATGGGTGATGTATACCTATTTTGGGGGCGTCACAATAGGTCTTCCATAAGAGATTAAATTAGATTGTGTAGCAGTAATCAACGAACAATGTATATTTTCTTAACTCAAACTCAAGTTATTATGTTTCAAGCATGCTAAAGGATTAATTATTGGCAATTATTCAACATATTTGATTATTGATTCACACTTAGTGCATGTTGCATATCTTCATCAGGTATGAAAGGTTGATCACCTTCATTACCATAAGGTTCAGTTAAATTTGTTCATGATCATTGTTGACCAACGAACATTATTGATTCAGTCATTCAATTATTAAAATTTTGATTCATGCTCTTTCACAATTATTATATTGTTAAAAATTCGAAAGCTTATTCTTTCTTTCAATCATGATATATCTTTATTGTATTTAAACTTGCTGAGCAAAGTAGTTGCTCACTCTTGTTATATCATGATAACAAATTTCAGATTAAGATGAATGTTCAAGGAAAGACAGAGACAAAAGAAAATGACAAGATTGGAGTGTTATGCACGTTAACTATTCAGTTATCTGATGTAATATATCACTGTGTTGGTTTTGCTAACTTTTTGTGGGAAGCCTGGAAAAGCTTTGGTGGTGGAGGGGTAAGAAATTGACGGTTGAGATTACTAGGTTTGTGGTGAAAATCTTGATAAACCCCAATTTGTATTTCTGCATAAAATCTTGATCTCCCGTTGCCGCCGTTGTCCGCTCCCCAAGTCCTAAATCTCGATTGATATTTGATTCTATTACTAGTAGTTTGACATTATTTGTTTGTTCATATTGGGTTTTTTGGACTCTTTCCTTTAGAGATAACTAAATGCGTATTAGTGAGTGACAGAATTTATCATGTTGGTTACTTACAAATAAACTTAAAAATAAAATTATTTTGAATATGATGCAGTTGGTAGCCAAACATTCATACAAAGGTAATCATTTTAGTTTTTGTGAGTAACTAAATAGTCATAAAAAAATTTCAGAACATTTACCAAATGTTACACGTATTTCTTTTCTTTATCTAGTTAAATCGTGATGGAATCAGAGAGTAGTCGTGTGGTTTTCTTCTTACTTAATGTAAGAAGAAGAAATGCAAAATATTATTCAATATTGTGTAACACAATCTCGGTTATCTTACATCGATAAAAAGATGCAGTTAGTAGCCAAACATTCATACAAAGTTAACCATTTTAGTTTTTATGGGTAACCAAATAGTCATAAAAAAAAATCAATGATAGAATCATAGAGTAGTCGTGTAGTTTTCCTCTTACTTAATGATTTCAAATTTAAAAAAAAAAGAAAACCAAAAAAAGGAAGAAGGTAGAAGACGCTAAGTGGCAAAAGCGTGACGGAGGCAAGCGGGATGGCGATCGTGACAGTAGCAGCCGCCATGGGGAGCTAAATTTTATTCCTGCAAAGAAATCTCCTCCTCCAACAATCGAAGATCTTCATCTATTTTCTACACTTTGTAAAGTAGCGAAACCGATGACCTAATTGAAGCAGTGTTCATTTGTTTACCCGGTTGAAAACTTTTTGACTGGAATTCCTTCCTTGACAAGTAATATGGAATTGAAAAGGTTACACTGTTTATAATTATTTTGTGTATATATTAATCTTGTAATTACTTTCTAATTATTATATAATAATGTAAACAACCCCAAAAACTTTGAACCAACCCTGAATGACCACAAGATTGGAACGCCATTCCTTATTTATACTATTGAGTTTATGAAAGTGGTCCAGATCAACTCTGCTTATATAAAACTAGTTCTGGTAGCAAATGCGTCCATTGTGTAATAAGATATAATAAGAATTTTACCAACTTTGAGGATAAAATTAAAAAAGTATTAAATTATAATAAAATTAAATTTTTAAGGGCGAATGAGAGGAGTCCAAATCCCTTAATAATATAGGTAATCGTTACAATTAGTGAAATAATATGTAAAATTGTTTTGATTCACTTCAGAGTTTAATTGTTTTAATAAATTCGCTTATAAATTTTATTCTATCCCGTCTCTATAGGGAAGGCATAAAATTAAAATGTAATAGTGTAAATTCCTAATTAATAAATAAACAAACTAGATCCCATAAATTAAAAATAAAATAAAATAATGCGTTCCTTGCGCTTTATCAACTTAATTAAAAGAAATAGTTATATTTCAAAAATGTATTAAAATAACATATTATGTTATTATTTCCTCTCTAATTCCTTAGATTGAGCTGTAGCCTTGCTAGGCCCAATACTAACTTGGACAATAAACTCAGCTCACTAATTCTGAACCATTAATTGGGCTACTTTTTAGGTCCAACAAAGAAAAATACAAGAACTTAAGAGCCCAATCACTCTTTATTCTAATTTTCCTAGATAGATAAATTTCTTAAAATTGACTCATTTTCCTTTTTCGGAACAAAAAATAAAATAAAAATAATTGATATATCCACAACACCACAAGAGTCAAGAGAGGAGCCCCTACTCTTAAACATAAAGCTATATGGCTTGTGGTTTTAAAAATGTATATCTCTACTATTTCCCCTCCGATCCGGAGCTAGCATTGCTTGCTTCTCTCTTCCTCAGAGAAGCCCTTGATTAAGAGATCAGATCATTTGTCTCCAATTTTCCTGTCCTCTTGTGTCCCTCCACTTAAATTTTGACACCTAGTCTCTTACTTCACACTAATTAATTTTAAAATTAAATAAAAGGACATGTGTCAAAATTTAAGTAGAATGACAGAGAATTTGGGGACAGAGGATCTGCTCTCCTTGATTAAGAATAAAGAAATAAGAATTGGTGTGGCCAATGCTAAGGCAATGGATTTCAGTCCCGTTTATTCGGAGGTTCGAATCTTTCCGTCCAAGGATATATCTATTCTATCAGAGCAAATGTTACTTTTGTAAATAACGTTGTGTTCTGTTTAAAGGCCTGGTATGGATAGAATGTGAGGTAGGGAGTATTCAAAAACTGATAGCACAAGTTTCCATTGGCAAGTGAACTACTCTCAGCAAATCCCACCAACTAGTTGCCTTGCACAACACATAAACTAAACATTAATATGGCCGTACATGTTTTTCTTTTGTCAGTTCTAAGCATTGTCTAAGTATATGCATTAGACAATATTTCAGTTCTGAAAAGCGTTTCTCACAATGGGGAAAGAAGAGAAGAAAGAAAAAGTGGATCCGGTGATTGTTGCCGGTTACAAAGTTCATTTACATTGCCCTAAATGTGCACATGATATCCGAAAGCCTCTGCTGAGAACCCCAGGTAAGTTTTTGTTTAATAAGGTACTTGCCAAGTTTGCATTTTCTTTATTTTATTGAATTTTTTTTATTATTATTGTTTTGGTTAACCTTAAGGCTGTGACTGGCTCATGAATTTCCTGGAAAAAAAAAAATAAGAGACGGCATTTTGCTTTGCAAAACTAAAGACACTACTTTGAAACAAATATATGCATATACGCAAATATGAAAACACTACTTTGAAACCCTAAAAGTTAATCATAGCTGATTTCCTTATGCTGTATACTTGTACAAAATTTCTTTTCACTTTTTCCATTTTGCTTTGCAAACGCGCGCACCCACACATATATGGGTAATAATCCGTAGCATGTATTTTTTTGCATCCCATGCTCTAATTCTATGGATTTCTAAACTTTAGAGTTTATTAACCGAGGTTTAGGCGTTATTAATCAGGGTTTAAACCCTAAACTTTAGTTAATAAACCATAAACCCTAATAACAAACCCTAGTTAATAAAACCTGATCAAGTCAAACTCTTACGCCAAGTATTTTTTTACCGTCCGCTAGCGGACGTTGATTTTCAGTTTATTATCCTAATCCTTCCTTTTTGTTTTCAATTATATATATATATATATATATATATATAAAATCAAGATCAGGTCCGGACCTCCCGGACGGGAGAAAATCCGGACCCAAAATTTTTTTTTTTTTTGTTGATAGAACCACTAAAAAAAAAAAATTATGGAACTGAAATTTTTCCATAATACATTATTTTGGGTGTGTTTTTAATACCTACACCAACCAATGTATGTACAGTCTGCCCAGACTGTACAGAAATATTTTTGTATAGGCATCCAAATCACGCCCAAAACACTGTATTATGTAAAAAATCCAATTCCATAAAAAAAATTTTTTAATTGTTTCAAAAAAAAAAGGCAAAAAAAAAAAATCCGATTTTAACAAAATCCGGGAGTCCGGACCTGATCCGGACTCTCTCTCTCTCTCTCTCTCTCTATATATATATATATATATATACGGAGAGGATCAAGAGCACTCTCCTTAAATAGCACTCCGCCTTAAATAGCACTCTTTTATCAAAACGACGTAGTTTGGAGGGACGCGGTGGCATTTTTGTAAATACGCGGTGGCATTGTATTTATAAAAATGTCACTGCGTCCCTCTAAAACTACGTCGTTTTGATAAAAGAGTGCTATTTAAGGCAGAGTGCTATTTAAGGAGAGTGCTCTTGATCCTTTCCGTATATATATATATATATATATATATATATATATATATATATATATAATAGGATCACGCCAAAAACACTGTATTATGTAAAAATTCCAATTCCATAATTTATTTATTTTTTTTAGTTGTTTCAAAAAAAAAAGCAAAAATAAAAAAATAAAAAAAGGTCCGGATTTTGTTAAAATCCGGGAGTCCGGACCTGATCCGGACTCTATATATATATATATATATATCATGCATGTATTTGTTATGGATCATTACTTGGCATACACTATCTTTATCCGTTACTATTACTAGTAGAGTCCGCTACTATTACTGGCAGACAACGATACTATTTTCTCCGTCGTCTGCCACTATTAGTAGCAAACGTAACCCGTCGTCCGCTACTAAAAGTAGCTGACGTGAATTTTTCAGTTTTAATTTTAGCCGTTGATTTCTATTTTGAACGATAGAGATGGTGTATGCTCGCTAATAGTGCATAAAAAATACATGGTGTGGACCGTTCCCATATTTATATGGAATAGTCTATTTAATATACTTGCATAACATTATCATGCTAACGCAGGAGTGCAGAGTGTGGATGTCAAATTTGAGAGTGGTGAAATTATAGTAAAAGGAGCCATTGATGAGAAGATCATTCATCAAAAATTAGAGAAATGGAGCAAGAAAAAAGTTGAAATAATACCCAAAGACAAGATCAAGGTTTCTGCAGTGATAGAAAAGGAAACTAAAAAAGTAAGCTTCATTGAAGATTCCAGAAAATAAGCTAAGGTGGTTTTACAATGCCAATTTAGTAACATACTAGTTGGATCTAACCTATCAAATTATTATATACGCAAACAGTATGCACATATGATTAAATCAAGCAGCTTTCTGCCCCTCTACCCATTTTTTAGAATTTTTAATTTCTTATTATTCACCTAAGTACCTGTGTAGCTTAGGGTTTTTGATGGTAGAATACTTCCACTTTGTAGTGGTTCGTAATTCTTGATTAAGACCTAGAACATTTTCTTGAAATGCTGCCATTCAAAAGTAATATAATTATTGGAACATTAACCTGTTAGAAATTTCATGTTACCTAATATATCGTCTAAAGTTAAAAATATATATACAGACTAAAAAAGAAATTATCTCTCTAATTTGGTATAGAGGGAATATATATTCAAACATTAGAAATTAACAAGAATCATATCTTAAGAGAAATGAAATGGGCTTCACTCAAATCTGTCAAAAGCACGTAGGGTGATACAAAAGCATTCAAACACGAACAATTAAGCACAAAATGTTTGTTAATTGGATTATAGGAAACTGTGAAGACAACAATAATCAAGGCTTACATGCACTGTGATCAATGTGAACGAGACCTGCGGACAAGATTAATCAAGCACAGAGGTATTTATTTATAATTAAAAGAGGCATGTAAAATTCAAATTCAAAAATCAGTTTTGCAGTGTTGCTATATCTACTGCATATGCAGGCATTCATAATGTCAAAACAGACAGAAAAGCTCAGACCATAACGATTGAAGGAAGCATCGAGTCTGAAAAACTTTTAACATACATGCGAAAGAAGGTTCACAAACATGCCGAGATTGTACTTCCAAAGAAGGATGATCAGAAAAAGGAAAAGGTTGAGGTCGAAGTGAAAACCACAGAAATCAAAAAGATAGTCGAGTTTAAAGAAGAGACAAAAGTGGAGGCAAAAACTAAGGAGGGCAACGTTCCGTATTTTGTTCATTATGTTTATGCTCCTCAGTTGTTTAGTGATGAAAATCCAAATGCATGTTCAATTATGTAGATGATTTATGAATTATATATACATTATGTGTAATTTTTCTGTATTTATATATATATATATATATATATATATATATATATATATATATATATCAAACTTTACAAATTAAAGAATTGTTACAACATGGACAAAAAAGAAGTTGGTCCATATATATATTCATATGATATCAAGAAGAGAAGAAAATAACAAAGTAAAATGCTAATATATAATCGATCAAGCCTTATTGCAACTGGATTATATGTTCAAAATAGTCTAATCTTATGCAGTTATGAAACTTATTTGATCAAGGAAATGTTGGAAACCGATCGAATGGATCTTAGCTGGTTTAAGTTTTTAAGGCTCTTAATTAAGTCTATAAAATTTCAGGTACACCATGATAGAGGTTGTTCAGCAAACTACAAATTCTGTCTAAATGAAGTTACATGAACAATATATACACTTAAAAAAATAAAAAAATTGACACAAGTGGTCTACATACTGAATCTTCCATTAATTCAACAAAACTTAAGTTGCAAGTAATCTAATGATTTTCACAAAATGTAGAACAAATACACCTTGAAAATAAAGTAGAAAGGGGAAAAGAAAGAATATATAGTTCTTAGCTGGACCAGCAATATTGAACATGGGAATATATATTTAAAAACCAACTTGTTAATTATTATATATTATAATTCACTATAATAACTATGCCTCACAGTTTTTAAAAGGGGAAAATTAATGAATGTCATTATAACACAGATGGTAAGAACATTTATAAAAAGAAAAAAAATGCTGCAATTCACTTCCATCACATGCCATAGAGGAATACAAAATTAATATATTTAACAGCTTGGATCCCGGAATATATTTTTATATATAACAAGGCTTCTCTAAGACAAGCTTGGTATATAAAATCAAAACAAGCCTCATGACCCTGAATCAGATGCAAAAGAAGGGAGAAGGAAGATATAATAGACTTTCATGCTCCTCTTACGTACATAGGAAAATGAGGCTTATAGTATATGTTGCTTACCTACCAGAAATCTTATTACAAATATACTACAAGCCTCATTTTCCTAGGTAAGAGCAGCAAGAAAGTATATATATATATAAGCTTGTAGTTTTCAGACAAATCATTTAACTTGTACAAATTGAGAGAATGCATAAACATCGTACGTTTCTTGCAGAAAATTTCATAGCCAAGAAAGGACTTATGTCTTAATCATAAAGTAAATAGAGATCTTAAACGTATAAAAATACTCTTATTAACACAATAAACCAAAGCACATGGCCGTTGTTTAAAGCGCTACAAGAATATCAGTCCCAAAACTTATAATTTTATGTAGTCTTGATTGTTCAAATGATAAAGCCCTAAACATTGGCAAAATTGTTCCCCATCGAGGCCAGCTTGAAGACCACACTTGCCAACTGTACCACTTCAAGGAATTCAAGTTAATGAACTATTGGGTCATCGGTTAGTTTGTTACTTGTCCAGACCAAAAATCCTTCGGAAAGAAAAAAGAGATAGAGGAGAGGAGAAGACAGCCAAAAATTACATTAATTTTTTTGAAGAGGTTCTTACCTTAATCTAATGAACAACTTAATTTTAAAGAGAAAAAAAAACTAACACCAAAGAACAAATAAGACTAAAATAAACCCCTTATTTTAACCTATGCATCAACTTTATCATCAATTATGCGAATATATAACTAGTATAATTTAAGTAACACTAGATCTAATTGCCCAACTTGCTCTCAAAAAATAAGTTCTAAAGATCAGATCAACCTCAAACATTAATTACTAGTTAATAAACTACTCATGATAACTTCCACCAAGAACAACAAGAAGGAGAAGAAGAAGAGATTTAATAATTTCTCAAAAACATAACTAAGTTAATTAAAAAGATAATTCAACAACGAAAAAAGAAAGATAAATTAAGAAATTGTACAAGATGAGATGAGATAATGATCTATGAATAATTCTCTGACCTTAATCACATGCTATAAAAGCTAATAAGGCGACCGGTTCGCGTTATTCCCGCTCCATCCTCCATCAATTGGCATCTGCCCATTAGGCATATTTAGCGGCAGATTGAAAAAAGGTAGCCCTAAAGATTGATCCTGAAAATTATTTCCACCACCACTTCCACCGCCACCTGATGGCTGAGACACCGGCGTTTGCATCTGAAGCGCCTCCTCCTCCTCCAACGGCAACCGTTCATATGCCACGTTGGTAAACGAGGCCGCGATAACGATAACTGGACCGGATGCAATTAAAGCGCCCACAACATTTCCCCCAACAACCTGCCCTTGTCCACCCGCCAAATATATAGTCAAGCTAGTCGCCCCCGGCGGAGCTGGCGGAGGCATGAACGAACCGGACAACGACAATATCTCGAACCGGCCTTGCAACGTCAAAACCGAGCCGGCCGCAGCCGGCTGACGTAAGCTGACGTTATTAACCGTGCCACTTCCACTCAATATACAAATCCCTCTCTGCCTCTTCCTTGCATACGTGGCCACCGTGTCGAAAACATCACAACCGCTACTAACCTCGAGTATGTGGGCCCGGAGCGTGTTGGCGCTCTCCCGGGTTATGATAACCGGCGGTTTGGGCTTATTCTTTGAGCCGGCTGGTCGGCCTCTGGGCCGACGAGCCACTCCGGAATCAGAGTTGGGGGTGATAAGTTCAAGCCCTTGATGATGAGTGTTTTCATCACTGTTACCGGAAAATTGATTCCGATTGTTATCATCTTCGGAATCCGGCGGAATCTGGAGGTGGAGGTCAGGCCTGTGAAGTTGTTGGATGAAACGAGAAGCTGAGCCTAAATCTAAATTACCAGCCATAATTAAAGGAGGAGAAAATAGAACAACAGGGAACTGTGAAATAAAGTATGATAATTGAGCAAAAACTATTAATAAAAAAGAGCAACGGATTTGTTTATGGTTGATTAAAGAAATGGGAGTATTATAAGAAATTGAGGGGTAGAGGAGAGAGAAAGTGAGGGGGTTGGGGGAGGAGGAGAGAGAGAGCGGCGGACGCAGCCATTGAGAAGGAAAGTCTTTTTTTTTTAGTATAATATGTTGGACAGTTGGAGTATGGACATAGTTAAGTATGTGTATATATATTTATGTTGGTCTTCTTTTTCTTTTTTCTTTTTTTCAACAATATTGGAATAGGAGAGAGAAAACAATGTTATACAGTTATAGGACAAAAGTAAATTAGGTAGGATGTCTACCTACGTACGAGTGCGTCTCAATTTGAAGTTCCCAACAACAAAACTCAAAAATTTTATGTGAATATAAAAATTAGACATGAAAAATAAATTCGGGTGTATTTGAATTTTACTTATTTATATTTTGATCTTTAATGATAGGTAAAAATACAAATAGTATAAATTTAAATACACTCATGTTCAATTTTTATGTTCATGACCTAGAAAAGCTCAAGAAATTAACGGCAACATGCACAAACGGTGAAACATACAAAAAAAAGTAAGGACGGAAAGTATTTTAAAATTTTTGACATGACATATTGTGCCTACATTAACGATATAAGTCTCACCGCAGTTATGTCAAGATCAAAACTCAGAAATTCTCCGCAAGTAACGTGTAGGGGCGCCGTAGCGAACTAGATTGCCATCAACCATTCGCTGTGAATAAAAATTGAACCCAAATTTTGAGCGATTATGACGCCGAGCGGGATAGCAATTATCCTGCGGGCTGGTAAATAATTGAACTCACAAATAAAAGAACAAGAGATTCACCGGAAAACACAAAGAAACTCTTTCTCTAATGTGTAAATTTATATTTATCAAAAATCAAAGTCTATCTAGCTAATTCAATCCATAAGCCGGGTTTATATATAGCTAGCAAAACTTTCTCTCCAAGTCACTCTAGAATCTTCTTATAAGAGATATGAAAATAAAATCCTCCTAGAGCTAGATACAAAAATATATCCTAACAAACTTCATAAAAGTACGGAAATAAAATTTTAACAAATAACAATTTGCTAATAATAAAATATTATTAATTAAAGAACTAATTAATATTAATAATAATAAAGTTCATCGACTTTCGAAGTCATGACACCTCTTCGGAAGAAGTTCGCTACACCCGAAGTCATGACGTCATCCGTAGCCGAAGTCATGACGATATCCAAAACCGAACTCCGACCCCGAAGACACGGACCGAACGCTTGACCCCGAAGTCAACCGATACCGTTGCGCTGATCCCTTAGCTTTTGGTCCTTTAGCATCATCATTGTACTATCCAACCATTCGGGATCTTCGGCTAGAAATCCTCAGGCATCAGTCTCTCCGTGTTAGAAAGAACTCATCATCGAGTTCGACACAGATAGAATAGAAACTGTATGAGAAAAGGCTTCGACAACTAAAATATTTTCCTTTTGATTCGATTCTAGGACAAGATATATCTGGTGTTGAATATCTCTCATCGAAAATAGTCTCGAGGGAAGCTCTTCTGGCAACTCGTGTAAGACCCCAACTTTTATGAATAAAGATGAATTTTCTATAATTATCATTTTTGAATATTATGGAATGAATTTGATATAATGTTATAGTTGTGGGTAATAGTTATAAATTTTGCAAAGTACGCAAGTTGTTATATAATATTCGATTGGTCGGGGAATATTCGTTTTAACAGGGAATATTCGTACGACGACACAATCATTGGTGAACCCCACAACGGAATTATTGTTGGATTGAGAAAATGACAAAAATATTTTATAAAAATAACGGCAGAAATTTATCGTTTACTGTTGAAACACCTGGTGTTAAGACCCCAATTTTTTTTAATAAAGATAATTTTTCTATAAATATCATTTTTGAATATTATGGAATGAATTTGATATAATGTTATAGTTGTGGGTAATATTTATAAATTTTGCTAAGTATGCAAGTTGTTATAAAATATTCGATTGGTCGGGAAATATTCTTTTTGTCGGGAATATTCGTACAAGGACACAATCATTGGTGGACCCCACAATAGAATTATTGTCGGATTGAGAAAATGACAAAAATATTTTATAAATAACGGTGGAGGTGTTATTGTTAAAATTGTTAAACTACCCGGTAGTAAAAGTACAGTAATACGCGTGGTTGCATGTAGCACACGGTATTGATTATTGATGCTTACGTGAGAAGTCACTCATTTATACTCAATTATTGCTACAGTAATTGATGCATCATATCTCTCATATTATTGATTCTATTATTGTCACAGTATCATCTACAATATATGTTATATTATTAAATCAATAATTGAGACGATAAAGTTATTCATATTATTAAATTGCAATATTTACAATGTCTAAAAATTCTATCAAGGAGAGGTTTGGTCACCTAATTGCGCGCCAATAGGGAGAAATCCTTATTGGAAAGCTCCCTCTTTCCTGGGAACAACCTGGTTACCAAATATTGTGAGTTATAATATTAATGATGAATAAGTTCGTGTTGATTAAAGATGAATTTGATAGTTTCATTGTATTGGAATTATTTGTGTTAGTAGAAATCGACATTTATTCCGATGATAATTGATGTCTGGAGGTTATATTATTCAATCGGGTATTTGGAGAACTTTTTGTGTCAGAGTACTATTCACGAATTACTATTCATGAGTTACTATTCACGAGTTACTATTCACCCAGTACTATTCACTCTAGTATTGTGCATTCGGGTATTTGGGTACAATATTATTCCATGAGGAGATGTGCTAATTTTTGAGACCGTTGGTTGAAGTTATATTAGTGAATCAATATGGACCTCTGGTGGAAAGTTATAATAGTGAATCAATATGGATCACTGGTTTAAAGTTTTAATAGTAAATCAGTATGGACCGTTGCTTTAAGTTTTAATAGTAAATCAATCTGAACCGTCCGTTTAAAAGTAAATCAATCTGGACCGTTCAGGAATTAGTTACTATTCAATCCATTCTTCTATAAATAGAAGCTCATTCCTTCATTATTTCTTACGAATTCACTGAAACTCTAGAGAAAGAAATTATGGAGAGAAAGAAGAAGAGTATTCTGCTACTTCACTACTTCAATATCCAGTGTCTTTTACGGTAAGGAGTGTTATTCTTTTTTATTCATGAAGAGAACTACTGTTATTCCATTCTTTATTATTCTGTTGGAATAACCTGTATACGCGGCATACCCTATACTTGGTGAAATCCTTATGTTATTCCATTCTTTATTATTCTGTTGGAATATCCTGTCTGTGCATTTTACGCCGGACCTGGTTCCGTCTTTATTATTCTGTTGGAATAACCTGTATACGCGGACTCCCCTATACTTGGTGAAATCCTTATGTTATTCCATTTTTTATTATTCTGTTGGAATATCATGTCTGTGCATTTTACGCTGGACCTGGTTCCATATTTATTATTCTGTCGGAATATCCTGTCTTTGCGTTTACGCTGGACCTGGTTCCATATTTATTATTCTGTTGGAACAACCTGCCTGGGCTATCTATCACATGTCTGGTGATTTCTTTTGTTATTCCATTCCTTATTATACTCAGTTGGTTAAAGTTTTGACTTCTATATTCCATGAAATTAGTGGAATATCATTGATATTTGCGCTTCATCCAGTATCTTTTCATGGAAATATTCTTTTGAGCATTCTTGAATTTTACTCTACAAAGAAGTATCATGTTCATAATTTGGACGTTATTAGTTCCTGGATAAACTAATTCTTGAACTTGTTTTATTGAATTCTTATATCATTGTCATCATCCTCATGTTTATATTTTTTAAAATCATCTATGGCCTGTAGTGCATAGATGGACTTGGTATGATTATGACCAGGGATTATTCGGTATAATCATGACCGTAATATTACAAATGATGTGGTAAAAGTCCTCACTGGCCCGTAGTGCATTGATGGACAGTTGTTGGCATGATCATGACCATTGATGAATACATGAATATCCTTGGCCCATAGTGCATGGATAATTTGTGGTCGTGACCCTAATGAATATCCTTGGCCGTAGTGCAGGGATGATGTGGATTATTTATTAAGCTGAGTCTCAGCGATAAAAGTGATGAAAAACTTTTTAAATCATAAAAGATAGTAGATTTTATTCTCTATTTGACTCTTTTAATGGATTGCTTATTCCACTACAGTTAAACTTGTTGTCTATTGTATTTTATCAGTTTAACATTGTTGAAGGCTAATGATAATTTATCATGTATTATCTTAGTCATAATATTTCTTACTGGGCTAGTTGAGATCACCCTTTCTTTCACTGTTCTCTTCAGGAAATGAGAACGTAACAGGGACTAGTCGGGGAACGAAGTAATGGTCCAGATGATTGTATTAGTATTCCTCACTATTTTGATAAATAGTGTGACAATAAATGTAATGAGGACTTATTCTGAGAGTGGATATTGTCTAGAAGACAATATTTGTATTAAAACTCACAGCTTTCTTGTTGTATATTAAAGATTGTATTTGTATTCTGCACCATGTATCTGGCGACCCAAGATGGGTGATGTATACCTATTTTGGGGGTGTCACAACAGGAATACGCGTAGTTGCATAGTAGCACACGGTATTGATTATTGATGCTTACGTGAGAAGTCACTCAGTTTTGTTCAATTATTGCTTCAGTAATTGTTGCATAGTATCTCACGTTAATTGATTCAATTATTATCGATATTTTATATATTATTAAATCAATAATTGAGACTATGAAGATATTAATATTATTATTTGCAATATTAACGATGTCTAGAAGTTCTGCCAAGGAGAGGTTTTGTCACCTAATTAGGCGTCAATAGGGAGAAATCCTTATTGAAAAGCCCCCTCTTTCCTGAGAACGACCTGGTCGATTAATAGTGTGAATTATAATAATGATGTTGAAGTTTTGTTTTATTAGTATTATTAATGTAATGAAACAAAAAAGCTTTTTATATAAAACAGAATACTTTTATAAATTTATTCGTTTTATTAGACTATAAATAGAATATATTATATTCTATTATGCATAGTATTTTGCATAGTAAAATCTTTTTATATAAAACAAAATACTTTTATAAATTTATTCGTTTTATTAGACTATAAATAGAATATATTATATTTTATTATGCATAGTATTTGCATTGTGCCTTAATAGTGTTTGCATAGTAAAATCTTTTATATAAAACAGAATACTTTTATAAAGTTATTCGTTTTATTATATTATAAATAGAATATATTATATTTTATTTAAAAGATTTTGTTTTATTGGAATATTTTATAGTAAAACAATCTGGACTGTCCGTTTAAAAGTAAATCAATCTGGACCGTTCAGGAATTAGTTACTATTCAGTCCATTCTCCTATAAATAGAAGCTCATTCTTCATTATTTCTTACGAATTCACTGAAACTCTAGAGAGAGAAACTATAGAGAGAAAGAAGAAAAGTATTCTGCTACTTCACTACTCCTATATCTAGTTTGTTCTAAGGTAGGGGGTATTATTTCTTTCATATTTATGAAGAGAACTTCTGTTATTCTATTTTTTTTATTCTGTTGGAATAACATGTATACGCTGTGACGCCCCCAAAATAGGTTCATTCCATCCAACCCATTCTTAGTTGCCAAATACATGATACAGTAATAACTACAACATCATTAATACAATTGTAGTGCAAAATATGACAACACAAATACTGTGAGTTTAAATACAAATATTATCTTCTAGACAATATCCACACTCAAATAAAGTCCTCATTATAATTATTCATATAATATTTTACAAAAATAGTGAGGACTGCTAAAACATCTTTCTAGAACCATCACTCCATACCCCGGCTAGATCCTGCTCTATTCTCACCTCCTGAAGAAAAATGGAACAAAAAGGACAAGGGTGAGCTCAACTAGCCCAGTAAAGAATATTATGACTAAGATAATATACAAAAAATAATCCTTAGTCTTCAACAGGGAAAAATTTGATAGAATATAATCGACAACAAGTTTTAGATCAACAACTGCAGCGAAAACAACAATTCATTAGAAGAGTTAAGTAGAGAATGAAATCTACTATCATCTATGAATTTAAAAGTCCATCATCAATATTTTATCCCTGTAACATCAATCAATATACATCTTTACACTACGGGCCAAAGATATTCATTTGTATCACCAGTTGGTCATTTTCATCTCAACATCTGTTCATCTTTGCACTACGGGCCAAAGATATTCATCAGGTAATCATTCATCTTTGCACTACAGGCCAAAGATATTCATCAAGTACCACCATTAAGGACTGAGGATGATAAAAATATTTTAGAGAACGAATCCATTATGACAAAAGGACAAATATTAGGGATTCGTATTTCGGTTTATCCAAATTCAATAATACTCCATAATAACCAAGTGTGAAGTAGAATTCAAAAATAAAGATCAAAACATGGATACAATCAAAGATAGTAACCATAAAAGACATCTGGGACGAAAAAGAGAAAATTTTATTTTTCAGTGAATAGTGTTGTTATTCGTGAATAGTGTCGTATACGTGAATAGTAACCCTGACACAAAATTTCCAAATTTGATTAAAAAGTTCAAACCAATATTTTGGCATAATGATATTGAAGAAAATAATATCATTTAAGAAGAAAATAACATCCCTTACCTCAAAGAATCAGTACTTCGGAATGAAAGGTCGGAAGTGATGCTGGATGAAACTTGTACTGAACAGCAACTCTCAAAGTATCTAAATACTCACAAAATACGCTCGATAATATAGAGAGAGAAAGAGAGAATGCTTATGTTTCTGGTGTGATTTTTAATTCTAATTTAGCCCTCTATTTATAGGAAAATGTTAGCACGCCGAAACAGACTTGACCTGCTACCCGATGGCTTTACCTGCTACTATTGCCACCCACCACATTTGAAATAAAATTCAGCATATTTTTTCACCAACCACAAGTGGGGCCCACTCAATTCTAGAATTTTCCACCAAAATCATTTATAAACCTAATTTCTAAATCAGTCACCTCTTAAAATTCATAACAAATCATACGTTCATTTTTAACGGTTCAAAATTTATGGACATATACTCAACTTATATATGTATAACATATCCAAAAATCACAATGATCCAACGGTCAGATTAAAAATTATAACTCACGCAATATATCGTAAAAATATTGATTTGATTTTTAATACCTCCATTCCGACAAACATACTGATAAAACACATCAACATTAAATCCTTCAATTATAACCACATAAAATAAATAAATCCATCATTTATATCCACATCAAATAAATATTTCCTTATCATATAAATTAATAATTAATTATTCACAAATAATATTATAGAATCACAATTATGACAACCAGGCCGTTCCCAGGAAAGAGGGGGCTTTCCAATAAGGATTTCTCCTTACTGGGGCGCAATTAGGTGACCAAACCTCTCCTTAGACAGAACTTTCTAGACATTGCCAATAATGTTATCTAATAATATTATTCAAATAATATGAATTATTGATCTGATAATGGGAAATACTGTGCAGTGATAATTATTAAAACAACAATAATATAAAATATCAATGCAGCAATTATTAAATCAATAAAATAAAATATTGAAAAGTAATTACTGTAACAATTATTGAGTAGTGCATTCTTATGTACGAATCAATAATTCAAAAATACTGTGCAATACCGTGTGCTACTGTGCAACCATGTGTATTACTGTATTTTAACCACCGGGTATTCCAACAGTGTTAACGGTAACAACTTCGTCGTTATTTATAAAAACTCAAACTTGTCGTTTTCTTCATCCGACAGTTATTCTGTTATGAGGCCCACGAATGACTGTGCCATCGTACGAATATTACCGACAAAAAGAATATTCCACGACCAAACGAATATTCCCCGACAACAATGAATATTTTATAACCACTTGCTTATTTTGTAAAATTTGCACATTTCACCCATAACCAAAGTATTATATCAAATTAACTCCTTATTATTTCAAGATAATAAATAGAGAAAATTTAATTTTATTTATAAAAATTCAGGGTCTTACATACGCGGTCTATCCTATACTTGGTGAAATTCTTCTATTATTCCATTCTTTATCATTACGTTGGAATAACCTGTCTATTTGAAGTACCTCATATATGGTGAAATTTTTCTGTTATTCCATTCTTTATTATTCTGTTGGAACATCCTTTCTGTGCGTTTACGCATGACCTGGTTCCGTTATTTATTATTCTTTTGGAACATCCTGTCGGTGCGAATTTCGCCTGACCTGGTTCCGTTATTTATTATTCTGTTGGAATATCCTGTCGGTGTGTTTACGCATGACCTGGTTCCGTTATTTATTATTTTATTGGAATAACCTGTCTGTGCGGTCTATCGCATGCATGGTGATTTATTTTGATATTCCATTCTTTATTATACTCAGTTGGTTAAATTTTTGACTTTTATACTCCATGAAATTAGTAGAATATTCTTGATATTTGCGCTTCATCCAGTATCTTTTTATGGAAATATTCTTCTAAGCATTCTTGAATTTTACTCTACAAAGAAGTATCATGTTGACAATTTGGACGTTATTTAATTCTGGATAAATTAATTCTTGAACTTGTTTTATTGGATTCTTATATCATTGTCATCATCCTCATGCTTATATTATGTTGAAAGTCATCTGTGGCCTGTTGTGTATGGATGGACTTGGTATGATTATGACCAGGGATTAATCGGTATAATCATGACCATAATGTTACAAATGATGTGGTAAAAGTCCTCATTGGCCCGTATTGCATTGATGGACAGTTGTTGGCATGATCATGACCATTGATGAATACACGAATATCCTTGGCCCGTAGTGCATGGATAATTTACGGTTGTGATACTAATGAATATCCTTGGCCGTAGTGCAGGGATGATATGGATTATTTATTAAGCTGAGTCCCAACAATAAAAGTGATGAAAACCTTTTAAATCATAAAAGATAATAGATTTTATTCTCTACTTGACTCTTTTAATGGATTGCTTGTTCCGCTGCAGTTAAGCTTGATGTTTGTTATATTGTATCAGTTTAACACTGTTGAAGGCTAACGATAATTTATTCTGTATTATCTTAGTCATAATATTTCTTATTGGGCTAGTTGAGCTCACCCTTTTACTTCATTGTTCTCTTCAGGAAATGAGAACGTAGCAGGGACTAGTGGGGGAACGGAGTGATGGTCCAGATAATAGCATTAGTAGTCCTCACTATTCTGTTAAATAGTGTGATAATAAATGTAATGAGGACTCAATTGAGTGTGGATATTGTCTAGATGACAATATTTTTATTAAAACTCACAGCATATGTTTTGTCGTATTTTACACGACTGTTGTATAATTAAGTTGTATTTGAATTTTGTACCATATATTTGACGACTCAAGATGGGTGATGTATACCTATTTTGGGGGCATCACAGTTGGTATCAAAGTTTAGGGATATGATCCCTGGCTAAGATGTGAGACAAGAACTAGGAGGGGAGAGACGGGGAATTCCTTCGCTAGTATGACATACCTAAGTTTATTTGGTATTTAATTGGTCGGTCAGAGTATAGGGATAATATGTGATATGTTAATTAACCCTTGTTTTGTGGTAGTATTTGAAAATGACATCCGAGAATGTTGAGAACATCAACGGAGCACAGGAGACCGTTGAGTCTCCACAGATCAATAATCAGGATAATGTGCATCAGGAAGGCGACAATCCTTATGTAAACAACAACACTGACCAAATGATGAATGATGGAATGTTCAGAGACTTTATGCAATTCATGCAACAACAGGCAAGAGCGGCTCCTGTCCAAAATACAGGTGGAAACACTGGCAACTCTCAGACGGTCATCGCTAAGCATTTCAAGGAACTAGGACCACCGGAGTTTTTTAGAGAGCCAAAACCACTTAAGGCGGAGAATTGGATAAAGCAAATCTGCAAGATATTTGATGTCTTGGGATGCTCCAAGGAGCAAAAGGTTCCCTTTGCCACCTTCATGTTGCGAGCAGAGGCAGATTACTAGTGGGAATCTGTAAAACATACTCAACCTGCCGCACTGAAGATTACTTAGAAGAAGTTCCAAGAATTTTTCAACGACAAGTATTTTCCCGAAAGTATTCGTCACATGAAAGAAGTAGAGTTCATCAAGCTGGAGCAAAACAACATGACTATGTCGTAGTACGAAGTCAAGTTTGCCGAGTTGTCCCAGTTTGCATCCCATTTGTTTGATATTGAGGAGAGAATGACGTGAATGTTTTTAAGAGATTTAAAACCCGAGATACGTCAATATCTTATCTCTCATAAACTGTGTTTGTATTCAGATGTTGCTAATAGGGCTCAGTTATTGGAGCACGTTAATGGGTCAACCCAACCAAAAGAGAGCAGCCGACAAAATGATAATACTAGTAATAGTAGTCATCGAAGCGGTGACAATAAGCGTGGAGGGAATCAATATGCCAGAAATTGTAACCACTTCGGTGGTAATCATGGCCAAAACAATAAGAATGGACATTTCAAGAAGAGGAGATTCAACAATTAAGGAAAGACGTTAGCACCAGCATCCGTTATTCAGGAAGGAGAACGACCACCTATCATATGCTTCAAATACGGAGGGGAGGGACACATCAGTCCAAACTGTGCGATGTCGTCCAAAGCATATTATAATTATGGAAGAGAAGGTCACCTAGCCCAATTTTGTCGTTCACCAAAGACAAGTTCAGCTAGGATGGAGGCACCAAAAAATGTCCTAGAAAAGTCAAAGTCAGTAACGCAAGGGAGAGCGTTTGTCGTGACCTCCCAGAAAGCAAGGAACCCAAACGAGGTCATCACGGGTAAGCTTATCATAAAATCTAGCAAAGTTTATACCTTATTTGATATCGGTTCTACCCATTCTTTTATTTCTCCTACTTGCGCTCAACGTTTAAATTTGACTCCGGAGAAATTAGACTTTGACTTATCTGTTGAAACTCTGTTGGGAGAAACCTTCATTACATCCACTGTTTATAAGTCTTGTTTGGTTCAAATCGGTACCCTCACATTACCTGTCGATCTTATTTCATTGAAAATACTTGCATTTGACGTAATTCTAGGGATTGATTGGTTAACTACTCATCATGCAAAAATTGATTATTTTCGTAAGGTTGTTAGCTTTCATATTCCTAACCAACCTATTATGCGAATTCAAGCAACCAAACCATTAAAATCAATCACTGTCATCTCAATCCATAAAGCTATTCGTTTATTGAAAAACGGATGTCAAGCTTTCTTAGCTCATATCACGGATCTAAACAAAAATACGTCAGTTTTGAATGATATTTCTATTGTTAATAAATCTTCTGATGTATTCCTTGAAGAACTTCCAGGACCACCCCCAGGACGTGAAATTAAATTTTGTATCGACCTTGAACCTGGTACAAAACCCATTTCCAAAGTTCCATATCGAATGGCTCCTATTGAACTTCAGGAGTTAAAGACCCAACTGCAGGATTTGTTAGACACCAATTTCATTCGTCCTAGTACGTCTCCTTGGGGTGCTCATGTTCTATTCGTGAAGAAGAAAGATGGGAGTATGCGACTTTGTATTGATTATCGGGAGTTGAACCATGTCACTATCAAAAAATAGATATCCATTGCCTCGCATTGATGACCTGTTTGACCAGTTGCAAGGCGCCAAATTTTTTTCAAATATTGATCTTCGTTCTGGATATCACCAATTGAAGATTAGAACTGATGAAATTCCAAAGACGGCTTTCAGAACTCGGTACGGGCATTATGAATTCCTAGTCATGTCTTTTGGATTGACTAATGCTCCTGCTGCCTTCATGGATATGATGAACTGAGTATTCAAGGAATATTTAGATCACTTTGTGGTTGTCTTTATTGATGACATCCTTATTTATTCCAAAATCCGTGAAGATCATGAGCAACACTTGAGGCTGATACTTCAAAAGCTTCGTTAATATAAGCTTTATGCCAAGTTGAAGAAATGCGAGTTCTGGCTTGAGAAAGTAGCATTCCTTGGGCACGTGGTATCAAGTCATGGAATATCTATTGACCCAGCAAAGATTAAAGCTATTCAAAGCTGGGAGCAACCTAAATCAGTTACCAAAGTACGTAGCTTTCTCGGCTTAGCTGGTTATTATCGGAGATTTGTAGAAGGATTTTCTAGAATCGCTACTCCCTTAACTCAGCTGACTCAGAAAGATACAAAATTCGATTGAAACGAGGAATGTGAGAAGAGTTTTCAAGAACTCAAGAGAAGAGTCATTTCAGCACCTTTTCGGACAATACCATCTGGCTCGGAGGGATTTGTCATCTATAGTGATGCTTTAGGCAAAGGGTTAGGATGTGTTCTCATGCAACATGGGAAAGTCATAGCCTATGCCTCTTGACAACTCAAAGAATATGAGGGGAATTATCCTGCTCATGATCTAGAGTTGGTAGCTGTTGTCTTCGCACTTAAAATTTAGAGGCATTACTTGTATGTAGAGAAAGTGGAGATCTTTACGGAACATAAAATCCTCAAATATTTCTTCACTCAAAAGGAACTCAACATGCCACAACGAAGTTGGCATGAACTGTTGAAAGATTATGATCATACCATCCAATACCATCCTGGAAAAGTGAACGTGGTAGCTGACGCATTGAGTAGAAGATCATATGCGGGTACGAGTGTGATATTGTCAATGCAGAGGCCCATTTTGTATGACTTGCAAAGGATGAAGATAGAGATAAAGACTCCAGGGACCCACGTGATGATGGCTAAAATACGAGTAGAACCGACTTTAATCGATAAAGTTAAAGTTGCTCAAGCTACATACTTGGAGATGATGCATATAAGGAAGAAGGTACAAGAAGGTGCTATGCCAGAAGCAAGAATCGATGAAGAAGGAATACTTCGAGTCAACTCCAGACTTTGTGTTCCTAACGATCCTGATTTAAAGTATAAAATCATGATGAAGGTGCACAACACACCGTTTGCAATCCATCTGGGAGTACCAAAATGTATCATGATCTTCGACATACATTTTGGTGGGGCAATATGTAGAGAGAGATAGCGCTATTTATCTCAAGGTGTTTAACTTGTCAACAAGTCAAGGCAGAGCATCAAGTACCAAAAGGTCCATTGCAACCAATTGAAATTCCAGAATGGAAGTGGGAGCACATTACCATGGATTTCTTTACTGGTCTTCCCAAGGTTTCTAAAGGCATAGATGTAATTTCGGTCATTGTTGATAGATTAACCAAATCTGCTCATTTCTTACTAATACGAGAAACTTATACACTTGAACATCTTGTTCGTATGTACATAAATGAGATTGTAAGATTGCATGGTATGCCAGTATTCATAATTTCTGATCGAGACCCAAGATTCATTTCACGATTTTGGGTTAGTTTATAAAAAGCTATGGGCACGGATTTATGATATAGTTTGGCATATCATCCTCAGAAGGGTGGACAATCAGAGAGGACTATTCAAACTCTTGAAGATTTATTAAGACTATGTGTCCTTGACTTCAAGGAAAGTTGGGACAAGTTCGTATCATTGGTGGAGTTTTCTTACAACAATAGTTATCAAACAAGTATCGGCATGACTCCATTCGAGGCATTGTATGGAAGAAAGTGTTGTTCTCCAGTATGCTGGGATGAGGTGGGTGAAGCAACGTTGTTGCGACCGGAGTTGGTACGTATGACTACGGAAAAGATTCAAACGATCTGACAACGTATAAAAACCTCACAAGACCGACAAAAGAGTTATGCTGATATTCATCGAAAGGACGTGGAATTCGATATTGGAGATCATGTGTTGTTGTGTGTTCCTCCATGGAAATGAGTTGCAAGATTTAGAAAGAGAGGAAAGCTCAATCCTCGATTCATTGGCCCATTTTTAATCCTCGGTCGAGTAGGGACTGTAGCCTATAGACTCACTTTACCGCCAAGTATGTCTCGTGTTCATAACGTTTTTCATATATCCATATTACGTAAATATGTGAAAGACCTGAACCACATTATTGAGTTAGAACCAGACGAAATAGCGGAAGATTTAACGTATGAAGAGGTTCCTGTTCAAATCTTGGATAAGAAGGAATATATTCTACGCTCCAAGGTTATACCTCAAGTTAAAGTTTTATAGAGGAACCACGATGTTGAGGAAATGACCTGGGAGTTAGAATCTGAAATGAAATCAAGGTATCCTTACCTCTTTGACATACCAGGTACGTACCCTAATTTCGAGGGTGAAATTTCATAAGAAGGGGAGATTGTAAGACCCTAACTTTTATGATAAAGATGAATTTTCTATAATTATCATTTTTGAATATTATGGAATGAATTTGATATAATGTTATAGTTCTGGGTAATAGTTATAAATTTTGCAAAGTACGCAAGTTGTTATATAATATTCGATTGGTCGGAGAATATTCTTTTTGTCGGGAATATTCATACGACGACGCAATCATTGGTGGACCCCACAACGGAATTATTATCGGATTGAGAAAATGACAAAAATATTTTATAAAAATAACGGCGGAAGTTTTATCGTTAACTGTTGAAACACACGGTATTAAATGTACAAGAATACGCGTGGTTGCATAGTAGAACACGGTATTGTCTATTGATGCTTACGTGAGAAGTCACTCAGTTTTTTTCAATTATTGCTTCAGTAATTGTTGCATAGTATCTCACGTTAATTGCTTCAATTATTGTCGATATGTTATGTATTATTAAATCAATAATTGAGACGACGAAGTTATTAATATTATTATTTGTAATATTAACGATGTCTATAAGTTCTGCCAAAGAGAGGTTTGGTCACCTAATTGCGCGCCAATAGGGAGAAATCCTTATTGGAAAGCCCCCTCTTTCTTGGGAACGACCTAGTCGATTAATAGTATGAATTATAATAATGATGATGAAATTTTGTTTTATTAGTATTATTAATGTAATAAAACAGAAAGACTTTTTATATAAAATAGAATACTTTTATAAAGTTATTCGTTTTATTAGACTATAGATAGAATATATTATATTCAATTATGCATAGTATTTTGCACAATAAAATCTATTTATATAAAACAGAATACTTTTATAAAGTTATTCGTTTTATTAGACTATAAATAGAATATATTATATTTTATTATGCATAGTATTTTCATAGTGCCTGTATAGTATTTGCATAGTAAAATCTTTTTATATAAAACAGAATACTTTTATAAAGTTTTTTGTTTTATTATATTATAAATAGAATATATTATATTTTATTTAAAAGGTTTTGTTTTATTAGAATATTTTATAATAAACCAATCTGAACCGTCCATTTAAAAGTAAATCAATCTGGACCGTTCAGGAATTAGTTACTATTCAGTCCATTCTCCTATAAATAGAAGCTCATTCCTTCATTATTTCTTACAAATTCACTGAAACTCTAGAGAGAGAAACTATAAAGAGAAAGAAGAAAAGTATTCTGTTACTTCACTACTGAGCATTCTTGAATTCTTGAAGAAATTAGTGGAATATCCTTGATATTTGCGCTTCATCTAGTATCTTTTCATGGAAATATTCTTCTGAGCATTCTTGAATTTTACTCTACAAAGAAGTATTATGTTGACAATTTGGACGTTATTAGTTCCTGGATAAATTAATTCTTGAACTTGTTTTTTTGAATTCTTATATCATTGTCATCATCTTCATGTTTATATTATGTTGAAAGTCATCTGCGGCCTGTAGTGCATAGATGGACTTGGTATGATTATGACCAGGGATTAATCGGTATAATCATGACCGTAATGTTACAAATGATGTGATAAAAGTCCTCATTGGCCCGTAGTGCATTGATGGACAGTTGTTGGCATGATCATGACCATTGATGAATACACGAATATCCTTGGCCCGTAGTGCATGGATAATTTGTGGTTGTGATACTAATTAATATCCTTGGCCGTAGTGCAGGGATGATGTGGATTATTTATTAAGCTGAGTCCCAGCGATAAAAGTGATGAAAACCCTTTTAAATCATAAAAGATAGTAGATTTTATTCTCTACTTGACTCTTTTAATGGATTGCTTGTTCCGCTGCAGTTAAACTTGATGTTTGTTATATTGTATCAGTTTAACACTGTTGAAGGCTAACGATAATTTATTATGCATTATCTTAATCATAATATTTTTTACTGGCTAGTTGAGCTCACCCTTTTACTTCATTGTTCTCTTCAGGAAATGAGAACGTAGCAGGGACTAGTGGGGGAACGGAGTGATGGTCCAGATAATTGCATTAGTAGTTCTCACTATTCTGTTAAAAAGTGTGATAATAAATGTAATGAGGACTCAATTGAGTGTGGATATTGTCTAGATGACAATATTTGTATTAAAACTCACAGCATATGTTTTGTCGTATTTTACACGACTGTTGTATAATTAAGTTGTATTTGAATTTTGTACCATATATTTGGCGACTCAAGATGGGTGATGTATACCTATTTTGGGGGCATCACAGTTGGTATCAAAGTTTAGGGATATGATCCCTGGCTAAGATGTGAGACAAGAACTAGGAGGGGAGAGACGGGGAATTCCTTCGCTAGTATGACATACCTAAGTTTATTTGGTATTTAATTGGTCGGTCAGAGTATAGGGATAATATGTGATATGTTAATTAACCCTTGTTTTGTGGTAGTATTTGAAAATGACATCCGAGAATGTTGAGAACATCAACGGAGCACAGGAGACCGTTGAGTCTCCACAGATCAATAATCAGGATAATATGCATCAGGAAGGCGACAATCCTTATGTAAACAACAACACTGACCAAATGATGAACGATGGAATGTTCAGAGACTTTATGCAATTCATGCAACAACAGGCAAGAGCGGCTCCTGTCCAAAATACAGGTGGAAACACTGGCAACTCTCAGACGGTCACCGCTAAGCATTTTTAAGGAACTAGAACCACAGGAGTTTTTTGGAGAGCCAAAACCACTTAAGGCGGAGAATTGGATAAAGCAGATCTGCAAGATATTTGATGTCTTGGGATGCTCCGAGGAGCAAAAGGTTCCCTTTGCCACCTTCATGTTGCGAGCAGAGGCAGATTACTAGTGGGAATCTGTAAAACATACTCAACCTGCCGCACTGAAGATTACTTGGAAGAAGTTCCAAGAATTTTTCAACGACAAGTACTTTCCCGAAAGTATTCGTCACATGAAAGAGTTAGAGTTCATCAAGCTGGAGCAAAACAACATGATTGTGTCGCAGTACGAAGTCAAGTTTGCCGAGTTGTCCCAGTTTGCGTCCCATTTATTTGATATTGAGGAGAGAATGACGTGAATGTTTTTAAGAGGTTTGAAACCCGAGATACGTCAATATCTTATCTCTCATAAATTGTGTTTGTATTCAGATGTTGTTAATAGGGCTCAGTTATTGGAGTGCGATAATGAGTCAACCCAACCAAAAGAGAGCATCCGACAAAATGATAATACTAGTGATAGCAGTCATCGAAACGGTGACAATAAGCGTGGAGGGAATCAATATGCTAGAAATTGTAACCACTTCAGTGGTAATCATGGCCAAAACAATAAGAATAGACATTTTAAGAATAGGAGATTCAACAATTATGGAAATACGTTAGCACCAGCACCCGTTGTTCAGGAAGGAGAACGACCACCTACCATATGCTTCAAATACGGAGGGGAGGGACACATCAGTCCAAACTGTGCGATGTCATCCAAAACATGTTATAATTGTGGAAGAGAAGGTCACCTAGCCCGATTTTGTCGTTCACCGAAGACAAGTTTAGCTAGGATGGAGGCACTAAAAAACGTCCCAGAAAAGTCAAAGCCAATAGTGCAAGGGAGAGCGTTTGTCGTGACCTCCCAGAAAGCAAAAACCCAAACGAGGTCATCACGTGTAAGCTTATCATAAAATCTAGTGAAGTTTATACCTTATTTGATATCGGTTCTACCCATTCTTTTATTTCTCCTACTTACGCTCAATGTTTAAATTTGACTCCGAAGAAATTAGACTTTGACTTATCTGTTAAAACTCCGTTGGGAGAAACCATCATTACATCCACTGTTTATAAGTCTTGTTTGGTTCAAATCGGTACCCTCACATTACCTTCCGATCTTATTTCATTGAAAATACTTGCATTTGACTTAATTCTAGGGATTGATTGGTTAACTACTCATCATGCAAAAATTGATTATTTTTGTAAGGTTGTTAGCTTTCATATTCCTAACCAACCTATTATGCGAATTCAAGCAACCAAACCATTAAAATCAATCACTGTCATCTCAATCCATAAAGCTATTCGTTTATTAAAAAACGGATGTCAAGCTTTCTTAGCTCATATCACGGATCTAAACAAAAATACGTCAGTTTTGAATGATATTTCTATTGTTAATAAATCTTCTGATGTATTCCTTGAAGAACTTCCTGGCCCACCCCTAGAACGTGAAATTAAATTTTGTATCGATCTTGAACCCGGTACAAAACCCATTTCCAAAGCCCCATATCGAATGGCTCATATTGAACTTCAGGAGTTAAAGACCCAACTGCAGGATTTGTTAGACATCAATTTCATTCGTCCTAGTACGTCTCCTTGGGGTGCTCATGTTCTATTCGTGAAGAAGAAAGATGGGAGTATGCGACTTTGTATTGATTATCGGGAGTTGAACCATGTCACTATCAAAAATAGATATCCATTGCCTCGCATTGATGACCTGTTTGACCAGTTGCAAGGCGCCAAATTTTTTTCAAAGATTGATCTTCGTTCCGAATATCACCAATTGAAGATTAGAAATGATGACATTCCAAAGAAGGCCTTCAGAACTCGGTACGGGCATTATGAATTCCTAGTCATGTCTTTTGGATTGACTAATGCTCCTGCTGCCTTCATGGATATGATGAACCGAGTATTCAAGGAATATTTAGATAACTTTGTGGTTGTCTTTATTGATGACATCCTTATTTATTCCAAAAGCCGTGAAGATCATGAGCAACACTTGAGGCTGATACTTCAAAAGCTTCGTTAATATAAGCTTTATGCCAAGTTGAAGAAATGCGAGTTCTGGCTTGAAAAAGTAGCATTCCTTGGGCACGTGGTATCAAGTCATGGAATATCTATTGACCCAGCAAAGATTAAAGCTATTCAAAGTTGGGAGCAACCTAAATCAGTTACCAAAGTACGTAGCTTTCTCAGCTTAGCTGGTTATTATCGGAGATTCATAGAAGGATTTTCTAGAATCGCTACTCCCTTAACTCAGCTGACTCAGAAAGATACAAAATTCGGTTGAAACGAGGAATGTGAGAAAAGTTTTCAAAAACTCAAGAGAAGACTCATTTCAGCACCTGTTCGAACAATACCATCTGGCTCGGAGGGATTTGTCATCTATAGTGATGCTTTAGGCAAAGGGTTAGGATGTGTTGTCATGCAACATGGGAAAGTCATAGCCTATGCCTCTCGACAACTCAAAGAATATGAGGGGAATTATCCTACTCATGATCTAGAGTTGGTAGCTGTTGTCTTCGCACTTAAAATTTAGAGGCATTACTTGTATGTAGAGAAAGTGGAGATCTTTACGGAACATAAAATCCTCAAATATTTCTTCACTCAAAAGGAACTCAACATGCCACAACGACGTTGGCATGAACTGTTGAAAGATTATGATCATACCATCCAATACCATCCTGGAAAAGTGAACGTGGTAGCTGACGCATTGAGTAGAAGATCATATGCGGGTACGAGTGTGATATTGTCAATATAGAGGCCCATTTTGTCAATCTACTCATTTCTTACTAATACGAGAAACTTATACACTTGAACGTCTTGTTCATATGTACATAAATGAGATTGTAAGATTGCATGGTATGCCAGTATCCATAATTTCTGATCGAGACCCAAGATTCATTTCACGATTTTGGGTTAGTTTATAAAAAGCTATGGGCACGGATTTATGATATAGTTCGGCATATCATCCTCAAAAGGGTGGACAATCAGAGAGGACTATTCAAACTCTTGAAGATTTATTAAGACTATGTGTCCTTGACTTCAAGGAAAGTTGGGACAAGTTCGTATCATTGGTGGAGTTTTCTTACAACAATAGTTATCAAACAAGTATCGGCATGGCTCCATTCGAGGCATTGTATGGAAGAAAGTGTTGTTCTCCAGTATGCTGGGATGAGGTGGGTGAAGCAACGTTGTTGGGACCGGAGTTGGTACGTATGACTACGGAAAAGATTCAAACGATCTGACAACGTATAAAAACCTCACAAGACCGACAAAAGAGTTATGCTGATATTCATCGAAAGGACGTGGAATTCGATATTGGAGATCATGTGTTGTTGTGTGTTCCTCCATGGAAATGAGTTGCAAGATTTAGAAAGAGAGGAAAGCTCAATCCTCGATTCATTGGCCCATTTTTAATCCTCGGTCGAGTAGGGACTGTAGCCTATAGACTCGCTTTACCGCCAAGTATGTCTCGTGTTCATAACATTTTTCATATATCCATATTACGTAAATATGTGAAAGACCTGAACCACATTATTGAGTTAGAACCAGACGAAATAACGGAAGATTTAACGTATGAAGAGGTTCCTGTTCAAATCTTGGATAAGAAGGAATATATTCTACGCTCCAAGGTTATACCTCAAGTTAAAGTTTTATAGAGGAACCACGATGTTGAGGAAATGACCTGGGAGTTAGAATCTGAAATGAAATCAAGGTATCCTTACCTCTTTGACATACCAGGTACGTACCCTAATTTCGAGGGTGAAATTTCATAAGAAGGGGAGATTGTAAGACCCTAACTTTTATGATAAAGATGAATTTTCTATAATTATCATTTTTGAATATTATGGAATGAATTTGATATAATGTTATAGTTCTGGGTAATAGTTATAAATTTTGCAAAGTACGCAAGTTGTTATATAATATTCGATTGGTCGGGGAATATTCTTTTTGTCGGGAATATTCATACGACGACGCAATCATTGGTGGACCCCACAACGGAATTATTATCGGATTGAGAAAATGACAAAAATATTTTATAAAAATAACGGCGGAAGTTTTATCGTTAACTGTTGAAACACACGGTATTAAATGTACAAGAATACGCGTGGTTGCATAGTAGAACACGGTATTGATTATTGATGCTTACGTGAGAAGTCACTCAGTTTTTTTCAATTATTGCTTCAGTAATTGTTGCATAGTATCTCACGTTAATTGCTTCAATTATTGTCGATATGTTATGTATTATTAAATCAATAATTGAGACGACGAAGTTATTAATATTATTATTTGTAATATTAACGATGTCTATAAGTTCTGCCAAAGAGAGGTTTGGTCACCTAATTGCGCGCCAATAGGGAGAAATCCTTATTGGAAAGCCCCCTCTTTCTTGGGAACGACCTAGTCGATTAATAGTATGAATTATAATAATGATGATGAAATTTTGTTTTATTAGTATTATTAATGTAATAAAACAGAAAGACTTTTTATACAAAATAGAATACTTTTATAAAGTTATTCATTTTATTAGACTATAGATAGAATATATTATATTCAATTATGCATAGTATTTTGCACAATAAAATCTATTTATATAAAACAGAATACTTTTATAAAGTTATTCGTTTTATTAGACTATAAATAGAATATATTATATTTTATTATGCATAGTATTTTCATAGTGCCTGTATAGTATTTGCATAGTAAAATCTTTTTATATAAAACAGAATACTTTTATAAAGTTTTTTTTTTATTATATTATAAATAGAATATATTATATTTTATTTAAAAGGTTTTGTTTTATTAGAATATTTTATAATAAACCAATCTGAACCGTCCATTTAAAAGTAAATCAATCTGGACCGTTCAGGAATTAGTTACTATTCAGTCCATTCTCCTATAAATAGAAGCTCATTCCTTCATTATTTCTTACAAATTCACTGAAACTCTAGAGAGAGAAACTATAAAGAGAAAGAAGAAAAGTATTCTGTTACTTCACTACTGAGCATTCTTGAATTCTTGAAGAAATTAGTGGAATATCCTTGATATTTGCGCTTCATCCAGTATCTTTTCATGGAAATATTCTTCTGAGCATTCTTGAATTTTACTCTACAAAGAAGTATCATGTTGACAATTTGGACGTTATTAGTTCCTGGATAAATTAATTCTTGAACTTGTTTTTTTGAATTCTTATATCATTGTCATCATCCTCATGTTTATATTATGTTGAAAGTCATCTGCGGCCTGTAGTGCATAGATGGACTTGGTATGATTATGACCAGGGATTAATCGGTATAATCATGACCGTAATGTTACAAATGATGTGATAAAAGTCCTCATTGGCACGTAGTGCATTGATGGACAGTTGTTGGCATGATCATGACCATTGATGAATACACGAATATCCTTAGCCCGTAGTGCATTGATAATTTGTGGTTGTGATACTAATGAATATCCTTGGCCGTAGTGCAGGGATGATATGGATTATTTATTAAGCTGAGTCCCAGCGATAAAAGTGATGAAAACCCTTTTAAATCATAAAAGATATTAGATTTTATTCTCTACTTGACTCTTTTAATGGATTGCTTGTTCCGCTGCAGTTAAACTTGATGTTTGTTATATTGTATCAGTTTAACACTGTTGAAGGCTAACGATAATTTATTATGTATTATCTTAGTCATAATATTTTTTACTGGGCTAGTTGAGCTAACCCTTTTACTTCATTGTTCTCTTCAGGAAATGAGAACGTAGCAGGGACTAGTGGGGGAACAGAGTGATGGTCCAGATAATAGCATTAGTAGTCCTCACTATTCTATTAAATAGTGTGATAATAAATGTAATGAAGACTCAATTGAGCGTGAATATTATCTAGATGACAATATTTGTATTAAAACTCACAGCATATGTTTTGTCGTATTTTACACTACTGTTGTATAATTAAGTTGTATTTGAATTTTGTACCATGTATTTGGCGACTCAAGATGGGTGATGTATACCTATTTTGGGGGCGTCACAACTCATGCACATCGACTGAAACTTCAGTGCTTTTTTCTGTTAAACTATTCCCACAAGAAAGTAGAACATACATCACATCTTCTTGATCAGCTTCCGATAGGAATCTACTCACGGACAATAGGTTCGGATTCCCAACTGCTCGAGCCGAACTGTCTTCTTCTCACCGAGGTCCTAACACAACCTTCTTCCCTTTAATCCTAAGGGAATATGTATTCTTTCGACCATTATGAATAACGCTTCGGTCATATTGCCAAGGTCGGCCCAACAACACATGACATGCATCCATAGATACCACATCACATAAAGCATTATCAAAATATTTATTGCTGATGGAAAAAGACACTAAGCACTTTTTATCCACTATTACTTCATTACCTTTTTTTAACCACGACAACTTATATGGTTTAGGATGCCGATCCATTTTCAACTGTAATATCTTGACAGCCTCTTCAGACATTATGTTCTCACAACTGCCACCGTCAATGATTAACTTGCAGACTTTATTTGTTATGGTGCAAGTTGTTTGAAAGTTATTGGTTCTCAACCAATCCTCTTCGGAATCACCTTTATGAGTTGGTAGACTCTTACGAACGACCGGGGTCTCTTGGCTATCTTCATACGATCCATTCTCCTCTTCATTGCCATAATCATATTTGCCATACTCAGGTTCTCTATAAGGTTCTCCTTCATCTTCATATTCGCCATAATTTTCTTCTTCATCTGTATATTCATCATAAATTTCTTCTTCATCTGCATATTCATCATATGCAGATTCTCCATACTCATCTACTTCTTCCTCAACCAATTGTTCTTCATCAAAATCGGAATTAAAATTATAAAATTCCTCATCACGATCAAGGTGCGAGAAATATTCTGGGACTTCCTCAGTCGGATACTGTCCACGAGAATAATACTCTTCCTCGTCACGATCAAGGTGTGGGACTTCCTCAATCGAAAACTGTCCACGATAGTGACCAAGGTGCGGGACTTCCTCCTTCAAAACTTATCCACGTCAACCCTGATTCAACGCCTTAAGACACCAGGTTAACTCTGCAACCTGTCTTTGTAAATCCTCAATCATTGTGTCTTGAATGTTACGATCCTGGTGCAGGACTTCCTCAGCCGGAATCTATCCTCTACGACCACGACCACCAGCCATTAAAATCGATGAGTCTATTCCCAGAAAGATACTTGAGCTTTGATACCAACTGACGCCAGGCGGGATAGTGATTATTCTGCGGGCTGGTAAACAATTGAATTCACTAATAAAGGAACAAGAGATTCACCGAAAAACACAGAGAAACTCTTTCTCTAATGTGTAAATTTATATTTATCAAAAATCAAAATCTATCTAATTCAACCCACAAGTCGGGTTTATATATAGCTAGTAAAACTTTCTCTCCAAGTCACTCTAGAATCTTTTTAGAGATATGAAAATAAAATTCTCCTAGAGATACGGAAAGATATCCTAACAAACTTCCTAAAAATACGGAAATAAAATCTTAAAAAATAACAACTTGCTAATAATAAAATGTTATTAATTAAAGAACTAATTAATAATAATAATATAATAATAAAGTCCATCAACTTTTGAAGTCACGACACCTCTTCGGAAGACGTTCGCCACACCCGAAGACATGACGCCATTCGAAGTCGAAGTCATGACGCTATCCGAAGCCGAACTCCGACCCCGAAGACACAGACTGAACGCTTGACCCCGAAGTCAACTGATACCGTTGCGCTGATTCTTTAACTTTTGGTCCTTTAGCATCATCGTAGTACTATCCGACCATTCAGGATCTTCGGTCAGAAATCCTCCTGCATCAGCCAGGGGCGGATCTACGCTAGGGGCAGGGGTGGCACCTGCCCCCACTAAATTTATGTCCACGTGTTTGTGCCCTCCATGCATCCCTTCCCCCACAATACACACTCCTACCACCACCCTCTTTTTGTACAAGTGATTTTTTAAAGTAATGAATTTTTTTATTACTTCTCTTATTTCTCTCTCCATGCGTAATATTTGGCTCAAAAAGTAAGTACTTTATTCTACTTTTGTTTTCTTTTTTAACTAACATCCTGTAAAGTTTTTTAGTTGTAGAAAAAAAATGAGAAGAAATTTTTTGACTCATAATACACTCATTTTTTTCTAATTAAAACTCAAAAACACCACTTTTTTTAAAAAAAATTCTCTTCTATTACAAAACTGACTATCTCTTTTTGTTTTCATTCGCTTTCTCTTCTTTTATCACCAAATTAAAACTCTAAGACGAAGACAAGGGGTTAAAACTCCAAAACTATTTACTTAGTTTTCTTTATTCCGTGTGGCCTTATCCAACTCTTTTGGATTTGTCACATTTATACTATATTGAGTTTTTAATAAAAAAATTTGTTGATTAAAAAAATCATTCTAATATTTTTTTTATAAGAAAATTATGAATATATATATATATATATATATATATATATATATATATATATATATATATATTAAACTTAACTACTTAAGTGTTGAGAAATTATATTAGATTTAGAAAAGTATATATATATAATTATAATTTTTATTTTTAATAATTTTTTTTTTCAAATTTCACCCTACTAAACTTTTTGACTGGATCCGCTCCTGGCATCAGCTTACCACTGAACCATCATATAGTAGGTACTGCTACCCTGTTAACAAGTCAAAATCAGCATGCAATGCAATGCCACTACATATTTATTAAACTTCATTATAAAATTAAAAAAAAAACAAATCGTTACTCCTTTCTCATATTTTTTTTCTAAGCACTTAGAATTAGAATGTATGGATCACCAAAATAAAATTGTAATAATATATAAATTTAAACCCTACATCTCCTTATTATGGGACGAAAGATATATCACATACCAAAGTGAGCTTGTAAGAATAATACATAATGCACTTTTGATAAATAATTAAAATACCTGTGGCCCTCGTGATGATGTGTTTGTGAAATGGAATGAGCTGGATCTGGCCTATTTAAATTTAAAACTATTTTATGGTAAGTTTGAGGTTTAAATCCAAAACCATTTATTGCATTGATCTGACTATCTGAGCTAATTAATTTTATTCAAAAAGGGACTGCAGGCGCTCCATTTTATTCGATTAAAATGGATACAAATACGGATATAGGCATATTTGTATTCGTTTTTTTTCGAATACGATTAATATCCGTTTTTTTTTAATACGGATGCGGACGAATACGAATTTTTCGGTTACCGAATATCGGATACGGATAATATTTTTAAAATCCGCCGGATACCGGATACGGATACGGATAGCGAATTAGTTTTTCGGATACGGATACGGATATACATGTATCCGTATCCGTTTAATACCGTTTACACCCCTAGATAGTACATTTGATTTGAAACTATATATTCATTTAACAAGTAAGCTCACACAATTTAAAATGAAAGAATTCACTTAATTTAACGATAAAAGGTAATTTAAAACATATAATATATATGTACTTTATATGGTTCAAATTATAAAATTATTATTGACCTTCGAAAAGTTAATTTTATATATTTTCAAACACAAAATTGAGATAATTCATTAATTAAATATAATAAAAAAAGCTGATAATACTTTGGAACTAGCTAGTTTATAATATTTATCATTATATTAATTAAAATTAAAGAAAATCGTTTCAATTTTAAATTCAAAAATATTTTAAATTGATTTTAAAATTAAAATTAATAATAATCTTATATTTTGGAACATGTGGAGTATTATATATTCTCTTTTTCAAACATCATGCTTTAATTGATTAATAATATTAACAAATTGAAGACGGGGTTTTGATCGTTCTTGGTTAGGAGGGAAAAATTATATATGAAAGAATTTGTTATTTAATATTATAATTCGTCTAATATTTACATAATTCGTTCTCTTATGATATGAGTATGAGACTTATTTATTTTTCATGATATTTGAAACACTTGTAAGAATATCACTCCCTTATAAAAAAATTCTAAGTTATTAAGGAAAAAGGTGGAGGAAATTGATCACATTAAAAAGTATAGGACACACTACAATAATGAAATCAATCAAGTTAAAACAATAATCAAACATATACTACTTTAATTTTGTTTTTGTTGTTGCCCCCTAGCTAGAGAGAATAACTGGTTGATGCCACAGAAGCAACAAACAAATGACTTTACACATGAACTCATTCTTGAAATCATATATATATATATATATATATATATATATATATATATATATATATATATATATATATATATATATATATGTAAGAGCATAACTTTTATGAAAAAAGATTTATTTATTTTTTGAATAGTATTCTAAATAGTAAGGTGATAATTTAATAAATGTTATAGTTATGAGTGATATGTATAAATTTTGCAAAGTAAACAAATTGTCATAAAATATTAATTTGGTCGGAAAATATTCTTTTTGTTGGGGAATATTCGTACGACGGCACAATCATTGGTGGACCCTACAACGGAATAACAGTCGGATATAGAAAGCGACAAAAATAACATTTTCATAAAATAGCGGCAAGACTTTTACCGTTAAACTGTTTAAAATACCCAGTGATAAAAGTACAGTACGTAATATGCGTTGTTCTACAGTGGCGGTACTGCACAATAGCACACGGTATTGCACAATATCTCTGATTATTGATGTTTACGTAAGAAGTCGCTCAGCTTCATTCAATAATTGCCACAATAGTTGCTGCATAGTATCTCATATTATTTATTCAATTATTGTCACAGTATCATTTACACAATATTTTATATTATTAAATCAATAATTGAGAAACAATTATTCATATTATTTGTATTATTGATAATATCTAGAAAGTTCTGTCGAGGAAAGGGGTTAGGTTATTTAATTACGCGCCAATAAGGAGAAAGTCCTCTCTTTCCTGAGAATGATTTGGTTGTCGATATTGTGAGTTATAATATTATTGATGAAGAGTTGTTGAAAGATTAAAAATGTGTTGATTGAAGATACGTGATTTGTGGTAGATATTTATTCAATTTTTATTATAAATAGAGGGCTTTGTCTTGAAGCGTTTGTTGTAAGTTTGACTTATTATTCTATGGACCCCCATGTGCCAATTTGTCAAATCGTTGGCAGAAAGTTATCCCAATTTTATTTTATTATTATTATAATAGTAATAAAACATAAAAAAATTTATATAAAACAAAAAAATATAATATAAATAAAGTTATTTGTTTTATTACAATATAAATAGAATATATTGTATTATATATAAATTTTTTGTTTTATTAGAATATTTTATTGTATAATGATGCATAATAAAATCAAAAATAAATCAGCCTAATTCGTCTGTGAATTCGTTTCTGTTCATCCGTGAAGATTTTAAATAGTGTCATGCTATTCTCTTATAAATAGGATGCTTAGTTAAGAAATGATTAAAATCACACCAGAATCAGAGAATATAATTCTTCTTCTATAATATTGTGTGTATTTCATTCTAGTATAAGAATACTTTGAGTGTAGCTAATAGTGCAAGATTTTCTCAAAAATATCTCTGATATACCAGTCAGATCTGGTCTCCTACTAAGGTAAGAGATATTATTTTCGTTTAATATTCATAAGGAAAATATTGTTTTCTTCCATACTCTATAGTATGTAAGTGATATTATTTCGTTTCATATCCCTAAATCTACACTTAATTTGATAAGTATTGCTTCTATAATCCCTGAAATTAGTAAAATATCCTTAATAGTTTGCATTTAATCTAATATCAGTTCACTGGAATATTGGTCTAAACTTTTTTATTAAATTTTAAACTTTTTATTTCGGAATACTATTCATCTAGGATACTATTCATGACGGAGTACTATTCAAGACGAAATTAATTTTTTTCTTTCTTTGTCCAAATTATCTTTGAAATATGAATCTTAAATATCATTTTCGAATTTTACTCCACAATTGGTGACCATGTTGACAATTTGGACTTCATGAACTCTGGATAAATTAAATTATAAATCTTTAATATTTATCATTGATCTCACTTGATTCATTCTTTATATCATTGTCATCATTCTCATGCTTATATTGTGTTAAAAGTCATCTTTAGCCCGCAGTGCAAAGATAGACTGTTGATTGCATTAGTATGATTATGATCAGGAATTGTGTATTGGTATAATCATGACCTTTAATGTTACAGATAAAATTTTGTAGTGAAAGTCCTCTTTGACCCGTAGTGCACAGATGGACATGTGTTTGACATGATCATGACCACTAGTGATACCAACGATTATCTTTGGCCCATAGTGCATAGATAATTAGTTGATTGGAAATAATTATTGATTGGTGTTATAGGAATAGAATATTGATGATGAATTTTTAAATCATAGAAGATAGTAGACATCATGCTCTACGTGACTCTTCTAATGTATTGTTATTTCCTCTGCAGTTGTTGATCTAAAGTTTGTTGTCTATTCTATTCTATCAGACTTTTTCCTGTTGAGGACTAAGGATAATTTTTTCTACATTATCTTAGTCATAATATTTTTTACTGGGCTAGTTGAGCTCACCTTTTTATCTCATTGTTGTCTTTAGGAAATGAGAATATAGGTGAGACTAGTCGGGGAATGGAATGACGGTCTGAGATAGTCACTATAGCAGTCTTTATTATGTTGTAAAATAGTGTGACAATAATTATAATGAAGACTTAATTTGAGTATGAATATTGTCGTATTATGTACGGTGTAATATTTGTATTCAAACTCTTAGCTTATGTGTTGTCGTATTTTGCACGACAGTTATATAAATGAAGTTTGTATTTGAATTATGTACCATGTATTTTGGCGACTCAAAATGAATTGTGTGGACCTATTTTGGGATGTCCCTCTCTCTCACACACACACACACACATATATATAGAGTAAGTATCAAGAGCATTTTCCTTAAATAACATTCCTCCTTAAATAGCACTCCGTTATTAAAACTACGTTGTTTTGGAGTTTTTTAAAAGAGAGCGGTCCCACTTGCTTTCCTTTTATTTACAAGAATGTCACTCACGACCCCACTTGTTTTTTTTAAAAAAAAACTCCAAAACGACGTAGTTTTAATAACAGAGTGATATTTAAGAAAGAATGCTATTTAAGGAGAATGCTCTTGATCCTCTATATATATATATATATATATATATATATATATATATATATATTTGTGAATTTTTGTAGAAATATAAGTGATTTTTTTTGTTGATGATGCGCTCAAACATAATATAAAGAAATTTATATTAATTCTGTTGGTTTATATGTTTTAATGATAACAAGTTGTTTTATAGTGTTATTATAATTTTGCAGGTTTGGACCTTGATTGCTGAAAATTTTACAAGTTAAATGATTCATTAAAGTTTCAAGTATTCTAAATATTGCTCAAGCGTAGGAGATTATGAAGATCAAAGATTTGAAAGGTCTATGACATATATGCAAGGTTTCTAGCATTTTTCCTAGAATATAATATAATTAATATTAATAAACAGATTTAATTTGTTAAAATCTGTTTTGATAAAATTATTTATTATTCTTCTAAATTACATGTGTGCAGAAAATTTAAATTTAACATAATTAGTTGACACACCTATTCATCCCCTCGTAAGTGTGCACATTCAATATCAAATTCAACCTATAAATTGCTTTTGTATCCAAAAATAAACAAAATTTCAACCCTAGCAAGTATAAACCCATGAATACTATGTCAAGATCACCTGCCATCCTTTTTAATATCAAATTCTAATGCAAGTCAAAGTCCATTTTGGGTACTCAGGAGTTTGTTCTTTCATTATTCAACTGAATTTCGTCGAATTCTAATGCATACAAAATTTTTATTACAAAAGGAAAGTTTATTAGCATTTAAATATCGTGCAAAGTCGTGTACATATAAAAATATAATCAAAATTATATTTTTATACTCCCTTCATCTTTTAGTATAAGTCATTTTAAAATTATGCACACGAATTAATAAAATAATTGTATAATATTAAATATAATATCAATTGTCTGTAATATCTTTAAATTTTTATAATTATCATACTTATCTAATTTTCTCTTTTATTTGTATTATTTTCCGATAAAAAATAATTTAAAAAAATTATAATTAATTAATTCTACTAAATTATATAAAATAATAAATAATTTAAAACGACATAACGATGAAATATTAGTCTGAGTTTGAATTAATTATCATGCACATGCCAATATGTATCTAAGATGCATATCCAAGTGGCCATTTGAATAATATAATTTAATTAGGTATTTTTTTCTAGCAATTTTTCAAGAAGTTTAATTCCTTGCAAAGGGTCAAGCAGTAAAGACAAATGTACGAGTAAAGCTTAGTTATTTGGAGTTATTTTTGTTTGATAATTTCGAGGAATTGGTGGACTTATCATTTTCCATATGGATGGAGTACTTTTTATACTCCCTCCGTCCCAAATTAATTACTCAGTTTTGACTTTTTAAAATTAAATTGACCATTTTTAAAATTAATTTTTTTACTATTTTTGCTAAAATATAGGTGAAGAGATTATAACCAAAAGAAAGTATATACAATTTATTACTATTAAGTCAAAACTGAGCAATTAATATGGGACAGAGGAAGTAGTATTTTTCAAATAATTTTTTCCCCTGATTATTTATTTTTGTAGCTAATTGACTTAGAAATTCGTACATATTCCCCTCCGTTGCTTTATATAAATCGTTTTAAAATTATACACAAATATTAAGAAAATAATTATATAATATTAATTATTTATATTCTTTGTATTGAAAGAAAAAAATGTTATTTATTATACAAAAAATAATGAGAGAACTAAAATTATATTTATTACTTGGAATAATATAAAAAACTAAACAATTAATGTTACTTGAAATTCTCAAACGACTTAAATTAAAAAACAAAAATAATTTTCTAAAAATACTTATATTATAAATACTACTATATCAAGTCATCAAATACTAGAAATGTATAAGTCGATAGAGAACGAACTCAACAATGCATATTAGCTCAATGTGTCCTTGACAGTATATTAATCTATTACATATTAATCTATTACACAAATCCATTTAGTTTGCCATATTTTTTTCTTTTTGATCGACAAAAAGAAATTTAATTAATACCTAACAAATTACATATGATTGGCAAATCCATAAGAATCGGATAAGGTCACTGTAATTCTTCATTCGTTCTAAATTATATTATCATTATTAATTTTTAAAAATTAATTTAAAATATTTTTAAACTCAAAATTAAAAATGACTCATTAAACTTAATTTTACTTACCTTTGTATTTCACTTATTAATACCTAAAAATGTGCACTTGTATTTAATAAAAAGTGAGAATGGTATTTAGTATGAAGTTAATTTTGATTAATTGACCAGTACAGTGCCGACACGTAAGCCAGAAGATGATCTCTCTCTGTCTATATATCAATATATCAATACTGTATTTATCAATCGATTAACTTATCATAAAGTTAATAAACTCAAATCGGTGAAAAATTGTTTATTTTGTCGTGTCCCAAAATCTGAGGTAGGACCAGAATGAAGCAGTGCCTTTTAAAGATTCTAATCCTAGGAAACTCTGCAACAATCAGACATGGCTAACTTCTACAGGAAAACAGATAGAGATATAAAGGGACATCAGCTGTCTCCTCACAATTTTCAACAACCACTACCACCTATGGCCAATGCAGATGGAATGGATTGCTTTTATCGGATAATACCCATTTGGCAAATTATCCCTTTCTCTCTTCCCTCTATTTAACAAGTACCAAGAGAGAAGAAAAAGTCACGTGAGTCATACTCATTATATTATCGTATAAAAATATTAAAAATAAATATAAAAATATCAATTTCCTTAATAAAATATTATGTTTTAGACTAAAAAACTATTAATATTAAACTTTTTAAAGTCCAAATTCAATACTATTAGTACTACTTCATCAAGTCTATTAAACTTTACTCAGCAACTGTTTAAACAACATTTTTAATCATAAATATCGTGAATAATAAATTTTTATTACCAAATAAAAAATGAATATATATATATATATGAATGGTTATTTAGTAATTTATATTGAGTATGATATTTTTTTAACTATTAAAAATGAGATGCTATCATGCAACAATTTTAAGTAATGAAATCTTGGAGAATGTTATTATAAATAATATTTGAAGATTATTTAGTATTTTTTTAAAAAAAAAATTAATCTCATTAAATTAAGAGGTTGAATCCACTCGTACACGTGAGAAAGGGTGTAAACGAGTTGATCGAACCGAAGCGAACAGAGAGCTACTCGAAACGTTAAATATTCATACTCAAATTCGAATTGTATTTGAAAAATCTACTCAAATTTGATTTGAATCGAATATTTATTACTTGAATTCGATCCGACTCGGATCGAATTATATTCAAACTACTCGCGAGTTTCAAATTCAAACTCGAATTCAAGTCTCCATATAATAACTAGCTTTATAATAAATATAATTATAAATTAAATTTGTTATTTTACTTATAAATGAGAAAATATATTTACTATTACCTTTACAAATATAAAATCACAATAAAAAATAAAAATAAAATAATAATAATTAGTTTACCCAATTTGATTTAATTTTATATATATTATAATTAAAAGAATGTATTGAGTATCTAATTGAATTTGTATCAATCGAGTATATATATATATATATATATATATATATATATATATATATATATATATCAGAATGGATCCTGTCCGGACTCCCGGACAGGACCCAAAATCCGGACCCCAAAATTTTTTTTTTTTTTTTTTTTTTTTTTTGTAGAACAACTAAAAAAAAAAAAAAAAAAAATTTATGGAACTGAAATTTTTCAATAATACAGTGTTTTGGGTGTGTTTTTAACACCCACACCAACCAATGTATGTACAGTCTGCCCAGACTGTACAGACATGTTTCGTTATAGGCATCCAAATCACACCCAAAACACTGTATTATTGAAAAATTTCAGTTCCATAAATTTTTTTTTTTTTTTTTTTAGTTGTTTCAAAAAAAAAAAGCAAAAAAAAAAAAAAAAAAAAAAGTCCGGATTTTGTTAAAATCCGGACTCCCGGACCAGATCTCTTCCCATATATATATATATATATATATATATATATATATATATATATATATATATATATATATATATATATATATATATATATCGAATAACAATTGAGAATTCGAGTAGTTTAAAATTTAAACGATTCGAGTATAACATTGTTCAAATTTTACTCATATTTTTATTTGAATTATTTTTAAGTTCAAATCAATTTGGATCATATTATTAACGAATAATACAAGTCATCTTCATCCCCACCTTCATCAAGCTGATTGAATAATTTATAATTAACCCGAGATTTTTAGAGTTAGCTTGATATCATTTATAACAATTAAGGTCAAATTATGGGTCAATATTTTGAGTAATTTTTGCCCACCACTCACTAAATAGATCAACTATATATTAATATTATCTTAAAACCTTATATACACATTAAGCTGCATGTTCTTTCATCACTTGAATACATGACATTCTCATAAATTATGAACACATCCCAAAACCTAATATATATATATATATATATATATATATATATATATATATATATATATATATATATATATATGCTTCTTTAGCTAACCATTATGGATAATATCAATGATTTTCTTATCTCCTCACCTTTGATCGACACATGCATCGTCTATCCATTGTATAATACACCAATTGCATGCCTTTGTAACCTCACAATTCGATCAGATGACTTAACGGAAGCGGGTCAGCTTGACTGTAGATCTTTTTTCAAAAAGATTGAGGTAGTAGGATGATGCTCTTTTTGTAGAGGATGCAGTAGTACAAAATTTCAATATTAAGATGAGTTGGTGGGGATTGTGGTACTAAAATATGAAAAATGATATTCTCTTGAAATATATTACTAAAACATGATGAAGTTTACTCGAATTGGGGGATTTTTATTAAACTCCGATCGGATTGGACCCTTGGTTCAATCAGTAAAAATCGGAATTAAACGACAATCTGACCTGATTTAATTGATTTGATTAAAAATTGATTGACCTGATTGATCATCAATCGAACCGGCAAAATCGATTAATTGACTCTCTGAACCGATTTTTAATATTAAAATTAACTAATTTTAATAATACTGTAACTCAACTCTATTATATTTTAATTCATAAAAACAAGATTTTATAAAATTTTATTAATTATTAATAATATATATTATATTTTAATGACATTACCGAATTAATAACTGTTCCACTATTAGTTGAATCAATAATCCATCTATAGAGTACTTTTGCTGGGTATCTATAAACCTTAATTTTTATACAGCAGTCAGTAGGTTAGTCAGTAGAGTCAGAAATCCCTTTGCTTGAATTGGAGAGAAAGCTGTGGGCATTGTCTCAGTTTTCGAAACCCTAAGAAGAGAGACTCCCACATTTTTAGGGCAGCAGACCCTATGAATGGCCACTACCCCTACCTCTACTATGCTATTATTAATAACAAGCCAATCAAGAAAGGTAACAAGCTGACAAGACACACCACTCTTCATTACCAAAAACATAAACAAAATACTATGTACAAACTAGTTAGGAAAACTTAGAAAGATAAGAGAGCATATCTTATGTATTTAATTTTTCTGTTTTCTTGCCACTTAAATTTTAATATTTAGTCTCTTACTTAATATTAATTAATTTTAAAATTAAATTAAAAAATATGTGTCAAAATTTTAATAGAGGGACAAAGAATTTAAAGACAAAAGATATGCTCTCAAACGATAAAGGGGAAGTGATAGTTCAATTCAAGTTATTATAATTCAATAAGTCTAGGGTGACATTATTCTAGTGACATTCTAGTGATTTTTTTTGTTTTGTTTTGTAGTACCTTTAAAAAAATGTATAATATTTATTCCAATTAATTTTTTTTATAAAAAATAGTGTTTTAAATATAATTTATATACATACAAGAAATAGGGTTGTACAGACTGTACAGACCCTGTTTCTTGTATGTATCCAAATTACACCTAAAAAATCATTTCTTATAAAAATTTCAACTGGAATAAATACTATATATTTTTTGAAAGGCACTACAAAAAAAAAACCAAAAAAAAGTCACTAGAACAATGTCCCACTACAAGGACTCATTGTAATTAGTAACTTAGAAATGCTAGGGGCCCGGTTTCTGACGACCGGGTTGGCGACTGTCTAATTTTTTTTATAACTCTCAAATAATTTATAAGATTTATTAAAACTAAAATTTTTACAGAATCCAGTGATTTGGATGTCATTTGGGTACATGTAAACTGTGCAGCTCTATTTTTTACATGTATCTAAATGACATCCAAATAACAGAATTTTATAAAAATTCCAGTTCTAATAAATCTTATAAATTATTTGGGAGTTACAAAAAAAAATGGCCGGTCGCCAACTTAGTCGCACCAGAAGGACTCTTAGTAACTCCATTTCAAAATTAAAAATATAATTTCATTTTAAGATTAAATGATAATATATTAAAATTTAAAATTAATATAATATATAAAAATTTAAAATAAAATAAATATTATAATTAATAATATTTTTTGTTATATATACTACTCCCTTTATTCCTAAATAAGTGATGTTTTAGGGAGTTCAAAATTTTTCAATATATTTGACATTACCAAATTTCTAGAAAACATTAATTATAATTTTTCCTCTATTGCCCTCAAGTATCTTTCTATCTCATTTATCTAGACAATTATATGGAGTATATTTTTTCTTAATTAATGCAAGGATAATTGTGGTAATACATATAAATCTTAATGACAGAATTAGAGCAATAAATGACTTCCTTAATAAGTGTGAAACCCTTCAAAACGTCACTTATTTAGAAATAAAAGAAATATACAATTATAATAATTTTATTGATTAAAATTAAATAAATTTATATTAATTTAAAATTTAATACGACATCGTTTGATAGAATAAATAAATAAATATAGGTGGAATACAAAATCAGTCCTGAAAGATCTACTAAATCTAAACCCTTTTTATGTCATCATACATGTCTACATCATGTTTAATTTATCACCATTTGCAAACTTGTAAGTCACATCTCTCTCAACTTGTATAACCTAACCCTTCATCGGTTGGATAATGAATTAGAAGCGATCGTTATCATTTTCTAGTTTTCTTTCAACCCTTAATTCACATAAAGCAGTTACTCCCTCCAATTTATAAGAACTGATTTAAGTACATTTTTTTATATAAATTAAAAAATAGAAAATGAAAGAGAGTATTTAATAAATTTTATTTTTTGCCATGCACGGTGAACCCTATATAGTACAATAGAAATTTTTTTCTTTAAATTAATGGATCTTACCTAAGTACTTTTAAAAATGAAATAGTTTTCATGTATGATTTTAGTATATTTAAAATTATTTTTGTATTTAACGATTTTTTTGAAACCAAGGAGGATGATATTTTAATTTTGGTGCTCCAATTATTAATCCAACACAATTATTGCAGTAAATAGTATATCATATAAATGTTGAAGATATATAGCACAATTTTGTTAAATAAAATATAATCGAAACGTTAAAAATACTATTTTCCTTATTTAATTAATAAAAACAGCAATGCAATTTTCTTTTAACATTGAACTAGCTTCATTTTGCCCCCACATGCAAACTCATTAACTTTTTGTTTGTCAAAATAGCATCTTCATAATTCACTTAAGAGGATCCATAAGAACTAGAAGTTATCGCATAAATTATAATTTTCATTTATAAAGCTCTCTAGATTTGTTTTATCTAAGCTGCTTTGTTCTTTATTCTTAATAATATAGTACATACACACACTCGAAGAATTTCCAAATATTTACAAATGTTAGCCTTTTCTGAAAAGTCAATATACTACTAACTAGAAATTTCTTAAATAGCATTTAATTTCTGATGAGAACTTTTGTTGTTTATATGTTTAATTCTTTTGCTGCTCCTGATGGATGGTGTTCTACTTTAATCTCTTTTATTTCCCCCTCGTGTAAAAATATTTATATACTTGATTTGAGACTTGAGGACAAGAAATCTCTCTCTCTCTCTCTCTATATATATATATATATATGTGTGTGTTATATGTATATACACAGTTGTGTATTACACAGTAGGCCTATGGCGACAGATTTTTTGGGCTATAGTGACGGTAAACTGTCGCTATAGCCCAAAATAACTATGACGACGGGTAAAACTGTCGCTGTAGCCCAAAAAACCGTCGACATAGCCTACTGTGTAATACACAGCTGTGTACATACATTTTTTCCTATATATATATATATATATATATATATATATATATATATATATATATATATATACGGGAAGGATCAAAAGCATAATCCTTAAATAGCATAACGCCTTAAATAGCATAATTTTATCAAAACGACGTAGTTTGATAAGACGCGGTGACATTTTTGTAAATACGCGGTGGCATGGTATTTATAAAAATGTCACCGCGTCCCTCCAAAACTACGTCGTTTTGATAAAATTAGGCTATTTAAGGCGTTATGCTATTTAAGAATTATGCTCTTGATCCTTTCCGTATATATATATATATATATATATATATATATATATATATATATATATATATATATATATAAACATCATCATTTCTAAATCTTCTTTTGCATATGCTCATATTAGGTTAATTAATGCTCTATTTATGTAATTTCATAAGAGCTAAAAAAATTGTCAAAATATACATACATATTTGAACGAAGAAGTAGCAGTATATTTATACTTTGGTCTTATTCTTATTAGCAAAAAACATGTCATTTTCATTTGGAAACTTCTCTATAGGGAATTGCTATTAATTAAGATAAGTTTCATATATGCAAACTCAAATGATCCAAGATAAATAAATATCTATACATTGTATCTATTTAGTACCCTTGTTCTATTCACATTTCACATCAAATAATTCAGACATAATTAATTTGACCCGATCTCTTTTATCATATTCCATACCGTCCAATATATATATATATATATATATATATATATATATATATATATATATATATATATATATATATCAAGTGCTTACCCCTTGATCCTACATAACTTGCATATCCTTTTTAATGACAGTTCAGTCCGTCGCTAAAAGTTAAGACGATAGTTTAATTTTTGATATAGCGACGGATCGAACCGTTGCCCGGTCTTTCGCTAAAGGAGATGAGCATGATATGTAAAATAAAAGGGTGAACCCTTGAAATGGACTATATATATATTGTCATCTCACAAATTTAGATGAGTGATTTATCTTCTATATAATTGAAATCCCACCCCCATTATTGTTGTTTCTTTATCTTCTAATTTCTAAAGTAGTGGAAAATTAGAAAGAGGTAATTAATCATGCAATCTTACTGTAAATTTATTGACAACCATATAGTATGTGGTTGAGTTTTTACAAGATTTGATCTGCTTCGTAGAGCAATTCAAAGCTACTTTTCATCTTTCCATACATCTTTTCATCCTCCCAACTAAGTGCTATCATGGTGGCTAATGACTTGCAAGACTTAATTTGTCGTGTATCGCCTTAAAAATAATATATAATATATATATATAAAGTCCGGTTCCTATTTGGACTCCCGAACTTTTTTAAAATACGAATTTTTTTTTATCTGGACTTTCTGTATAGACCTGTTTTGTTATATGTATCCAAATCACACCTAAAATTCTGTATTATGAAAAAAATTTAGTTCCATAAAATATTATTTATTTATTTTTAGTTAATTTTTTTTAAAAAAAGAAAGAATAATAAATCAATTAAAATTCCGTATTTTAAGTAGGTCCGGGCGTCCCCATTCTCTCTTATTTTTTTAAAAATATTTCTTGGTTATTGCAACGAAAGTGTCACTTTTAGCCAATCAAACAGCGTCTACGGGCACAAGATTATCTCCTAATTTCCACTAATCTACTCTCAAATCCGATGCCCCCACCATGTTTTCTACCTAAAACAACTTTTTTATATGCTAATAGATGTTGGTTCCACCAACCTTTTTTGCTGAATTCAAGCAAGTCCAAGGTATTGTTTAATATAACAAGCAATAATGTAAACCAACTGGCAATGAGCCTTTGATCTTCAGATTAAAAAAATATAAACTTAATTATGGAACACTAATGCACGAGAGTCCAATATTCAACCCTATCCACTAATATTTTTTCTCCCTTCCTATCCACTAGTTTTTTTTTTCTGAAGTGCATATAAATATATTCATTTAAAGAAAGTCACAACCTTAAAATACAAAAAAAGGAATATATATGTAGGTTTTCCCAATTGAAAGGAGAGGTCTAAAACGCATACTATATAGTTATGGTTCCCATGATTCTTTATATATATATATATATATATATATATATATATATATATATATATATATATTAAAGCATATGTTGCTAGAAAACAACAACTACGGTTTGGTTAAATTTATTTTATTTTAAATAAATTAATTTTTTAGAACGATTGATATGATAGATTCTTATTTCAACAATCATTGGTTGATGAGAACTTCTAAAAAGGTCTTTAGTTTCATTATGCTATTGATTGTTTTTTTATTTTTAAAATTATAATCTTAGATCTTCCAATAACAAACTAATACCTTGTTATCTTAGTTAGCAGTAAAAAGGATAATTAAATATAGTAAAACAGTATTCCTACGCATGATTTGATAGATTATTAAAAAGAATATGATAGTAATTAATTACTTATTTTTATTATAACTTGAAAAGAAACTATTTTTTACAGGTCAAATATTAAACTTCTCTAATCTGGTTTGTTAAATGATGCAAAAGATATATATATATATATATATATATATATATATATATATATATATATATATATATATATATATATATTAATCAAGTCGATCACCATGCATTATTGTTAATTTAATTAGTTTATTATTATCTTTGTTATATATGGATTTAATGCATCACTCTTTGGACTGTTTAGTTCAATAAAAAACCTCTTAGGATTGCGAAAAAGTTGATTATGGGGTGAACAAAAGTACTGTAATCAATAAGCCACGCTCATGGCCTTTAGCCAACCTGCTTCGATAAAACCTAACGTATAAAGATGGGCCAGCCTATTAAAACCCAGAATAGGAAAGCAAAACAAAACAAATATCGAATTAAAACAAAATAGGTAAACAGAACATTAATAATTTTAAAATATTTAATAAAGGGTTAAATACACTTTACTACACGAAGTATCATCAGATTCATGATTCGGCCAACAAAGAATTTGAGTTTACACCTTACTACATCAAGTATCTAATTTAATACAATTTAGCCCCCAATTTAAAAATCCGACCAAATTTGGCCGGAAACCTGACCCGACCAAGAATTCATTCGGGTCATCGTATTTAATACCACTTGACCGTATAAATATACGGTTTGACTTAATTTTAAAAAAATATAAATACTACTGTATATACGGTATAAACTAGTTGGAAAGCTTTCAAACTTTCACTTTCACTTTCCCTTCCTTTTCAGCCTTACCAAACTGCACCATCAAATTTGTCCGATCAATTGGGAGAAAATCATTTTTGTAGATCAATAGCATGTCTGTAAGACCCCAACTTTTATGAATAAAGATGAATTTTCTATAAATATTATTTTTTTAAAATATTATGGAGTGAATTTGATATAATATTATAGTTGTGGGTAATATTTATAAATTTTGCAAAGTACGCAAGTTGTTATATTATATTCGATTGGTCAGAGAATATTCGCTTTAACAGGGAATATTCGTACGATGTCACAATTATTGATGGACCCCACAACGGAATTATGGTCGGATTGAGGAAACGACAAAAATATCTTTTTATAAAAATAACGGCGAAAGTTTTATCCTTAACTGTTGAAGCACCCGGTGTTAAAAGTACAGTAATACGTGTGGTTGCATAGTAGCACACGGTATTGATACTTACGTGAGAAGTCACTCAATTTTGTTCAATTATTGCTATAATAATTGCTACATAGTATTTCACATTATTTGATTCAATTATTGTCGATATTTTATATATTATTAAATCAATAATTGAGACGACAAAGTTATTAAAATTATTATTTGCAATATTGACAATATCTAGAAGTTCTATCAAGGAGATGTTTGGTCACCTAATTGCGCGCTAATAGGGAAAAATCCTTCTTGGAAAGCCCCCTCTTTCTTGGGAACGACCTGGTCGTTAAATATTGCGAATTATAATAATGATGATAAATGTTGTTAAAAATATTGAGGTGATTTTTATGAAATATTTGTTGGATCACCGGTTACCCATTTTTAAAAATAACCGGTAGAAAATTTTTTAGTATTTTTTTGTGGGCCCACATGTGACTTTGGAAAGTGAATTGAAAATGGGGTGGGGGAGGAAAACGTATATGGGAGGGAATTAGTATTATATATATATATATATATATATATATATGTTATAACATGTGTTTATATATAGGGCTATATGTATATACACAGCTGTGTATTACACAGTAGGCCTATGACGACAGATTTTTTGGGTTATAGCGATGGTAAACTGTCGCCATAGCCCAGAATAGCTATGACGACGGGTGAAACCGTCACTATAGCCCAAAAAATCGTCGCTATAGCCTACTGTGTAATACACAATTGTGTACACACATTTTTTCCTTATATATATATATATATTATATTTTAGTTTTTTTTGTTTTTACTTGATTTGGTTTTGAAATTCAATCACCCGTGATGTTGCATAAGGCATCCGTGAATTGTTTCTGTTGCGTCCGTGATTTATTTTTCAAATAGTATCCCTTCCATTCTCCTATAAATAGGATACTTAGTTAGAATTGAAAATCACACCTGAATCAGAGAATTCTTCTTCTATAATCTTGAGCGTATTTCTTTAAAGTTTAAGAAAGCTTTGAGCGTAGAAAATAGTGCAAGTTTTCTTAAAGAATATCCCCGCTATACCAGTTGGAATACTCTTCTTTTTAAGGTAAGAGATGTTATTTTTGTTCAATATTCGCTTGAAATAATATTTTCTTCCATACTCTATAGTATGTAAGTAATATTATTTCGTTTCAGATTTCGAATTCTATACTCATTTGGTTAAAGTTTTGGCTTCTATACTCCATGAAATTTGTAGACTATCCTTGATATTTGCATTTCATTCAGTATCTTTTCATAAAAATATTATTCTGAGCATTCTTGATAAGTTTTAACTTTTTCATGCCGGAGTAATATTCACGGGGTTACTATTCTCAAAGTACTATTCATGGGATACTATTCACTCAAGTACCATTCACCCAGGATACTATTCATGATAAAAATTGATTCGTTTTCGGTCCAAATTATTTTTGGTACAATATTATTCTTGAATTTTACTCCACAAAGCAGTATCATGTTGACAATTTGGACGTTATTGATTTCTGGATAAATTAAAATTATAAATCTTTAAAATTTATCGTTGAACTTGTTTTATTGAATTCTTATATCATTGTCATCATCCTCATGTTTATATTATATTGAAAGTCGTATGTGGCATGTAGTGCATAGATGGACTTGGTGTGATTATGACCAGGAATTATTCGGTATAATCATGACCATAATATTACAAATGATGTGGTAAAAGTCCTCATTGGCCCGTAGTGCATTGATGAACAGTTGTTGGCATGATCATGACCATTGATGAATACACGAATATCCTTGGCCCGTAGTGCATGGATAATTTGTGGTCGTGATACTAAAAAATATTCTTGGCTGTAGAGCATGGGTGATTCGATGATGTGGATTATTTATTAAGCTAAGTCTCAGCGATAAAAGTGATGAAAAATCTTTTAAAATCATGGAAGATAGTAGATATCATGCTCTACTTGACTCTTCTAATGAATTTCTTGTTCCGCTGCAGTTAAACTTGATGTTTATTATATTTTATCAGTTTAACATTGTTGAAGGCTAACAATAATTTATTCTGCATTATCTTAGTCATAATATTTCTTACTGGGCTAGTTGAGCTCACCCTTTGCTTTCATTGTTCTCTTCAGGAAATGAGAATATAGCTGAGACTAGTCCGGGAACGGAGTGACGATCCAGATTATAGCATTAGTAGTCCTCACTATTCTATGAAATAGTGTGATAATAAATGTATTGAGGACTCCATTTGAGTTGAATACTGTCTTGAAGACAATATTCATATTGAAACTCTCTCAGTTTATGGTTTGTCATATTTTACACGACAGTTGTGTTATTAATTTGTATTTGAATTTTGTACCATGTATTTGGAGACTCAAGATGGGTGATGTATACCTATTTTGGGGGCGTCACAATGTCGACCTTGAGATTGGAAGTGTTTGATGACTAAGGAACCCCTTTATATTCAGGCATCTTGTAAAATTTTTGGTTACATAAGGTAAAGGGTTTTGTGTCTTGCTTTATGTGTAAAGTGTGTTTTAATGGTGTATTCCTCTATAATCACACAAAAATTGTATATTTGTGCATTATAGTGTCATTATATATATGTATGTGTGGAATATATATATTCCACACATATCCACACGAACAAACACATACATATATATATATATATAGTATATACAAACAGAGTCATGCGTACTCTATTTTTGTGAAGTATAATAAAATTTTAAAATTTGTTGTTGCTTGTGTATTTCTCTATAATCACAATAATTGTATATTTGTGTATGATATATTTTATGACGGTCGTGACAATTATTAAAAAAGATAGATTTTTGTGAGGACATTTATTTGCAATTACAAAAAGAAGGTATTTTGTGATGAAATTTTTAAGCCATCACAAAACAATAAAATATATGATGATTCTCAGTGATGACTAATTTTACCATCATTATATAGTATTTGTGACTGCCATTACAATCACCAAATCTTATGTGGAAGTAATTTTATTTAGTAAGTCAACTCACATATGTTTCCTTTTATATTTTCTTTTAAAATTATAATCATTATCTGGGCTTTGGTGTAATGGTAATAATCATTATTTAGTTTGCAAATTGGGGGGGGGGGGGGGTTCAAATCCTACAAGTATCATTTGATGCAATTAATATAGATACAATTAATACATTGAAATTAATTATACGTAAATAGAGATTCACATTCTTACATTTGATCCCTAAAGTCTTGTTTTTTTGTGCTGACTTTGACAATCACAATAGATTACGTGTTAATGTGATTATATTAATCATCACAAAAGCACTAAGCGTTTGCGTGATTGCCAAAACCATCACGTAAAACCTTTCACGATGGGCGTATACAAGACGACCATTGTGATGCTTAAAACCATCACGTAAACCTTTCGTGATGATTTTCCTACTTTTTGTGATGGATTTTGGCCATCACAAATGACTATTTTTTTAGTAGTGAATTTGAAAATAGTTGTTGCTTGTGATCACTGTGTTTTGTTTTTTTTCCAGAACCAACTGAAGATGATACTATATTTACTATAAAACTGATGTATGATGGTATGTTAAGTACACATACGTATCATAATGGGAAGTTCAAATATTTTGATTATGTTAAATGGAAAGAGATGATTTTGTTGGAGTTACGTAAAATAGGGATGAAGTTGGGGTTTGAAGGTGATCTTAATTTTTTTTACTATATACCTGATGAAGGCTTTAGGGAATTGAAAAATAATGAGACAGGGCAAGGTATTAAGCGTTTTATCCATCAAGGAGTGGATGTGGACATTGTTTTGAGTGTTGTAGACCCACTTGGAACTAGTTGGAAAGCCAATGAGTATCCTATGTATCAAGATGTTGAGGAATTTAGTGATACTGATTCTGATGATTCTAATTTTGAACCAGTTGATTATAGTGGATATGAAGAAGATGATGTGGAGTTTTACAATTATATTGATCCTGAAGTTGAGTTATTTACAAATAAAGCAGTATGAGTAGGTGCTATAGCAAATAAGAAAGGGTCAAAAATAGATGATAAAGGGAATATGAATGTATCCTCTATTACATATTATGATGATGTTGATCTACTGACTGATGACATGCTTACTCTTATGAGAAGTTAAGATGATGAAACTTCAAGTTGGCCAATGTTTGATCCAAAAACTTAAATGAATAGCCCATAGTTTGAAAAAGGAATACTCCTTAGAGATAACAAAATCTTCAAGAAAACCGTGATAGCACACTCTCCGAAGCATGGCAATGTATTGCAGAGGTATAGAAATGAATGTGACAAGGTGGGCTTTGCATACAATGATGACTCATGTGGGTGGAAAATGTGACGCCCCCAAAATAGTTATACATCACCCATCTTGAGTCGCCAAATACATGGTACAAAATTCAAATACAACTTAATTATACAACAGTCGTGTAAAATACGACAAAACATAATCTAAGAGTTTTAATAAGAATATTGTCATTTAGACAATATCCACACTCAATGAAGTCCTCATTACATTTATTGTCACACTATTTAACAGAATAGTGAGGACTACTAATGCTATAATCTGGACCGTTACTCCGTTTTCTGACTAGTCCCGACTACGTTCTCATTTCCTGAAGAGAACAATGAAAGAAAATGTGAGCTCAACTAACCCAGTAAGAAATATTATGACTAAGATAATGCAGAATAAATTATAATTAGCCTTCAATAATGTTAAACTGATAGAATATAATAAACAATAAGTTTAACTGCAGCGGAATAAGCAATCCATTAGAAGAGTCAAATAGAGCATAAAATCTACTATCTTCTATGATTTAAAAAGTTTTTCATCAACTTTATCGCTGAGACTCAGCTTAATAAATAAAATCGAATCATCCCTGCATCACGACCAAGGATATTCATGTAATCATCAATGGTCATGACTATACCGAATAATCCTTGGTCATAATCACACCAACAACTGTCCATCAATGAACTACAGGCCAATGAGGACTTTTACCACATCATTCGTCACATTACGGTCATGACTATGCACGTAAGCCAAAGATGACTTTCATCACAATATAAGCATGAGGATGATGACAATGACATAATAATTCAATAAAACAATTTCAAGGATAAATTTTAAAAATTTCTAATTTTAATTTATCCAGAAATCAATAATGTCCAAATAGTCAACATGATACTTCTTTGTGGAATAAAATTTGAGAATGCTCAGAAGAATATTTTCATAAAAAGATATTGGATGAAGCGCAAATATCAAGGATATTCCACTAATTTCATGGAGTATAGAAGCCAACACTTTAACCAACTAAGTATAATAGAATATATGAAACCACAAATGGATTTTTGCCCGCCATGCGGTAATCCACGTAGACAGATCATTCCCATAATTTAATAAGGAATGAATACAAAGGATCATTCACCATGCACGCGGTAATCCACATAGACAGGTTATTCCAACAGAATAATAAAGAATGGAATAACAGAAGAATTCACCAGGCGTGCGTAATCTGCACAGGCAGGTTATTCCAACAGAATAATAAAGAATGGAACCAGGTCACACGTAACCCGCACAGATATGATATTCTAACAGAATAATAAAGAATGGAACCAGGTCATGCGTAATCCGATCAGAGAGGATATTCCAACAGAATAATAACGAGTGGAACCAGATCACGTGTAATCCGCACAGACAGGATATTCCAACAGAATAATAAAGAATGAAATAACAACAGAATTCACCAGGCATGCGATAGTCCGCACAGACAGGTTATTCCAACAGAATAATAAAGAATGGAATAACCGAAGAATTCACCAGGCATGCGATAGACCGCACAGACAGGTTATTACAACATAATAATAAAGAATGAAACCAGGTCATGCGTAATCCGTACAGACAGGATATTCCAACAGAATAATACAGAATGGAATAACAGAAGAATTTACCAGACATACGATAGACCACACAGACAGGTTATTCCAACAGAATAATAAAGAATGGAACCAGGTCATGCATAATCCGCACAGACAGGATATTTTAATAGAATAATAAAGAATGGAATAACAACAGAATTCACCAGGCATGCGATAGACCGCACAGATAGGTTATTCCAACAGAATAATAAAGAATGGAATAACAGAAGAATTTGACCATGTATGCGGTACTTCGCATAGACACGTTATTCCAATATAATAATAAAAAATGGAATAACAACCCTTACGAGTATTGAAAGAAAATAACTCTCTTCATAAATACGAAAAAATAATACCCCTTACCTCAAAAGAAGACTGGATACTAGAATAGTGAGGTAGCAGACTTCTCTTCTTCTTTCTCTCTATAATTTCTCTCTATAATAATTGCTCTATAGCTTTAGTGAATTGGTGAGAAATAAAGGAAGAATGAACTTCTATTTATAGGAAAATTTAGTTTCGATAATTGCACGTTTTGGGGCTCAAAATATTACAGTATAATACCTTCCTCTTTTTCTTTATTTTTAATTTAGTCCTGCAAGTATTATCAAACTTGCATCACCTCCCCTAATAGTAAATAATGTGAATCAATAGTTAAATCATGTGAATCAATAGTTATAATCATGTGAAAATATGAATTACAGTATAGTACCTCCATCTATACCTCCATTTTTAACTTAGTTATGTAAGTATTATCAATCTTGCACCAACTCCCCTAATAGTACAAGAATGTGAATCAATAGTACACACATGTGAACAAATAGTTATAATCATGTGAATTAATAGCAATTAATTGCTCATTTATCCGGTTAATTACCCGATTGGTCAATATAACCTCCAGACATCAATTATTATCGAAATAAATGTCAATTTTCACTAACACTAATAATTCTAACACAATGAAACTATCCAATTCATCTTTAATCAACACGAACTTATTCATCATTAATATTATAATTCACAATATTTAACAACCAGGTCATTCCCAGGAAATAGGGGGCTTTCCGATAAGGATTTTTTCTTATTGGCGCGCAATTAGGTGACCAAACCTCTCCTTGACAAAACTTGTAGACATTGTCAATATTGTAAATAATAATATGAATAACTTTTTTGTCTCAATTATTGATTTAATAATATATATTATGCAGATGATACTGTGACAATAATTGAATCAATAATATGAGAAATATGATGCAACAATTACTGTAGCAATAATTGAATATAACTGAGTGACTTCTCATGTAAGCATCAATAATCAATACCGTGTGCTACTATGCAACCATGCGTATTACTGTACTTTTACTACCGGGTAGTTCAACAGTTTTAACGGTAACACTTCCGCCATTATTTTTATAAAAAGATAATTCCGTCGTTTTCTTACTACGACAATACTTTCGTTATGGGGTCCACCAATGATTGTGCCGTCGTACAAATATTTCCTGTTAAAATGAATATTCCCCGACCAATTGAATATTATATAACCACTTGCTTACTTTGAAAAATTTATAAATATTACCCACAACTATAACATTATATCAAATTCACACCATAATATTAAAAAAAATATTTCGAGAAATTTAAATCTTTATTCATAAAATCTGGGATCTCACAATCTCCCCTCCTTATGAAATTTTGCCCTCGAAATTTACGTACTTACCTGGTATGCCGAGGAGGTGAGGATACCATGAATACCTTTATCGTCGAAAACATTACACGTTGCATACGTGCATGCCTGATGTCCTCCGATTGCCTCCGAATGCACATCAGTCCCTAAAATAGATATTTTAGACCTTGATACTGACCTCAAATCTCAAAATTTAAAGAATGAAAGTTTTAGGTCTACTCGTTATCTTTCCGAATAATCCTGAATCACCTCAATCGGAGTTTGTATGAAAAAGTTAAGCCCAATTTACTAAAGGATGTCCGGACAAATTTTGGCTTAACACTTGACCAGCGCCTAGGTGCCCAAATTTGGCCTTGGGCAAGCGCCTAGGCGCCCAAATTTGGCCTTGGGCAACCATCTAGGCACCCAAGAACAGATTCTAAGCCCTGAGCCTAGTTCCTAGGCGCTCGACCTTTGGCACTTAACTCCAATTTTCCAGATTTTGTAACTTTTGACACACATACTTCAAATGTTCATAACTTCTTCATCCGTTATTGGAATTAGTCCATTTTCGAGGCTATGGAAAGCTTGTAACATGCTCTATAAAACCCCCATGATTTCATAATTTTTTAGATTCATTAATTATTCTGAAATTTGGCTCCAAAGTCCCCCAAGACTAAGTTTTTACTAACAACGATACGTGAAAAACGTTATGAACACACGACATACTTGGCGGTAAAATGAGTCTATAGGCCACAGTTCCTACTCGATCAAAGATTTCAAATGGGCCAATAAAATCGAGGGTTGAGATTTCCTCTCTTCATCGATCCTTACTTCTAGAATAACGCCCTCTTGAACCTTCTTCTTCACATTCATCAGCTCCAGGTGTGTAGTTTGAGCGGCTTTAACTTTATCAATTAAAGTCGATTCTAATCGTATATTCGCTATCTTCACGTGGGTCCCTAGAGTCTTTAACTCTATCTTTATCATTTGTAAGTTATACGAAATGGGTTTTTGTGTTAACAACATCGCGCTCGTAAACGCATACGATCTTCTACTCAACGCGTCAGCTGCCACGTTCTCTCTTCTATAATGATATTGAATGGTACGATCATAATCTTCAATAACTTGAGCCAACGTCTTTGGCGCATAATACGTTCGTTCTAGATGAAGAAATATTTAAGGGTTTTAGAAATGGGTTTTGTGACGCCCCCAAAATAGGTCCACACGACCCATTCTGAGTCGCCAGATATCATACTATAAAAATCAAATACAAACTTTATTTATACAACTGTTGAACTGTCGTACAGAATACGACCACAGTTAAACTGTGAGTTTTAATAAAAATGACCACAACCTTACAATGGTACTTTACATAAAAGTACAGTCAAAAACTATTTTAGAAATGAAAATCTTTGGGAAGTGCTCAAGGAAACCTTCGTACATGGGAGACTATGCGTCTAGGTTATGATAAATATCATATGTCCACATAATTATCCTTGGTTGACCCAATAGACCCCAAAGAAAAACGAGAAGATTACTATCATCTTCTTTCCAATGGTGAGTCTTGTCTTGACATATAATTATCTCCGTTGTCTCCAAGTGAAAATTATATTTCAAATAAACTCCAAGATTATATAGGTAGTGCTCGTAGATATACTCAGCAAGTGGATGTGCACAACATCGTCTTATAATAACACGAGGTAGTATGTCATTAGACATCATGTATGATAGTGGCAAAACACCCTTCCAAAGTTGGGTTCACCTCACCCTATTCGGTTCACCAAAATTAAATATCAAATGACGTATACAATACGACACACTTATCTAAAGTTCTCAATAAAATTATTTCCATACTATTTAGGGAGAACCTCAACAGCTATAGACCACCGTTCTAATCCTCTTAATACCCCGCTCGACCCAGCTACACCTTTATTACCTAAAAAGAATTGTGAAGCAAAAGGGTGAGCACAACTAGCCCAGTAAAAAAATATTATGACTAAGATAATGCAGGATAAATTATCATTAGCTTTCAACAATGTTAAATTGATAAATACAATAGACATCAAGTTTAACTGCAGCAGAATAACCAATCCATTAGAAGAGTCAAGTAGAGCATGATATCTACTATCTTCTAGGATTTAAAATGTTTTCATCAATTTTTATCGCTGAGACTCAGCTTAATAAATAAATCACATCATCGAATCATCCCTGCACTACGGGCCAAGGATATTCATTAAATCATCAATGGTTATGACTATACCGAATAATCCCCGGTCATAATCATACCAAAAACTGTCCATCAATGCACTACAGGCCATTGAAGACTTTTACCACATCATTTATAACATTACAGGTCATGGTTATACTGAATGATCCCTGGTCATAATCATACCGAGTCCATCTATGAACGTAAGCCAAATATGACTTTCACCACAATATAAGCATGAGGATGATGACAATGACATAATAATTCAATAAAACAAGTTCAAGAATAAATTTTAAAGATTTATAAGTTAATTTATCCAGAAATCAATTACATCCAAATTGTCAACATGATACTGCTTTGTGGAGTAAAATTCAAGAATGCTCAAAAGAATATTTCCATGAAAAGATATTGGATGAAGCGCAAATATCCAGGATATTCTACTAATTTCATAGAGTATAGAAGCCAAAACTTTAACCAACTGAGTATAATAGAATATATGAAACTGCAAATGGATTTTCGCTCGCCATGCGGTAATCCACGTAGACAGATCATTTCCACAATTTAATAAGGAATGAATACGAAGGATCATTCATCTGGCATGCGATAATCCACATAGACAAGTTGTTCCAACAGAATAATAAAGAATGGAATAACAGAAGAATTCACCAGGCATGCGATAGACCGTACAGACAGGTTATTCCCAACAGAATAATAAAGAATGAAACCAGGTCATGCGTAATTCGCACAGACATGATATTCCAATAGAATAATAAAGAATAGAACCAGATCATGCGTAATCCGCACAGACAGGAAGTTCCAACAGAATAACAAAGAATGAAATAACAACAGAATTCACCAGGCATGTGATAGACCGCACAGACAGGTTATTCCAACAGAATAATAAAGAATGTAATAACAAAAGAATTCACCATGCATGCGATAGACCGCACAAACAGGTTATTCCTACAGAATAATAATGAATGGAATAACAACTCTTACGAGTATTGAAAGAAAATAACTCTCTTCATGAATATGAAAGAATAATACCCCTTACTATAATAATAATATCCCTTACCTTAGAAAGAATTGGATACTAGAGTAGAGAGGTATCAGACTTTTCTTCTTCTTTGTCTTTATAATTTCTCTCTATAATAATTGCTCTATAGCTTTAGTGAATTAGTAAAAAATGAAGGAAGAATGAGTTTCTATTTATAGAAAAATATAGTTTCAATAATTGCACATTTTGGGGCTCAAAATATTACAGTATAATACCTTCCTCTTTTTTTTCATTTTTAATTTAGTCCTGCAAGTATTATCAAACTTGCACCAGTACCTCCCCTAATAGTAAATAATTTGAATCAATAGTTCAATCATGTGAATCAGTAGTTATAATCATGTGAAAATACGAATTACAGTATAGTACCTCCATCTAAACCTCAATTTTTAACTTAGTCATGCAAGTATTATCAATTTTGCACCAACTCCCCTAATAGTACAAGAATGTGAATCAATAGTACACACATGTGAACAAATAGTTATAATCATGTGAATTAATAACAATTAATTGCTCATTTATCCGATTAATTACCCGACTGATCAGTATATATAAGACCCCAACTTTTATAAATAAATATTAATTTCTCTCGAAATATATTTTTGAATATTATGGTGTGGATATAATATAATGTTATAGTTGTGGGTAATATTTACAAATTTTGCAAAGTATGCAAGTGGTTATATAATATTCGATTGGTCGGAGAATATTCGTTTTAACAGGGAATATTCGTACGACGACACAATCATTGGTGGACCCCACAACGGAAGTATTATCGTAGTTAAAAAATGACATAATTATCTTTTTATAAAAATAACAGCGAAAGTTTTACTGTTAAATTGTTGAACTACCCGGTAGTAAAAGTATAGTAATACGCGTGGTTGCATAGTAGCACACGGTATTGATTATTGATACTTACGTGAGAAGTCACTCAGTTATACTCAATTATTGCTACAGTAATTGTTACATCATATCTCTCATATTATTGATTCAATTATTGTCACAGTATCATCTGCATAATATGATATATTATTAAATTAATAATTGAGACGACAAAGTTATTCATATTATTAAATATCAATATTTACAATGTCTAGAAGTTTTGTCAAGGAGAGGTTTGGTCATCTAATTGCGCATCAATAAGGAGAAATCCTTATCGGAAAGCCCCCTCTTTCCTGGGAATGATCTGGTTGTTAAATATTGTGAGTTATAATATTAATGATGAATAAGTTTGTGTTGATTAAAGATGAAATTGATAGTTCCATTGTGTTAGAATTATTAGTGTTGGTGGAAATCGACATTTATTCCGATGATAATTGATGTCTGGGGGTTATATTGATAAATGGGGTAATTAATTGGATAAATGAGCAATTAATTGCTACTAATTCACATGCTTATATAACTATTTATTCACATGTGTGTACTATTAAATCACATTCTTGTACTATTAGCCTATTAGGGGAGTTTGTGCAAGATTGATAATACTTGCACGACTAAGTTAAAAATGGAGGTATAGATGGAGGTACTATACTGTAATTCGTATTTTCACATGATTATAACTATTGATTCACGTGATTGAACTATTGATTCACATTATTTACTATTAGGGGAGGTGGTGCAAGTTTGATAATACTTGCAGGACTAAATTAAAAATGAAAGAAAAATTGAAGGTATTGTACTGTAGTATTTCGAGCCCCAAAATGTGCAATTATCGAAATTATATTTTTCTATAAATAGAAGCTCATTCTTCCTTCATTTCTCACAAATTCACTAAAGATTTAGAGCAATTATTATAGAGAGAAATTATAGAGAGAAAGAAGAATTGAAGTCTGCTACCTCTCTACTCCAATATCCAGTTTTTTTCTAAGGTAAGGGGTATTATTTCTTTCGTATTCATGAAGAGAGCTTCTGTTATTCCATTCTCTATTATTATGTTGGCATAACCTGTCTATGCGAAGTACCACATACATGGTTAAATTCTTTTGTTTTTCTATTCTTTATTATTCTGTTGGAATATCCTGTCTGTGCAGATTACGCTAGACCTGGTTCCATTCTTTATTATTCTGTTGAAATAACCTGTTTGTGCGGTCTATAGCATGCATGGTGAATTCTTTTGTTATTCCATTCTTTATTATTCTGTTGGAATATCCTGTTTGTGCGGATTATGCTAGACCTGATTCCATTCTTTATTATTCTGTTGGAATAACCTGTTTGTGCGGTCTATCACATGCATGGTGAATTCTTCTGTTATTCCATTCTTTATTATTCTGTTGGAATATCCTGTCTGTGCGAATTATGCATGACATGGTTCCATTCTTTATTATTCTGTTAGAATAACCTGTCTATGTGGATTATCACATGCATGGTGAATGATCCTTCGTATTCATTCCTTATTAAATTGTGGAAACGATCTGTCTACGTGGATTACCGCATGGCAGGCGAAAATCCATTTGCAGTTTCATAGATTCTATTATACTCAGTTGGTTAAAGTTTTGGCTTCTATACTCCATGAAATTAGTAGAATATCCTGGATATTTACGCTTCATCCGGTATCTTTTCATGGAAATATTCTTATGAGCATACTTGAATTTTATTCCACAAAGCAGTATCATGTTGACAATTTGGACGTAATTGATTTCAAGATAAATTAACTTATAAATCTTTAAAATTTATTCTTGAACTTGTTTTATTGAATTATTATGTCATTGTCATCATCCTCATGCTTATATTGTGATGAAAGTTATCTTTAACTTACGTGCATAGATGGACTTGGTATGATTATGACCAGGGATTATTCGGTATAATCATGACCTGCAATGTTATAAATGATGTGGTAAAAGTCCTCAGTATCTTGTAGTGCATTGATGGACAATTTTTGGTATGATTATGACCAGGTATTATTTGGTATAGTCATAACCATTGATGATTTAATGAATATCCTTGGCCCGTAGTGCAGGGATAATTCGATGATGTGGTTTATTTATTAAGCTGAGTCTCAGCGATAAAAATTGATAAAAATATTTTAAATCATAGAAGATAGTAGATATCATGCTCTACTTGACTCTTCTAATGGATTGCTTATTTCGCTGCAGTTAAACTTGATGTCTATTGTATTTTATCAGTTTAACATTTTTGAAAGCTAATGATAATTTATCCTCCATTATCTTAGTCATAATATTTCTTTACTGGGCTAGTTGTGCTCACCATTTTGCTTCACAATTCCTTTCAGGTAATAAAGGTGTAGCTGGGTCGAGCGGGGTATTAAGAGGATTAGAACGGTGATCTATAGCTGTTGAGGTTTTTCCTAAATTGTATGGAAATAATTTTATTGAGAACTTTAGATAAGTGTGTCGTATTGTATACGTCATTTGATATTTAATTTTAGTGAACCGAATAGGGTGAGGTGAACCCAACTTTGGAAGGGGGTTTTGACACTATCATACAAGATGTCTAATGACATACAACCTCGTGTTATCATAAGACGGGGTTGTGCACATCCACTTGCTGAGTATATCTACGAGTACTACCTATATAATCTTGGAGTTTATTTGAAATATAATTTTCACTTGGAGACAACGGAGATAATTATATGTCAAGAGAAGACTCATCATTGGAAAGAAGATGATAGTAATCTTCTCATTTTTCTTTGGGGTCTATTGGGTCAATCAAGGATAATTCTGTGGACATATGATATCTATCATAACCTAGACGCATGGCCTCCCATGTACGACGGTTTCCTTAAGCACTTCCCAAATATTTTAATTTCTAAAACAGTTTTTGACTGTACTTTTATGTAAAGTACCATTATAAGGTTGTGGTCGAGGCACCGTGAAAGTTACATACATTTGTATTAAAACTCACATTTTAACCGTGGTCGTATTCTGCACGATAGTTCAACAGTTGTATAAATGAAGTTTGTATTTGATTTTTATATTATGATATCTGGTGACTCGGAATGGGTCGTGTTGACCTATTTTGGGGGCGTCACAAAACCCATTTCTAAAACTCTTAAATATTTCTTCACCTAGAACGAACGTATTATGCGCCAAAGACGTTGGCTCGAGCTGTTGAAGATTATGATTGTACCGCATACATGGTGAAATTCTTCTGATATTCCATTCTTTATTATTCTGTTGGAATAACCTGTCTGTGAGGTCTATCGCATGCCTGGTGAATTCTGTTGTTATTTCATTCTTTATTATTCTGTTGGGAATAACCTGTCTGTGCGGTCTATCGCATGCATGGTGAATTCTTCTGTTATTCCATTCTTTATTCTTTTGTTGGAATAACCTGTCTATGTGGATTACCGCATGCATGGTGAATGATCCTTCGTATTCATTCTTTATTAAATTGTGAAAATGATCTGTCTACGTGGATTACCGCATGGCGGGTGAAAATCTATTTGCAGTTTTGTATATTCTATTATATTAATCTGGGATATCATTTCTTTTGTACTCGTCATGAAATATCGTTTTCTTTGGTATTTTTTTGTTACGAGTTACTATTTATGGGTTACTATTCACCCAGCTACTATTCACTCTAGTATTATTCACTCGGGTATTCGGGGCACTTTTCGTGCCGGAGTACTATTTACGAGTTACTATTCACCCAATTATTATTCACTCTAGTATTATTCACTCGGGTATTCGGGATACTTTTGGTGTTGGGGTACTATTCACGGGGTACTATTCTTGAAGTTTTATTCACGGGGTACTATTCACCCAAAAAATATATTTCTTTTCTATCCAAATTATTTTTGGTACATGAATATTATTCTTGAATTTTACTCCATAAAGCAGTATCATGCTGACAATTTGGACGTTATTGATTACTGGATAAATTAAATTATAAATCTTTAAAATTTATCCTTGAACTTGTTTTATTAAATTATTATGTCATTGTCATCATCATCATGCTTATATTGTGATGAAAGTCATCTTTAGCTTACGTGCATAGATGGACTTGGTATGATTATGACTAGGGATTATTCGGTATAATCATGACCGTAATGTGACGAATGATGTGGTAAAAGTCATCATTGGTCTGTAGTGCATTGATGGACAGTTTTTGGTATGATTATGACTATGGATTATTCGGTATATTCATGACCATTGGTGATTTAATGAATATCCTTGGCCGTGGTGCAGGGATGATTCGATGATGTGATTTATTTTTTTAAGCTGAGTCTCAGCGATAAAGTTGATGAAAAACTTTTTAAATCATAGAAGATAGTAGATTTTATGCTCTGTTTGACTCTTCTAACGGATTGCTTATTTTCACTGCAGTTGTTGATCTAAAACTTGTTATTTATTGTATTCTATCAGTTGTTATACTGTTGAAGGCTAAGGATAATTTATTCTGCATTATCTTAGTCATAATATTTCTTACTGAGCTAGTTGAGCTCACCCTTTCTTTCACTGTTCTCTTCAGGAAATGAGAATATAGCTGGGACAAGTCGGGGAACGGATTGACGGTCCAGATGGTTGTTTTAGTAGTCCTCACTATTCTATAAAATAATGTAACAATAAATGTAATGAGGACTCCATTGAGTGTGGATATTGTCTAGATTACAATTTTCTTATTAAAACTCTTAGATTATGTTATGTCGTATTTTACACGACTGTTGTATAATTAAGTTGTATGTATTTGGCGACTCAAGATGGGTGATGTATACCTATTTTGGGGGCGTCACAACTGAGTTAAATATCATAAGTTTTTGTGAACTGTAACTATAAGTTTTGTTCTTTAATTATTCTAATTTTTTTTCTTTTCCGTGTTTCCTTTTAAAACATGATAGAAGGATGTAGAAGCTAAGGAAGGTGATTGTATCAAGATGGAATGGTATACCATTATTTATTTTATATTATTTTTGTAGGCAGTGAAGATGAATGATGCATCTAAAAGATGATTATGATATCTAATACTTTAGTTTTTAAACTCACTCACTGTAGTAAGTCTTGATCATTAAATTCTTTTAAACTCACTCACTATAAGCATCTAAAAGTAATTATTGAATGCTATTAGTCTGTCACCAAGATGAAACTCAGTTCAGATAAAAGCTTAGGCAGTTTGATGATGTACATCATTAGTTTGAAAGATTGCTTGAAAGCCCAATTATGTTCTTCCAATAGTTATATCTGAATTTTGGTTTGTTTACTCGGTTTATCTTTATATAGGCCTCTTTGTTCTTTACTTTTCCCAAGGTTATTACTCATTCTTCTAAATCTCTCAAAATAGAGAACTATCGACTTAGTCTTGGTTTTAGTTTTTACTATAATCTGAACCTATTGGGTTCAATTGATACCAGTTTTTTGAAACCTTCCTGATGAGATGCACTAATGCATCTTCTTTTTTCTTGCAACATATTTAGATGGGTTATATCATGAATGTAGATTCATTTACATGTGGAGATCAATGAACCAGTTACATGTAGTTTAGATTTTCTGGTGTTATGGATTTGTTCCAATTTCTTTTAGATTAGATTATATTTTAGGATTGTGTTAGATTTATAGCAATTTACAATTGCTTTTTTTGGCTGGATTAGATTTTATGATACTAGCAGCTTTATTAACAACTTTATGGTGTTGTGGCTTTGTTCCATATGTAGTAGCTTTTGTTCAATTTCAAATGCAACTTACATTATTTAGCACATCCGAGTTATTAGTACCGGAGACATTAGACTGTTATTTTAATTTGGTATTAGCTCTATTTCATGTGGCTCTGTTTCAAGCTGATGCAGTATTAGCCTATTAGGTGCTGCTCAAATGGCCCTATTTTCAGGCAAAGCTCTGGTCCCCTTTCGCTTGTGCTTTATTATGGTACGTGCTCACAAAATCTTCATTACATATTGCCATTACATTTCTTTATTAAACAAAATCTTAAGTACATTTCTTGCATTACACAAATATTTCAAACAAAATCTTACACTAAATTACTATTGCCATTATATAAAGTCTTTATTATATTTCTTGCATACAAACTGCAATTGCATTTCTTGCATTACATTTCTAGCATATACTTTGACGCCCCCAAAATAGGTATACATCACTCATTCTGAGTTGTCAAATACTTGGTACATAAATCAAATACAAATTTCTTTTATACAATACGACAAAAACGTAGCTGAGAGTTTTTACACGAATATTGTCTTCTAGACAATATCCAAACTCAAATGGAGTCCTCATTACATTTATTATCACACTAGGTAGTGAGGACTACTAAAATAACCATCTCGGACCGTAACTCCATTCTCCGACTAGTCCCGGCTACGTTCTCATTTCCAGAAGAGAACAATGAAAGCAAAAGGGCGAGCTCAACTAGCCCAGTAAGAAATATTATGACTAAGATAATGCAGAATAAGTTATCATCAGCCTTCAACAATGTTAAACTGATAAAATACAATAAATATCAAGTTTAACTGCAGTGAAACAAGCAATCCATTAGAAGAGTCAAGTAGAGCATGATATCTACTATCTTCTATGATTTAAAAAGTTATTCATCCACTTTATCGCTGAGACTCGGCTTAATAAATAAACCACATCATCGAATCATCCCTGTACTATGGGCCAAGGATATTAATGTAATCATCAATGGTCATAATCAGACCGAATTATCCCTAGTCATAATCATACCAACAACTGTCCATCAATGCACTACGAGTCAATGAAGACTTTTACCACATTATTTGTAACATTACGGGTCATGATTATACCGAATGATCCCTGGTCATAATCATACCAATCAACAGTCTATCTATGCACGTAAGCGAAAGATGTCTTTCATCACAATATAAGCATGAGGATGATGACAATGATATAAACATTAATCAAACGAAATCAAGGATAAATATTAAAGACTTTAAATTTATTTAGAGTGTAAAAATATCCAAATTATCAACATGATACTGCTTTGTGGAGTAAAATTCAAGAATAATATTCATGTATCAAAATTAATTTGGATATAAAAGAAATATATTTTTCGGGTGAATAGTACTGAATAGTACCTTGTGAATAGTACTTTGGAAATAGTACCTTGTGAATAGTACACTGACATGAAAAGTACCCTAAATACCCGAGTGAATAATATTCGTGTGAATAAAAACTGGGTGAATAGTAACCCATGAATAGTACTCCGACATGAAAAGTGCCCTGAATACCCAAGTGAATAATATTCGAGTGAATAGTAAATGGGTGAATAGTAACCCGCAAATAGTAACTCATGAATAGTATTCCGGTATGAAAAGATCAATAATTATCAATAAAGCTCAGAATAATATTTTCATGAAAAGATACTGGATGAAGCGCAAATATCAAGGATATTATACTAATTTAACAGAGTATAGAAGCAATACTTTAACAGAATGAGGGTATAATGAGGAACATGAGATGAAATAATATTACTCACATACTACATAGTATGGAAGAAAATATTATTCCTTATGAATACTGAACAAAAATAATATCCCTTACCTCAGAAGAAGACTGGATATTGGAACAGTGAAGTAGTAGACTTCTCTTCTTCTTTCTCACTATAGCTTCTCTCTCTATAATTACTCTTGTGAGGCTTAGTGAATTGGTGAGAATGAAAGAAGAATGAGCTTCTATTTATAGAAAAATATAGTTTTGATAATTGCACGTTTTGGGGATCGAAATATTACAGTATAATTCCTTCATCTTTTCCTTCATTTTTAATTTAGTCCTACAAGTATTATCAAACTTGCACCACCTCCCCTAATAGTACATCATGTGAATCAATAGTTCAGTCATGTGAATCAATAGTTCTATACATGTGAAAAAATAGTTACAGTATAGTACCTTCATTTATACCTCCATTTTTAATTTAGTCATGTAAGTATTATCAATCTTGCACCACCTCCCCTAATAGTACATGCATGTGAATCAATAGTACATACATGTGAACAAATAGTTATAAGCATGAGAATTAATAGCAATTAATTACTTATTTATCCGATTAATTACCCAATTGGTCAATATAACCTCTAGAAATGTATTATTATCGAAATAATTGTCAATTCCCACAAACATTAATTGTAACGCCCCCAAAACAGGTCCAATCCACCCAACCCATTCTGGATCGCCACGAAATAAATCAACACAATTTCCAAATACAAAATTCAAAATTCTAACTTTTAAACTGTCGTACATAATACGACCATAGTTAAACTGTGAGTTTTAATACAAATATATGTAACTCTCATGGTGCCTCGACCGCAACACCTTACAATGGCACTTTACATAAAAGTACAGTCAATAATTGTTTTAGAAATTAAAATCTTTGGAAAATGCTCAAGGAAACCTTCGTATATGGGAGGCCATGCATCTAAGTTATGATAGATATCATATGACTCAAGAAATATCCTTGGTTGACCCAATAAACCCCAAAGAAAAATGAGAAGATTACTATCATGTTCTTTCCAATGGTGAGTCTTCACTTGAAATATATTTATCCCCATTATCTCCAATTGAGAATTATATTTCAACCAAACTCCGAGATTATATAAGTAGTGCTCATATATATAATCAGCAAGTGCATGTGCACAACCCTGTCTTATGATAACACGAAGTCGTCTATCATTAGACATCTTGTATGATAGTGGCAAAATACTCTTTAAAAGTTGGGTTCACCTCACCCTATTCGGTTCACCAAAATCAACGGTTAAAATGACGTATAAAATACGACACACTTATTTAAAATTCTCAATAAAATTATTTTCATACTATTTTAGGGGAAACCACAACAGATATAGACCATCGTTCTATTCCCATGTTACCCCCGTTCGACCCAGCTACACTCTTATTACCTGAAAGGAATTGTGAAGCAAAAGGGTGAGCACAACTAGCCCAGTAAAAAATATCACGACTAAAGATAATTAAATTATCAATAGCCTTCGTCAGTAATAAATCAGAGATTTAGAACATATAGTAGATGATAAAACTTTTCAACCATAGTGGCAGCGGAACGAGCAATCCATTAGAAGAGTCAAATAGACCATAAAGTCTATTATCTTCTCCACGTTAAAAGTTCACCAATGTTTTATCCCTGTATCATCAATCAATAGTTCCTGTCCACAATCATGTGAATAACTCATAATCATAATTACGATTCTAAATTCCTCTTCGCACCCAGGACAAAGATAATTTTCATCACCTGTCCTTACCTGAAACATCAAAGATCATGGTTATACCAAATCACAGTTCATGTTCATAATCATACTAATAAATTCATCTTTGCACTACGGGCCAAAGATATTCATTAATAGTTCATCCTTGCACTACAGGCCAAAGACATACAACTGTATTTTAGAATAGTCAAGTAGAGCATGATATCTACTATCTTCTACGAATTAATAGTTTATTATCAATATTTTATCGCTGAGACTCAGCTCAATAAATAATCATTGGTGATCACGACACAAGTGGGTTCGGTGGATATGAAGCGGATGATGATCGAAAATGGATCTTCTGTTGATATTCTTTATGCTCACGCTTATCAAATGATGCATCTTGATGGGCGAAAGATGGAGGTTGGGCAGGAGGCCCCCTTATATGGCTTCAACAACGATCCGGTCAAAGTGACAGGAACTATTGAGCTACCAGTCATCTTCGGTACTGCTCCACAATAGGTAGAAATAACGTGTAAATTCTATGTTGTGTATATAGATTCGGCCTACAACGCCATATTGGGACGACCTACCTTGACTGCTCTCCAAGCAGTGACTTCCATTCCTTATTTCAAAATTAAGTTCCCCACAGCCCATGGGGTTGGGGAAGTAGCAGGGGACTTGGATCTGGCCAGACGATGCTATAGGAATGTTGTGATTGCCTCAGGAGTAGGGGTCAGCAAGTAGAAGCAAACCATGGCAATTGAGATCGTGCTCTTTGCTGAAAGCAGTTCGGAGCCATTGGTTATTCCTGCAAGAGTGACAGAGGAGATCGAGCAAGTTCCTGGGAAGAAAGATAAAACAGTGAAGATAGGTTCGGGTTTACTGGAACCTCTCCGGACAAACCTTATGGAACTTCTTCGCTGCTATGTGGAAATCTTTGCATGGGAGCCACAAGACATGCCTGGAATCAGCCGAAAGATTGCCGAGCACCGATTAGATGTGGATCCATCAAAGAAGTCAGTTCGGCAGAAAAGGTGGATCTTTGCACCTGAACGACAGAGGATCATTGATAAGGAGATTGCGAAGCTGATAGCTGCTGACTTCATCTTTGAGATCGACCATCCGGAGTGGATGGCGAACGTGGTATTGGTTCAGAAGCAGAACGGAAAATGGCGAGTGTGCATCGATTATACAGACCTGAACAAAGCATGTCCGAAGGACTTCTATCCCCTGCCCCACATCGATTAACTCATTGATGCCACTTCGGGGTATACATTACTAAGCTTTATGGATGCTTTTTTAGGTTATCATCAAATTTTTATGTGTAAAGAAGACATTCCAAAGAACACATTCATCACACACCGTTCGGTGTATGCCTAGAAGAAGATGACCTTTGGCCTGATAAATGCTGGAGCCACTTACCAGAGAATGATAAACTTCGTCTTCCAGAGGTAGCTAGGAAGGAACATGGAAATATATGTTGATGACATGATAGTGAAGAGCATGATTTTTCAGAAACACTTGGACGATCCAGAGGAATGCTTTCAGACGGTTCGTCATCACAAGTTGAGGCTCAATCCTGCAAAGTGTACCTTCGGGCTCGGTGCGGGAAAGTTCCTGGGTTATCTGGTCAGTCAAAAGAGCATTGAGGCCAATCCAGAGAAGATCCAGGCTATTCTAAATATGAAAACTCCTCAGTCATTCAAAGACGTTCAACGTTTGACTAGTAGGATTGCAGCTCTGAGGAGGTTCATGTCCAAATTGGCAGAGAGATGATTGCCATTCTTTGATACGTTGAAGGGACCGAAGAATGCAAAGACGTTCCAGTGGACTTCAGAGTGTGAAGACGCCTTCCAAGGCATAAAGACGTATTTGTCTTCGGCTCCTTTATTGGTGAAACCTGCTCCGGCTGAGACTTTATATTTATATCTGGCAGCTAGTTCGTTGGCGGTGGGGGCTGTTCTGGTTCGGGAGTAAGGGGGAAACAACATCCAGTTTATTACGTCAGTCATGTCCTAAGAGATGCTGAAACCAGGTACTCGAACATTGAAAATTTTTCCTTTGCTTTGATATTTGCTAGTCGAAAGCTCAGGCAATATTTTCAAGGTCGGCTCCTGGTCGTCTACACGGATTAACCGCCGAAGAAGGTGATGAGCAAGCTAGAAGTTTCGGGGAGACTAGCAGCATGGACAATGGAATTATGTCAATTTTTTTATTGAATATCATCCCCGAACTGCTATCAAAGGTCAAGCCTTGGCCGATTTCATGGTGGAATGTTCGTTCTCCGAAGCAGACGCTGAGCTGCCAGAAGCTAAAACGTCCAATCGAGCAGTTGCAGTTCTTCAGCACAGTCAGAATTCATGGACGCTGTATGCAGATGGGTCTTCTACTGCGGATGTCAGTGGGGCAGGGATTATCTTGACAAGTTCGGAGGGATTCAAAGTGCAGCAGGCCATCAGATTTGGGTTTCAGAGTAACGAACAACGAGGCTGAATATGAAGCAGTGTTGGCAGGGGTCCGTTTAGTGAAGAGTCTGGAGGTTTAGAAGTTGGTCATTTACAGTGACTCTCAGCTGGTCGTCAAATAAGTATCAGGAGATTATGAGGCTCGTGGGGCGAGAATGATCAAGTATTTGGCAGAGTTGAAAGATAGGCTTCAGTATTTCGCTTCCTATGAGTTTCAGGGTATATAGCGTAACGACAATTCTATTGCCGATGCATTATCGAAGCTGGCCACTACGGATGCTAGCGTTTTCGATGGGTCAGTTTATTTGGAGGTTTTGCAGTAGCCGAGTATCCAACATGAAGCGGTGATGTGCATTGAACGTTCTAATTCTTGGATGACTCCCTACATCGAATATCTGGCAGATGCCGTCCTTCCTTCGGATCAGATGCTGGCAAAGAAGATCAAGTACAAAAGTGTCAAATTCGTTCTTATTGATGGGGACCTTTATCGAAGAGTATTTTCGTCTCCATTGTTGAAGTATTGGGTTCCATCTGAGGCTGAGTATGCTCTTCGGAAGGTTCACGAGGGTATTTGTGGCGACCATATGGCTGCTAAGTCATTAGCTTACAAAGTACTTCGGCAGGGGTACTACTGGCTTACAATTTTCAAGGAAGCTACGGAGTATGTAAAGAAGTGTGAAAAATGTCAGCTCAACAGTCCGATCCCACATCAGCCACCAGAAGAGCTATACTCGATCTTATCTCCTATACCTTTTGCTGTCTGGGGGGTAGATATACTGGGTTCATTGCCGAAAGCTAAAGGTCAGGTCAGTTTTGTTATAGTTGCCATCGATTATATGACCAAATGGGTAGAGGCGAAGCCACTTTGGTTGATAACGGAACAAGAATGCTTGAAGTTCATGAAGGAATCCGTATGTTTCGTTTCAGAATTCCTAAGTGGTGATATCGGACAACAGACGCCAGTTCGTGGGGATCGAAGTTTGAAAAGATTTCTGAAAGAGCTGGGAGTTCAGCACAAGAAGACTTCGGTGGCTCATCCACAGTCGAATGGACAGGTCGAGATGACCAACAGAAACGTTGCTAAATGGAATCAAGCGTAGATTGGATGAAGCTTAAGGGAGATGGCCTGAAGAGCTTCTTAGTGTGTTATAGGCTTATCGGACTACACCAAGGACTACCACAGGGGATTCACCTTTCAGATTGGCTTATGGCACTGATGCCTTAGTCCCAGCTGAGATTGGATCTCCAAGTCTTCGGGTTAGTCAGTTCAAAGAGATCTACAATGATGAAGGACTGAAGGTCAACTTGGATCTGTTGGAAAAAGTCAAAGAGGTGACTTTGATCAAGTTAGCAACTTATCAACGGAGAGTAGCCAAGCATTACAACAAGGGGGTTAAGCTTCGTAGATTTGAAGTGGGGGACTTCGTCTTCAGAGAAGTCGAAGCATCTACGCCTCAGAACATGGAAAAGCTGATGCCGAACTGGGAAGTGCCGTATAAAGTAATTGAAGTATCAAAGCCAGGAACTTATTGGTTGAAGGCATTGGACCGATCAGAGTTTCAAGAATACTTGGCATGCTGGCATACTTCGGAAATATTTTCAGTAGAGATCGAGTCAGTTTATCGAAAGTCTGTAAATGGTGGTTCATCATCAATAAAAGATTTACTTTTTCACAATTGATCTTCTTCCTATTGGTCCTAATTCACAATGGTGTAAGGAGGACGGGGGGGGGGGGGACTCGCTGACCATTCGATGGTAGCCTTTTTGGCAGGTGGTCCTTATGAATTTGTCAGGCCCTTCGTGGTAGGTAAACTTCATCGGTGTAAGGAGGACATGGTGGACTTGTTGACTAGTCGATGGTAGCCTTTTCGGCAGGAGGTGTCCTCATGGGTTTGTTCTACCGCGAGTGGTAAACAAATTCCATAGTCCTTTTAATTTTGCTTTACCGCGAGTGGTAAACAAAATGCACCAAAGTAAGGAGGTTCGGGGGGACTTGCTGGCCATTCGATGGTAGCCTTATTGTTAAGTGTGTCCTTATGAATTTGTTTTACCGCGAGTGGTAAACAAATTCCATGGTCCTTATAAAATTGTTCTACCCCGAGTGGTAAACAATGTTCTTATATACTTGTTTTACCCCGAGTGGTAAACAAGATCTTGATGGTGCAAAGAAGATCAACTGAATTCACCTTATACATGACTTGTCTCACACTTCGGAAACGATAAGTATACATTACTTTATTTTGTTCAAGTGTTGAGTTCGGTTCATTCAGTTCAGTTCATATCATTTCTTAACTTAACTGTTATATGCCTTATCTGATTCATAATCTAAGTTAAGTTCATTCAGATTAATTGATGCTGAATTATTGACAAGAAACGAACTACTCAGAAGTCATGAGAAGGAAAATTAAAATTTCATTAATAGTTAAACGATTACATACATAGAAACAAAAATTTTCCACAAAATCTTAACATTAAAAAAAACAAACAAACAAAAGTTACATCAAATTCATTCATTATCTTCATCTTCAGAATCAAGCAGAGCCGGATCTATCTTTGCCGCAACTAATTTTTCTTTGCCTCGGCTTCGTCATACTTCATAACCTTCGGAGTATACCTTCAGAATTTCGACATTCAATTCATCAGAGGCCCGGTACTCAGTTTGAATCTGTTTACGCAATTCTTCGGTCAGAGGAGGACCTAGCTCCTTCAAGGCCTTCAGCTTATCGTGAAGATTCTGACGTTTGGCCATATTTGCTTCCTTATCATCCTGGGCCTTCGTCTGAACTTCATCGATTTGTACCGCCAAGCTTCGATTGGTTGTGACGAGTTCTTCATTCTTGGTCTTCAGAACCTCATTTTTTTTAACAAGGTCGGTATTCATACTCGTCATGTTTTGTTGGCTGGTCTTTGTCGCCTTCAGCTCCTCCTTGGTCTACTTCAGTTCGTCGTTAGAAGCCTTCAGATCCTCCTTAACTTAAGCCATTCCTTCCTAAGACCTTCATTGGTATGAAGAACACTTTCGTGTTGACTTATCTCCCTAGCAACGTCGACCTCAACATGTTGTTTTCATTTCTCATAGCCTCCTTTTCGGCCTCAGATTTACGTGTTTGGGACGTAAAAGCCCACAAAACAACATTTGCCTGCATATTCAAACAATATTCAATTAGTTTCAGATACTTAAGCAGGGATAGAAGTGTATAAACTAAGGAAAATAATCAATTTCCTTCACCAGGTAGCTCATGCCCTCATCAACAAATCCCGATCGTACTATTGCCGAATCGGTGATCGTCAGTCTCTCGAACAAAGGTACCAAAGAGCTGAAATGGGAAATTGGCGTGAACCGAGGCCATAAGGTCGATGATCCTGTTGCATCATTTTGAAATTCATATGACGAAGGCCTTGGAGGAGAGGGAATGGTTTGGTCACGAGTTGGAGAAGGATCCATATATACATTCTCAGGAGATGGGGATCGAATTGGGATATGTTCTTGAGGTGGCGATGGAGCAGACGCTGAACTGGGGTGACTATCCGAAGGATGTTTTCTTTTCGTGACAGAGAGGGGGTAGGTTCGACTTGTTCTTCCTTATCAGAACTTGTATTTCAACGGGAACTATAGGGGGTGGATCGGTTGAAGATGAAGGTATTTTAAGTTCATCTGTTGATAAAGGGGTAACTCTGGTTCTTAATTTCTTGACTCGAAGAAGATTTTTTCGATCATCTACGGGCAGATCGAGTAAACTTCCTCGAGGGGGGGGGGCTGGGTTGGTGATTGGTTCAGAATCTGAGATGGGCTCAGCAGAGGTCGGAATGGGGGTTGATCAGGGTTTTCGGATGGCCCTCTTTTTTTCGGTGAGGTTAAAGGTTTTCTTCAGGTAGAGGAAGATCGTCAGCTTCTAGCTCGCCTATTTGAGGTTCAGTGGTATATGCTTCAGGGGTTGGATCATCTTCGGGTACAGTTTCTAGTAGTGGAGTTTCAACAGCTTCCGATGATTTTCCAGATAAAAAATCTTCGAATTCCTTTATTTCCAAAGAGCTCGGTCTGAAGATACTGCATAAAGTAAATAGTCCTATGTCAGAATTCACATCACATAAATTTCCAAATTTATGTATATATAAGACAGATTAATACTTACATTTGTGGTATTATAACACGCCTGCTTGGAGAGAAGTCCATATTCCCATTCCTCCTTCGGGAAGTTGTCAAAGAGCTCTATCATTTCGGCCCTCACGTTCTTCAGGAATATCTCCGAAATCGGTAGAAATCGTCGCATCGGTGGCCCAATTCGGCAAGGAGGCAATCTCTGGTCCCTTAATGAAGAACCATCCTTTGTGCCATCCTTTGTTGCTAGACGAAGTAGAGACCAATGACCGTCTCTCGAATTTCTCTACTATCTTCAGAGATTGTTTGCTTATGGCCTTGAATCCTTTCTCTCTGGACTGACTGATCTTGTATACGGTGCAGAAAAAATAAAGTGTA